>JAVHZZ010000011.1:540000-560000 GCA_036250195.1 Mixophyes australis | reverse complement strand
CTTGGCACTGCAACCTTTCAAGTTCTCAGTAGAACATAGACCTGGGATTCTGCACAAGAATGCAGATGCATTGTTACGAAAATATGCGCTCGCGAAGTCCGCGTCCCCCTACTTGGAGACGCTAGGGGGAGGGATATGTAACAAAAGGAGGCATTTAGCTGGCAATATGCAGAGAAAGCAGGGAAATAGAGTAAAACATTTGTGCAGTAACACACCTAGATTCAATGTAAAGACTTATGTATGAAAAGCAATAGTTTAAGTTTGGTTAACTTACATGATTTGAATTCCTTCCTCTCTGCAAACAGACAGGGTGTGTCTGTCTGTTAGTGCAAACAGAGCCAGTGATGGGCGTTTCCTTTTAAAGAGAAGGTGGGTGTGTCACCTGCCCATCAAGCTAAGGCTGGGGGAGGAGTATCAGGTATAAAAGCTTGTTTGTATCACTTGTTCAGGGAGACCAACGCTGGGGAAGCTGGCTGGTCTTGAGAGAGCTGAGCTATGTCTAGCTGGCGTTTAGGGTCTCCAAGCATTGCTGTGAAATCTGTACGGTGTCAAAACATTTACCATCCTGACAATAAAACTACATAAAAAGGAAGAAGTTGTTCGCGTGTGCTTCAGCAGTAGCGGGCCCTTGCCACAACACATACACACATATATATTTATATATATATATATCTATAATATAAATGTCTAGTGGCGTGTGTTAGTCTGTCTGTGTGTGTGTGTGTGGAAAAAAATAAAACCAAGCTGCAGCGCCACCTCCTGGGCGGAGTTATACACTGACCTACTAAATTCTTAGTGTGTGTGGGAAAAAAAATTCAGAAAGGGCTGAAATTTGGTATACTAAGATGTTTTTAATTTGTTAATTTCATTTGTTAATTGTTAAAAGTGTTTATAAAGATTTTAAAAAAATATATATATATTTCTTGAAGGAGAAGTTACAGTTGGGTGTGGTTGGTGGTTGCCGGGGGTGACAGTGGGGAGTGGTTGGTGGTTGCCGGGGGTGACAGTGGGGAGTGGTTGGTGGTTGCCGGGGGTGACAGTGGGGAGTGGTTGGTGGTTGCTGGGGGTGACAGTGGGGAGTGGTTGGTGGTTGAGGCCTGGGCTATGGCCCAAATGCATGACAAGAACCTTTTTAACACCTTAAGTAGCTTGATTTGACCAGAATGCATGTGTATCATGCACGGGTTAACTTGTGTATATATATATATATATATATACATACATACACACACGCATATATATATATACACACACACACACACATATATATATATATACACACACACACACACATATATATATATATATATATATATTCTATCAATCAGTCTTATTCGCACCTCAGTGTAACTAACAGTAGTGTCTGCAGTGTTGGTGGACATGACGCTGTTATTCTAGGTACAGAGTGTTATAGGGTTGTCATGAGGCTGGTATGTTGGATATAGGATATATAAAGTTGGCACAGCTAGTGATGGGCTCTGTAAAAGACAATATATGTTGGGCATAATACTGTAATGATGATGTAAAACAATATGTGTTTGGCATAGGTCAGAAGGGAACATGACACTGTAATGATGGGAACATAGACATAAGACAATGGTAGCCATGGGACTGGTATGTTGGGCAGAGGGCTGTATGGGTCTGCTGTGCCCAGGATGTATTGTACATTCACAAGTAGTTTGTGCTGTCAGTTGTACTATCCTGTTAGTGTCCGTCTTCCTGTAGTCCTCCATACAGCATGGTCTAGTCCCAGACTGTAGACCAGGCCCAGGTTATCACTAGGCAAACCTAGTGGGTTGTCTTGGGCACCAGGGTTCTGCCCCTGTTACTCACATGTAGGGGCATCAGCTGCAGCTGGTAATGGGCTATGATCTCATAGCCCAAGCGGAGGAGATCCTGCCCACACTCTACACTGTAAGAAGGGACTATGGGATGGTGCTACCGACGGGTCATGTGCTAGTCTATCTACATCCATGTCCATGTCCAGCCTGCCCGTTTATATTACAAATGTAGGATAATATGAGCGCAGGTCCTGCTATCTTCTGTCCCCAACTTATACTGTATTGTTTAGAAAATATTCCTGAGTACTAGTGCAATGTGGAGAAATAATGTACTAATTATGTACATAAACATTAATAGAAACAAAATGTCAGAATTTGGTTGCTATTGGTTACACCACATGGTACTAATAGGTTACAGCTGCTCTAGGTACCGTCTGGGATCACACAGCGCATCCACAATGAACTATAATGTTTATCACAAATTTTGTGTCTGACTCCACACCAGTAATTTTTCACATCATTGTTAAAATATTTTAATAAATAAATCCAGAATTATAAAGTACAAATAAGAGCATGTTTATAAAGAAAGAGAATTACACGTTTAATGCAATACTAAATGATAGTTCACTTCTTGCTATGTTCCTCGTGGGCTGGGCATCCCAGCCGTTCATCCACCCTGGTGAGACCATATACCTATATATATAGAAACTGTACAAATTGAGAGCACTGCAATGTGTGTCCGTCTTTACACTTACTGGGCCTGATTCATCAAGGATCATATTCTGAGCGCATCCCAAGTTTTCTATTATACAAATGTATTTGGGCTTTGTGTATTCCAGAATTCATCAAGACACAGATACGTCTGCTGTGCGCTACTACACAATACACTGCAGGGTACGTTCAATACCTCTGTGGATTATAAATTCGCAAAAGAACGCACAGGAAAATAAGAAAAAATCTTGAATTAATGTCACCTGTCAATAAAAAAGGCATTAATGATAACACAGTTTAAAAAAATAAATGGGTTTTTGTAACATTTTTTCCCCAAGGAAATACATTTATTAGACTGTTCTTAAAGTCTACTGAACATAAAATACATTTATTAGACTGTTCTTAATGTCTACTGAGCATAAAACAAATTTTTACAGTTGCTCCTGATTGCAAACACATGTTATAGCATCCGAGACTGTCATCACTACTGATCAGGACTCAAACTAGTCCTGTAACTGGAGCAAGAGATATGGCAGAAAAACAAGTAACTTTGTGATGCCCAGAGCTGGATTCGGACGCGGCTTCGTGCGCTCGAGTTTGTCACGCCCATAATGTAAAACGCCCCAACCCCACCCCCAGAAATCGTAGGCCGCAGTAAGTGTCCTTTGTGTTTGACGACGCAGCCGCCAGGGCAGGGGGATTTTGCGCGCTCTGATGAATCAGGCCCCTTATGGAGGGATTTATCATTACAACCACATGTAACAGTCTGATGTCTTTCAGCTGCTCTCTAATCACCTCCACCTACATCTGGTTATTTCTGTTGTTGCAAGAAAAAGACAGGAGCTGGATGAATATAAAACAGATTTAATATATTTATTTAAGAGTTCTTTTTATTTCATTAAATATGCATTCACTTATACAAATATTTATTGAAAATGACCTGTAGATGCTCTTCCCAACTTCTACATATGAGGTGGACTACGAAAATGTGAATCTCAGAGCTCGCTGTTTAGTGAACCAGGAAAATGTTTCAAGCACCAACTTTAGGCCCCTTGGCTGTGGGTTTCAGCTTCTGAGACTCCGCAGAAAAAGTCTATAAAAGCTATTAACACATAGCAGTCGAAACACCACTGAATTCTTTAGTACAGAGTTCCTGGTCGTTAAGTATATTATTTCTGCAGTGCTATATAACAAGGAAGTAACTCTGTGTTATGTTAAGTGATTGACTAATGTTCAAAATCAATAGCTTATATAACCCACATCCTATGCACAGGATTTATATTAGAATGGTTTGTACAGATCTCCTAACTTTTACTAAATATATTGATTTATATTTGCACTTTCTTTCTGTACCTTATAGCTATGTCTCCATTAAGCGGAGCCCTTGGATATAACACATAGCTGCCCTGGATATAATTCTATTATATGTAGAGCTGTGTCGTACCCAAGTGCAACAGATGATATAAAAAGCACAGAAGGAAGTCAAGAAGGAAAAAAGAAGAGAACCAAGTACAAATAGATAAATTAAAACCGCTGAACAAGGAGACAAACTGGAGACAATTTACAAAGCAAACGCCCAGCGCATTCCCACCTACGCTCTGTTCTTGGAAGATGCTTCTGTAAATTAGAAGTCTGCACAGAAAGTGTGAAGAAACGTAACTTTATAACGTTTAAAAGCTGCGTCCACCTCCTCCCACTTTATATCCACTCCTTTTATTGCATAAACTTTTCTGTTTGTCACCTAAAATACTGCTGAGTTTAGCTCCATATAGTGTTTAAATTATCATAGTGAGTGGACATTGTGACTTTATTTATTTATTACACTTTTGTGTGAAGTTTATTTATTACACTTTTCTGCCAAAGTGCAAATGGAAGGTACAAGGCCCAGGACACGTCCCCATCTCCGCCCCTCGAATAGCTGCTACAAATATCATGTCCTTCTGTGTAGTGGAAATGGTGTCTTCCCCTCCGCACAGTAAAGAACACCCATAAAAATGTACCTTCTTCCCCTCACTCTATCCAATCCTCCCATCAGCCAGGGCAAACACCCCTCCCCTCCCCCACAAATGCTGCCATCTTGTTTCCTAAGTCTAGATGCACTAGCACACACTGAGGCACGTGCAGTGGATGTCACTCTGGTCCTCTCTGCATCGTGCTTCGTAAGTGACCTCCACACCATTTACTAGTCACCAATATTAGATTTCATTCACTTGGATGGGAATATGATCTCCAGTTATAAAATTGAGCCCCAATTTATATATTGGATTTCAGAACCTTTTATCAATCTCCAGTCATTCTCCACAATGACCCAAATTATAAAGTCAGACATGTTACTTAATAATGAAACAAAAGTCAACCAAACGACTCCTGTCTATTGCTCTGGGACATTTAAATAAAGGGATCATGAATATCTTTAATAGCTGATGACAAATCTGAACCATTGGAATCATTACCATCACGTAGGAGATTTACTGGTGTAGTATTTGATTCCGAGAACCAGCAGGTGAGAGAGGGACTATGTGTTGCTCTCTACCGGTCTTTGTCATGTCAACAGGCAAATGATATTTCTTTAGGTGACTGAAAGGCACACAATACACAAGTACTACACACATATTTACACTCAAATGTGCATTGTGTCCTATGCAGTGCATGTCACAACTCAGGTCATCATGAACTGACTTGATAAAATGATCCGCTGTAGGCGACTTGTCACTGGTCTGTATTCAGCAGTAACGGCTACCTAGGCATGTAATAACAGGTATGTGTGGTATAGGAGTGAGGGCCGGTATGTAGCCATCATACAGATGTGACTCTCATATGCACTTCAAATAAGCACATATTTGGTATTACATACAATGTATCTGTCATTTCTTTCCTCTCAGAATAAAACAAGTGTTGCTCTGGGTATTGAGGAGCCGACTTTGTGCATCTTGGGAGGTACAAAGGTGTCTAATTTAATAGTCTGAAATTGGAGACTTCTTATAATTGGTAATCAGCCACCAATAACGAACACTGATCAATTATTATTGGTTTTGAAGCTTGAAAATGATCAGGATGACTGTAATAATCCAGTAACACATTATTCTGTGAACTTAAGATGAACAGAGTTCTTAAAACCTGAAGCAGATGTAAGATCTAGGGCATGTTAGTGACTGAACGCTCTGCCACAGAGACACGCAGAGTACATTCCGCTCTTTATCAAAGAACACATCCAAAAACCCACAACATGGTGACTATGGTCTGACAAGATTGTGCACCGCAGGTGAACCATTCTGAGCCAAATACTGACTGTTTTCTGTAGGCTGCCTCATATTGTGTCTCTGTTATACACAGTATATTCCCTCTATAGAGTCTCCACCAGAACTCACCAAGAAGTGCAGCCAATGTGTATGAATAGCACCCATTAATATAATAATCCCACCTCATCTGTACTAACAAGCTAAGGCTTTTACAGGTCTATTGTTTGATGGCATATGTGCTTCTGATGGCAATAAGGCACTGAAGGGGTGAGGTTACCTACTGATCCCCCTCCTTAAGGGTTCAACATGCAGAGGGTTCATCCTATCCAGTACATTTACAAGACAATCCTGGATAGGTAGAAGTCCAGGACCCCAATGTGCTTCTTCCCCAATGTACATCTCCTGCCTGTCTTCAGTGGCTCTAAAAATAAAAAACGTTCTTCCTTCCACATAACAATGATCATTTCATCCATCTGAAGGGCACATTGGCGTGTTAACCATTGGCGTGTTAAAGACAGTACGGTATGTTTGAGGTTTCATGTGATTAGGAAGGCAAGAAAACATCAGTAAAGCTACTAGTCAGGAGGAATAACCAGTTAGGTCTCACATTCGTTACACTGGCAGACATGTGCCATCATTCCCCTACGTGTGACAGATGTCTCTTCAGAGGCTCACTCAGCAGTGAGAGGTTCTCCCCGTTGTCCCACTATAAGTCCTTGTCAGACACATACACAGCACAAGTAAAAGACGTATATTTCCAATAGATCACTGCACCAATGTATCTATCTAAACTATGACCAGTAATCTATAGCACCAATGGCCCTTCCTCACCTAGAGAGGCTACACAGCATTCCCCACAGCGGCTAGTTAATATATCCATAACAAGCCTTGTGGCTATCAGCAACGTCATACAAAAATAAAACATTATATATCTAATCATAGATTTAAACTTTTATTCCTCTCTCTCACTATATATTTCTTTATATATTATTATATATATATATATTTTTAGTATATGTAGACTTGAATATCTGCACGTAAACAGTTATGATGAGAATACCTCTTGCTGTGGGAAACAAGAAAGATATTGTAACAGATAGATATATACAACACGGAAACCATCTAACTGCTCCCACTGCTTCCGTTCACCAGCAATGTGACGTATGAAAGGTTTCTATAGGACATGACATCCACACACGTACAATAAGTTATCCCCATATACCGGTGTATCCATGTATTATATTGTGCACTGGATGGACAGTGGTCAGTATGATACAAAGATGCTAAAATGACTTTAACTGAAAGTGCAACTAAGTACATGTGAGCGACATCTATTCTTATGAAAGTGATCAACGGGTATTTAATATTATGTTCCATCACTTCTGTGATTAACTGGGAGCAGCCATGATGACTGCCCCTCACAATATGCTGACAGCAAACACAAATATAACTAAAGTAAAAAGCAGCTGCAGGCTGTAAACACGTAAACCGGTAACATACAGAGAACACATCACCCTCTACGGAATATCCAGCTAACACTTTTATCATCACTTAATACAGTCCCGGCGTCTGCTTATTATCTTGTGTTTCTGTGAATCATGAAATACTTTTACAACTAGAGTGACAGAGGTGTGGGGGCTCTTGAGTACCGACAGACAGACAGACAGACAGACAGACAGACAGAGCCCCCATCACCAGTCTGAGGAAAAGCTAATAGATAAATTAAGTGGTTTCCTTGTCACATATTTATCATTTTTGGAATTTCTGTGCAAAGATTCTTTCTCAAGGTTGCAAAATGATTGTTTTCAGGTGTAAATCATAGGATTAAGAATAATAACAATATATTTTTTCTTTTATTACAAACTTTTTTCAATTTTGCTGATATGTTTTGCTGTTGTTTGGCTGGACATAAATCATTCTTTATGTGCTCAGACGTTTATACACTTTATGTCACTCCTGTTACTTTGTAATCAACAAATATCAATGTGCTACTAGTCTACTCTATAAACACTGAACATTGTAAGTATCCGCTCACAGATAGACCTGCGATCTAGCAGCACCTGAGCATTGTGTGTATCTCTCTGTAACACAGTCACTCACTGTGACTGTCCCCGTACAATACTGCCAGATGTTATGTATAAACCTGTCTGGCTATTGTGTAGCCTTTATCCATCTCCCAGAAATATTAATGTGCCACAAAAGTCTATATAGAATGTGTCTGGGTAACAGGACTGTGGTATTTATTAGTAACAGTAATTTATATAGCACCTACATATGATGCAATGCTTTACATGTATGTGTGATACGTGTGATATTGCCAATGTGACACCTAGGTTGCTTCTGGCTGACATTATTGCTGGTAACTGATCACTGAGTACCAATTAATAATACAGTATAGTAGAGAACATTATAAAACATGATGGATCTCCCTGTTCACTGGATAGGTCTAAAGAGACAGCACCACAGCCGGGTGAGACCCCCTCAGTCTAGCACCATCACATAGACCCCTGGAAGGAAGTGACTACAATGTATCGAGCACCATTAGAGAAAGCCATGTGTATAGATACCCAGGATTCAGACAGTTCACCAGTCCGTCCCCATCATCATCATCACCATTTATTTATATAGCGCCACTGATTCTGCAGCGCTGTACAGAGAACTCATTCACATCAGTCCCTGCCCCATTGGAGCTTACAGTATAAATTCCCTAACTAACACACACACACACAGACACACACACACACACACACACAGACACAGACACACACGGGTCAATTTTTTTTTTTTTTATAGCAGCCAATTAACCTACCAGTATGTTTTTGCAGTGTGGGAGGAAACCCACGCAAACACGGGGAGAACATACAATCTCCACACAGATAAGGCCATGCTTGGGAATTTAACTCATGACCCCAGTGCTGTGAGGCAGAAGTGCTAACCACTGAGCCACCGTGCTGCCCCATCATTATTAGTGTTTTGCTTTAATGAAATTTCCACCATAATCCACAGAACCTGGACCAGACGGATGTAGAAATCTAAACAAATAGTGCAGCCAAACAAAGCATCAGTTTAAATAGTTAGGACGGTATAGTGGCTTTAAAGAATAATTCCATCTTTAAAAATATATTGTCAAAACCCTGAGAGTCCTATATGGAAACGAGTGACACACATTGTTATTGGCTGGATACAGTTTTTGTTAGTGTGTATGTAACTCTGGGTAAAACGATTTCCCCTGAAGACCTAATAAATAGCAGGGAACCGAGATGGAAGGAAAACCTGTCCTGTGAGGAGATGTCACACATAGCAGAGAAAGCTGATCTGCGGGTGATGTCACATGTATGTCACATACATGAAGGCGCATTCAGAATGGATCCAAGAATAACAAGGAGTTGTTAGATAACAGAAAAAAAAACCAAGTGACGAGAGTCTTGGGGATTTGTCATTATATATATATATATATATAACTTTTATATGTACAGAATTTAAGCAGATGACTTCCTCACGTTGCTGAACTATAGAATTCTGGATGTTTCCTCATTCAAACAACAAATGTAAAGATTGTGGAGCAGACATAGGCTCACACACTGCACACACACCCGATCTGTTCACAATTACCCCCCAGGTGGTGTTTGTACCTTAGATTTATGTGACATGGAGCGAGATATAAATGTGAAAAATGTCACCTCATTAAAAATAGTGGTTACTCTCACCTCCGAGGGGGCGTTTAAATCTAAGTGAAACATTCTGTTCTGTACAGGAGAGTAGGATAATATAATATAACATCTGTATTATTTCTATTTAATCTTCCACACATGACATCTTAGGGGTATTTACTAGCACATAACTACAAATGGACAACGGATGTCCTGGCGCATGAGGGGCAGAAGCAGGTAGAATATTCTGTTTGTGTAGGGACAATATAGGAGACGGGTCTCTCTGTGCACTAATTCTCCCATAGTCATGTGGTAAAATGTGTAGCAAAAGTTACAATAATCAGATATTTACTTGGTGTGTGCTTCTCTGTATGATACTAACTGGGTGATTCCACTACAGAGAAGTATCAAGAAATTCAATGCAGTCTGAATGGAAATTCCAACTAGGGAGGAACGCAGCAGGAAACCAGATAACATGTACAAAAATAGATTTTTCCTAAAACAAGATTTGCAGTTAATACAAATAACTGCTCTGTAGATTGGCAGCTTTGTCCAGACATATCTGATTAGATAAAGGTTATAAATAATAATAAGCTAATAATGCAGTACAACCATATCATATATGACTATCCTACAGCCTTTACAGTTATAGGATCCTAGATATTTACAAAACTGAAGTATTAAGAGTGAATTATTGCCGATATTACCCTGTGATACAGCTCTGTACAAATGGAAACACACAAGTCCTAGGAGAGATGGACAAATCCTAATCTTCTGAAACACAAACATATTGATCTACTCTATGTAACCACAAAGTATCCTGTAGATATCAGCGTAGTCATTGGGTTATAAAGTGACCACACTACTGGAATACCTAGAGCATCGTATACCAACCATGCAATCCTGCTCGCTGCAATCACTCCAAATATTATCATAAAATATAAAAGTACCAATAATTGGTACAATTATTCATCTTTCTAATATGATCACTGAATTAATCTGTCACCCAGAAGCAGAGGGGGCTAAAATAAAATTCATGATGAACCAGCGATACATTCTGAGGAATATTACTACATACACAGCTGGTGGAACTAATGACAAAAGTACAATATTATACAATTCAACAGTGCGTTGTGTATGTGGGAGACAAACAGGCAATCTCCTGTGTTATGGCACTAACAAATTTCATATAGAAAGTATCAGGTTATAGGAAGCGTGTGTATACAATAAGGGTGACTCTTGTTCATTCTTGGCGGGGAGTATGAGGCAACAATGGTTAGAAAACCATTTGCAGAAGTCTTTGCATACATGGAAATTATTGCTTAAACAAACATTATCTAATCTCTCTAGACTTCTACATTACTCTCTCCACCTCTATATGACTCTCTGCCCAGCTACAAGACTCTCCGTCCTGTTACACTAATATCACTATTTCTACATGACTCTCCACCCCTCTACATTACTCTCCCTACATCTGTATGACTCTCCACCCCTCTACATTACTCTCCTTTCATCTACATGACTCTCCACCCATCTACATTACTCTCCCTACATCTGTATGACTCTCCACCCCTCTACATTACTCTCCTTTCATCTACATGACTCTCCACCCCTCTACATTACTCGCCATCCATCTACATTACTCTCCACCCCTCTACATTACTCTCCTTTCATCTACATTACTCTCCATCCATCTACATTACTCTCCGCCCCTCTACATTACTCTCCACCCCTCTACATGACTCTCCGCCCCTCTACATTACTCTCAGCACATCTTCATGACTCTCCCTATTCCTATATGACTCTCCACCTCTCTACATTACTCTCTCCACCTCTACATGGCTCTCCAATCCTTTGCATGACTCTCCCTGCCTCTACATGAGTTTCTGTCCTGCTACATTAATATAACCATTTCTACATGACTCTCCATGCATTTACATTACACTTCACCCCCCTACATCACTCTCCCTACATCTGTATGACTCTCCATCAATCTACATTACTCTTCTTTCATCTACATGACTCTCCATCAATCTACATTACTCTCCCTACATCTGTATGACTCTCCACCCCTCTACATTACTCTCCTTTCATCTACATGACTCTCCACCCCTCTACATTACTCTCCTTTCATCTACATGACTCTCCACCCCTCTACATTACTCTCCTTTCATCTACATGACTCTCCGCCCTGCAATATGACTCTCCATCCCTTTCCATTAGTCTCCCAACCTCTACAAGACTCTTTGTTCTGCTACACTAATATCGTTATTTCTACATGACTCTCCATCCATCTACATTACTCTCCACCCCTCTACATGACTCTCCATCCATCTACATTACTCTCCTTTCATCTACATGACTCTCCGCCCTGCAATATGACTCTCCATCCCTTTCCATTAGTCTCCCAACCTCTACAAGACTCTTTGTTCTGCTACACTAATATCGTTATTTCTACATGACTCTCCATCCATCTACATTACTCTCCGCCCCTCTACATGACTCTCCGCCCCTCTACATTACTCTCCATCCATCTACATTACTCTCCGCCCCTCTACATTACTCTCAGCACCTCTTCATGACTCTCCCTATTCCTATATGACTGTCCACCTCTCTACATTACTCTCTCCACCTCTACATGGCTCTCCAATCCTTTGCATGACTCTCCCTGCCTCTACATGAGTTTCTGTCCTGCTACATTAATATAACCATTTCTACATGACTCTCCATGCATTTACATTACACTTCACCCCCCTACATCACTCTCCCTACATCTGTATGACTCTCCATCAATCTACATTACTCTCCGCCCCTCTACATGACTCTCCATCCATCTACATTACTCTCCACCCCTCTACATCACTCTCCCTACATCTGCATGACTCTCTGACTCTCTAAATTACTCTCCACCCTTCTACATTACTCCCCTCTACAATACTCTCCTTATCACTACATTTTTTGCATCTACATTACTCTCCCCCACTATGCATTACTCTACTCCCGGAACACATTACTGCTAAGCCCTCTACATTCCTCTCTACCCTGCTCTAGTACTTTCCTACCCTTTCCATTCATCACAATAAGATTTACCATTGTTCCTGTACTGTAAGAGTGATAAAAGCTTAGGGCAACACCCATTCTTTGTCTTCAGAGATACCCCAGGCACATAGGCAGCAGTGGGGTATTTTAGCATCTTGATTTTGTCTTTTCAAGTCAGTGCATAACAAAACTTAACTATAAAGAAAAATAAACAGCAACAATTTACTTTGAAGTAAGCTGTACTACCTTGTCCAGAGCGCACAATCTTCATCTTTATCCCCAAACCCCACAACTAGTTTCCCCTTTCTGTCCTACTTGCAACATAGTAACAACTCTTCAATAGCTGTCATGTATCGTATGTCTGGAGCGGGTATTCCGCATACTAGTAGTTTTTCACATGGATAAGGAAGTACAAATTACATGGAAGTAAATGTAATGAGATGTATGTGATGGTACTTTCCCCTTGATTCAACCATAAGATGTATCATATACATGTAAATATCCTCCACATGTGCCTCTGTTGGTAACATAAATGCATTGCATGTGAGTGTGTATAATATATATATATATATATATAATTATTACATGTGCAATGGTGCGTATGCAGCTCCACAAGTACCTGGCTGATGCCTCTTGTAGGGTTCGGTATATAATACCATGTGTAGAGCTGCCACATGTGCTATAGTCACACCATACATAATACATGTATCCTCACATCTATCAGTCTTAACACTGTACATTGCTCCATGAGGCAATGAGTTTACCCTCCGCACACACACAGGGTTGGTGAGGTAGGCAATGAACACACAACTCGCTGCTCACGCTTTGTGTACAGGTCTTTGTAGAAGGAGGGCAGTGAGTGTCAGCACCAAGAGACAGAAAGGGCCTGAAAGCAGCAAGGCCTCTCTCCAAGGATGGTCACAGAAGGGTGGCATGACCGTAGGAGTCATCCGGCTCGGTGCTGGTCAGAATGGCAGCCCGATCATCAGACAGTGAACGGTGACAGAGCTCGTCCCTCAGAGCGGAGAGACGAGAGAGGGGGTCTTGTCGTGTTGGACGTTTCTTCCTACGGATGCAGCGAGTGTCTGTGTACGTGGCTATGGGAGGCTGGTGGACCTGTGAGGTGGAGCCATCTGATAGAGAGAAGATAATCTGCATTAACCACATATAATATTGCATTTGGTAAGACATTAATCATTATGTTACTATGTTATATGTGACTCCCTGTATTCTCCTAGGGAAACAACGTTATATAATACAATTGTTAATGTCACATTATCTCATAGGACAATACAGAATACATTCTGCTACACCTAAATTTCAATGTGGTTAGTAGTATACTGAGATATATATCTAACAACAACATCAAAGAGTTGGACCAGGCAATACCTGTTCCAGGTCATACCCTGACCCAGGTCACACCCTATCCCAGATCATACCCTGACCCAGGTCATACACTGACCCAGATCACACCCTATCCCAGATCATACCCTGACCCAGGTCACACCCTATCCCAGATAATACCCTGACCCAGGTCATACACTGTTCCAGATCATACCCTGACCCAGGTCACACCCTATCCCAGATCACACCCTATCCCAGATCATACCCTGACCCAGGTCACACCCTATCCCAGATCATACCCTGACCCAGGTCACACCCTATCCCAGATCATACCCTGACCCAGGTCACACCCTATCCCAGATCATACCCTGACCCAGGTCACACCCTATCCCAGATCATACTCTGACCCAGGTCACACCCTATCCCAGATAATACCCTGACCCAGGTCATACACTGTTCCAGATCATACCCTGACCCAGGTCACACCCTATCCCAGATCACACCCTATCCCAGATCATACCCTGACCCAGGTCACACCCTATCCCAGATCATACCCTGACCCAGGTCACACCCTATCCCAGATCATACCCTGACCCAGGTCACACCCTATCCCAGATCATACCCTGACCCAGGTCACACCCTATCCCAGATCATACTCTGACCCAGGTCACACCCTATCCCAGATCATACCCTGACCAAGGTCACACCCTATCCCAGATCATACCCTGACCCAGGTCACACCCTATCCCAGATCATACCCTGACCCAGGTCACACCCTATCCCAGATCATACCCTGACCCAGGTCACACCCTATCCCAGATCATACCCTGACCCAGGTCATACCCTGACCCAGGTCACACCCTATCCCAGATCATACCCTGACCCAGGTCACACCCTGACCCAGATCATACCCTGACCCAGGTCACACCCTATCCCAGATCATACCCTGACCCAGGTCACACCCTATCCCAGATCATACCCTGACCCAGGTCACACCCTATCCCAGATCATACCCTGACCCAGGTCACACCCTATCCCAGATCATACCCTTACCCAGGTCACACCCTATCCCAGATCATACCCTGACCCAGATCATACTCTGACCCAGATCATACCCTGACCCAGGTCACACCCTATCCCAGATCATACCCTGACCCAGATCATACCCTGAACCAGGTCACACCCTATCCCAGATCATACCCTGACCCAGGTCATACCCTATCCCAGATCATACCCTGACCCAGGTCACACCCTATCCCAGATCATACCCTGACCCAGATCATACCCTGACCCAGGTCACACCCTATCCCAGATCATACCCTGACCCAGATCATACCCTGACCCAGGTCACACCCTATCCCAGATCATACCCTGACCCAGATCATACCCTATCCCAGATCATACCCTGACCCAGGTCACACCCTATCCCAGATCATACCCTGACCCAGGTCACACCCTATCCCAGATCATACCCTGACCCAGGTCACACCCTATCCCAGATCATACCCTGACCCAGGTCACACCCTATCCCAGATCATACCCTGACCCAGGTCACACCCTATCCCAGATCATACCCTGACCCAGGTCACACCCTATCCCAGATCATACCCTGACCCAGGTCACACCCTATCCCAGATCATACCCTGACCCAGGTCACACCCTATCCCAGATCATACCCTATCCCAGATCATACCCTGACCCAGATCATACCCTGACCCAGGTCACACCCTATCCCAGATCATACCCTGACCCAGGTCACACCCTATCCCAGATCATACCCTGACCCAGGTCACACCCTATCCCAGATCATACCCTGACCCAGGTCACACCCTATCCCAGATCATACCCTGACCCAGGTCATACCCTATCCCAGATCATACCCTGACCCAGGTCACACCCTATCCCAGATCATACCCTTACCCAGGTCATACCCTGACCCAGGTCACACCCTATCCCAGATCATACCCTGACCCAGGTCATACCCTATCCCAGATCATACCCTGACCCAGGTCACACCCTATCCCAGATCATACCCTGACCCAGGTCACACCCTATCCCAGATCATACCCTGACCCAGGTCACACCCTATCCCAGATCATACCCTGACCCAGGTCACACCCTATCCCAGATCATACCCTGACCCAGGTCACACCCTATCCCAGATCATACCCTGACCCAGGTCACACCCTATCCCAGATCATACCCTGACCCAGGTCATACCCTATCCCAGATCATACCCTGACCCAGGTCACACCCTATCCCAGATCATACCCTTACCCAGGTCATACCCTGACCCAGGTCACACCCTATCCCAGATCATGCCCTGACCCAGGTCACACCCTATCCCAGATCATACCCTGACCCAGGTCACACCCTATCCCAGATCATACCCTGACCCAGGTCACACCCTATCCCAGATCATACCCTGACCCAGGTCACACCCTATCCCAGATCATACCCTGACCCAGGTCACACCCTATCCCAGATCATACCCTGACCCAGGTCATACACTGTTCCAGATCACACCCTGACCCAGGTCACACCCTATCCCAGATCATACCCTGACCCAGGTCATACACTGTTCCAGATCACACCCTGACCCAGGTCACACCCTATCCCAGATCATACCCTGACCCAGGTCACACCCTATCCCAGATCATACCCTGACCCAGGTCACACCCTATCCCAGATCATACCCTGACCCAGGTCACACCCTATCCCAGATCATACCCTGACCCAGGTCACACCCTATCCCAGATCATACCCTGACCCAGATCATACCCTGACCCAGATCATACCCTGACCCAGGTCACACCCTATCCCAGATCATACCCTGACCCAGGTCACACCCTATCCCAGATCATACCCTTACCCAGATCATGCCCTGACCCAGGTCACACCCTATCCCAGATCATACCCTGACCCAGGTCATACACTGTTCCAGATCATACCCTGACCCAGGTCACACCCTATCCCAGATCATACCCTGACCCAGGTCACACCCTATCCCAGATCATACCCTGACCCAGGTCATACCCTGACCCAGGTCACACCCTATCCCAGATCATACCCTGACCCAGGTCACACCCTATCCCAGATCATACCCTGACCCAGGTCATACACTATCCCAGATCATACCCTGACCCAGGTCACACCCTATCCCAGATCATACCCTTACCCAGGTCATACCCTGACCCAGGTCACACCCTATCCCAGATCATGCCCTGACCCAGGTCACACCCTATCCCAGATCATACCCTGACCCAGGTCATACCCTATCCCAGATCATACCCTGACCCAGGTCATACACTGTTCCAGATCATACCCTGACCCAGGTCACACCCTATCCCAGATCATACCCTGACCCAGGTCACACCCTGTCCCAGATCATACCCTGACCCAGGTCATACCCTGACCCAGGTCACACCCTATCCCAGATCATACCCTGACCCAGGTCATACCCTGACCCAGGTCACACCCTATCCCAGATCATACCCTGACCCAGGTCATACACTGTTCCAGATCATACCCTGACCCAGGTCACACCCTATCCCAGGTCATACCCTGACCCAGGTCACACCCTATCCCAGATCATACCCTGACCCAGGTCACACCCTATCCCAGATCATACCCTGACCCAGGTCATACCCTGACCCAGGTCATACCCTGACCCAGGTCACACCCTATCCCAGATCATACCCTGACCCAGGTCACACCCTATCCCAGATCATACCCTGACCCAGGTCACACCCTATCCCAGATCATACCCTGACCCAGGTCACACCCTATCCCAGATCATACCCTGACCCAGGTCATACCCTGACCCAGGTCACACCCTATCCCAGGTCATACCCTGACCCAGGTCATACCCTGACCCAGGTCACACCCTATCCCAGATCATACCCTGACCCAGGTCACACCCTATCCCAGATCATACCCTGACCCAGGTCATACACTGTTCCAGATCATACCCTGACCCAGGTCACACCCTATCCCAGATCATACCCTGACCCAGGTCACACCCTATCCCAGATCATACCCTGACCCAGGTCACACCCTATCCCAGATCATGCCCTGACCCAGGTCACACCCTGACCCAGGTCACACCCTGACCCAGGTCACACCCTATCCCAGATCATACCCTGACCCAGGTCACACCCTATCCCAGATCATACCCTGACCCAGGTCATACCCTGACCCAGGTCACACCCTATCCCAGATCATACCCTGACCCAGGTCACACCCTATCCCAGATCATACCCTGACCCAGGTCATACCCTGACCCAGGTCACACCCTATCCCAGATCATACCCTGACCCAGGTCACACCCTATCCCAGATCATACCCTGACCCAGGTCATACCCTGACCCAGGTCACACCCTATCCCAGATCATACCCTGACCCAGGTCATACCCTATCCCAGATCATACCCTGACCCAGGTCACACCCTATCCCAGATCATACCCTGACCCAGGTCATACCCTGACCCAGGTCACACCCTGACCCAGGTCACACCCTATCCCAGATCATACCCTGACCCAGGTCACACCCTATCCCAGATCATACCCTGACCCAGATCATACCCTATCCCAGATCATACCCTGACCCAGGTCACACCCTATCCCAGATCATACCCTATCCCAGATCATACCCTGACCCAGGTCATACACTGACCCAGGTCACACCCTATCCCAGATCATACCCTGACCCAGGTCATACACTGACCCAGGTCACACCCTATCCCAGATCATACCCTGACCCAGGTCATACACTGACCCAGATCATACCCTGACCCAGGTCACACCCTATCCCAGATCATACACTGACCCAGATCATACCCTGACCCAGGTCATACCCTATCCCAGATCATACCCTATCCCAGATCATACCCTGACCCAGGTCACACCCTATCCCAGATCATACCCTGACCCAGGTCACACCCTATCCCAGATCATACCCTGACCCAGGTCACACCCTATCCCAGATCATACCCTGACCCAGGTCACACCCTATCCCAGATCATACCCTGACCCAGGTCATACCCTGACCCAGGTCACACCCTATCCCAGATCATACCCTGACCCAGGTCATACCCTATCCCAGATCATACCCTGACCCAGGTCACACCCTATCCCAGATCATACCCTGACCCAGGTCATACCCTGACCCAGGTCACACCCTGACCCAGGTCACACCCTATCCCAGATCATACCCTGACCCAGATCATACCCTATCCCAGATCATACCCTGACCCAGGTCACACCCTATCCCAGATCATACCCTGACCCAGGTCATACACTGACCCAGATCATACCCTGACCCAGGTCATACCCTATCCCAGATCATACCCTGACCCAGGTCACACCCTATCCCAGATCATACCCTGACCCAGGTCATACCCTATCCCAGATCATACCCTGACCCAGGTCATACCCTATCCCAGATCATACCCTGACCCAGGTCACACCCTATCCCAGATCATACCCTGACCCAGGTCACACCCTATCCCAGATCATACCCTGACCCAGGTCATACACTGACCCAGATCATACCCTGACCCAGGTCATACCCTATCCCAGATCATACCCTGACCCAGGTCACACCCTATCCCAGATCATACCCTGACCCAGGTCATACCCTATCCCAGATCATACCCTGACCCAGGTCATACCCTATCCCAGATCATACCCTGACCCAGGTCACACCCTATCCCAGATCATACCCTGACCCAGGTCACACCCTATCCCAGATCATACCCTGACCCAGGTCACACCCTATCCCAGATCATACCCTGACCCAGGTCACACCCTATCCCAGATCATACCCTGACCCAGGTCACACCCTATCCCAGATCATACCCTGACCCAGGTCACACCCTATCCCAGATCATACCCTGACCCAGGTCACACCCTATCCCAGATCATACACTGACCCAGGTCACACCCTATCCCAGATCATACCCTGACCCAGGTCACACCCTATCCCAGATCATACCCTGACCCAGGTCACACCCTATCCCAGATCATACCCTGACCCAGGTCACACCCTATCCCAGATCATACCCTGACCCAGGTCACACCCTATCCCAGATCATACCCTGACCCAGGTCATACCCTATCCCAGATCATACCCTGACCCAGGTCACACCCTATCCCAGATCATACCCTGACCCAGGTCACACCCTATCCCAGATCATACCCTGACCCAGGTCATACCCTATCCCAGATCATACCCTG
>JAVHZZ010000011.1:35000-532500 GCA_036250195.1 Mixophyes australis | reverse complement strand
GTGCCCAATTTTGCTGCTCCCGACACATAACCTTCACTGTCTGTGGGTATATATATATATATATATATATATATATAATGACAGTAGTGTTGCTGTATTTGTCTTTACACAACAATTTAGTCTCTATTTTGGATACCCCCCTCCCCCACACTCTGGGTGGCTCTATGACAAATGTGTCTCGTTCTGTTTTCTTTCTGGGGCTCTGCTATCCGCTTTCATTCGTACAAAAAGGGGAAGTGAAAAGATTTTTTCAATGACTCAGCCACTGACAAGTTCAACATGGCCGCCTCCATCCTTATCAGTGATTCTCCCATTTTATTACAGACTCCAGCATTATCCTTTAAAATAAATAAGTGTATGGAACCCTCATCTTCATGGATTCGGACATTATTTCGTTGATAAGTTCTTTGGGGAAGAGAACTTCTCCTTCTTCTTCCTGCTTCCCTTATATTAGCACTTCTGTCTGGAACTTATAATCTGGTAAAGTGATGTGTAGGCAGCATGTATGGTCTGGGGACATGTATGGTCTGGGGACATGTATGGTCTGGGAGCAGCAGAGTTGTCAGAGGCGGAGGTATGTTCTTCATCTGACTGATGGAAGGTAAAGTGTGAGCAATACATTTTATATTGATAAGGTTGTTTCATTGGTCTTGTCTGGGGAATATCTCTCATTCCGTAACTGCATTAATGTTCCATGTGTCCTGGATTCGATCCTGAATGTGCTGATTTTACCGTGTCCTATAGTCTGAGAAACCAATGGTCCTTTCATAACTGGACGATAATAAAGACGGTATAAGCCTCAGATGTCATCACAGTCTGTAGCATCTATAGCCCATAGTTCCTACCTGCGTTCATCTATGACCATGGAAAACTACCAACTAAAGCAAAACAGCCACAAATATTGACTGTTTATTTTGCTTAATATTACAACTATCTGTAGGGTAAATAATGTAGAACAAGGAGTTGGATGTCTCCGGAAGTGACTGCATGCGGGGCAAGTGTTACTTTCTAGCATTAGATATTAAGAGCCGCTGTGTTCCTGGAGTTGATTTTTCCATTTTATAATGGAACAATTAAGATAATGTTTCAATTAATGGTGAGAAGACCCAGGCCACTGTTATTTAATATATGCTAATAAGATGATATATACCACAATATCCAGTAGGAAAAGAAAATATGTTAATATAAAATATAGACTGAGCTAAACATAATGTGAAACAGGTTAAATTATTGCCTGATATCATACATGAAGACTGGGAGATAAACAGACAATTATAAAGTAAACATTATGGGCCTGAGTCATTAAGGAGAGCAAAGAAAAAGGGTAACTGTCCCATTAGGGGAGGTAAATGTAAAATGTGGGGACAGGTTTATAGTTGGGGTAGGACATGTCCTAGATCATCTTTACATGTCAGTGTATAAATACAGCTATAGGTGTGTGCGCTACATGACAAACAGCCTTATGTGCAAAGTAATAAACTAACTGCACCCCTTGTATTGTAACATGGTTTGTCCAGGATCATATTTTGCCTCACTCTCCGTAATGACTTAGGCTCTATAACTTTGCATCCAACAAGACAATAGATGAGACAGTAGGGACAGATGAACAGTTACCTAAAACTCCTATATATTCCCAATAAATACTGTTCCTTAACATGTAACCATCAGTTATCATTATGAATAGCCTGAATCTGGAGAAGAAGAAATTATTCTCTGTGGCCATAAAAACAGACAAAAAGACCAACAGAAACTATTATATAATTTCGCAGACACTCAATGGAATAAGGACAAACAAAAGAGACATCAGTGATTGTTCTGAGACTGACAGACACATAACGAGGAGAAACTTCACTACAGGCCGGGAATAAAGGAGATCTGGAAGCCTTGCTGGGATGGATCGCTGCATGAGGGTATCACCATGACATGAAAGGAGGAAGACGGAGGGAGGGGTTGCTACAGCCAAAGCATCATCATGCACATGAGTCACTCTGGTCTCCTTTAAAGGGGAACCCGGGACCCTTGAATAAGCCCCATGCTCAGCATCATCCTTATGGAGGTCTCATGTCGGCCTCTCCACTACACAGAGTGGATGCAGCTTGTCGGTTCATTGAGAGGTCAGTGAGGTGTATTGTAGTCATGTCCCCACTGCCCACCATGGCCTGTTATAGGTATGTAGCATGTTACATTAATTACACAGGTTTTTGGGGTTATATTGGGCTTTCAGTGTTATTTGTAAGAACAGTTGATGAAGAGTCAAACCGAGAAAATCCTGTAGCTCAGGGTTTCCCAAACCCAGTCCTCAGAGCTCCCTAACAGTGCAGGTTTTCCATATCTCCTTGCTGGAGCACAGGTGTATTCATTACTGACTGACACATTGTAACAGATCCACAGGTGGTCCTAATTATGTCACATGTGATCCAAAAAACCTGCCCTGTTGGGGAGCCCTGAGGACTGGGTTTGGGAAACCCTGCTGTAGCTGATAAATTGGCAATGTAGAAAATGAATAGTACAGGATTTCCCAATTCCAGTCTTCAGGGAGCCCTAACAGTGCAGGATTTCCAGATCTCCCTGCTGGAGCACAGGTGTACTCATTACTGACTGATACAATGTAACACATCCACAGGTGGTGTAATTATATCACTGGTCACCTGGAATTACTGCACTATTAGGGCTCCCTGAGGACTGGATCTGGGAAACACTGGAATCAGGTTTCCACACAATCTCTGTATATTCCTACATACAGTTGGTTTCTATAGTGTGTAATCACTTTAATGCCGCTACTCTGTTCTGTAACTAATGAGCTATATGAAGCGTATAAGTAATATAACTTTTAAACATATATTACGAATATTCTAAAGCAGACGCAGCCTTGGTTTCAGGTACATTAGATTTTACTTATAATAGCTGCTATATTTTATTTATATCAGACAAACCTAAGGTCTGGATCATTCTCAATCCTTCATTACATAATGCTGACAGTCAGGGGACACTGATGAATAAAACTAGAGTGCACATGATATTAAACCAATAACTTACAAATTCCAATCATAGTATTTTAGTTTATTGGTCTGTGCATTAGCTTAGTGTATAAGTGCAGTACAGGAAAGGGCTTATCTGTCGGATGTTTTGTCTGAGGGCCCAGGGCTATGCTCAGCACCCAGGGGCCCAATGTTGGAATGGGTCAGCACACTCTGTATTGTGGTTTCTTACTGTGACACAAGACGGGTATGAGCCCCCTCGTTATGCTTTATTGGCAGTTTCAGGCATTAAGTTACTCTGAGCCGTGTGCTCTGTTCCCCTTTAAAGCAGGCGCTGGGATTAATATACAGAGGGAAAGGACCTCCCATGTTTCCCCACCCACCAGGAGCCCACCCTGCACATCCCTCTTCCCCCTTCGGACATGGATCACCCTTACCTATTGGATCGAGGAGTTCAGGACGTCAACACTGCTCAGATAGCTGAGATCAATCAGAAACAGACAGTTACTAAGGGCAGAGCGGGGTGAACTGGAGGTGGGGTGAACATGTCACAGATATACCTAACCTGCTACTAGGACATGCTGGAGATAGGCCTTGTCTTCTATACATAGACAACATCTCTTATTGTTCTCACACTTGGTCTTCATGTTCCTCTAACTGATATTCTGCTGGTCTCAGGAACGGTCCACATAACTATTCTCAAGGATTATGTCTTTCACTTCACAAAAATGCTTTTGTCATTTCAATAAAAAAACAAAACACTAAACAATTGAACTGGTGATATCAGTAAAAGTCATTGCCACGTTACTGAGAACCTTCTAGTGATATGTGTATGTAATCATATAACACATACGTGTAGCCTGTGCATTGTATGAAGAGGTGATGTATATAGCGCATCTAGTCTTTACACCATTTTTATTATGACATTCGCTGCTGCTCTTTCAATCTGAAAATCCTTGTTATCCAGTGTAGAAAAGACAGGTTTGTGGCAGAATCTCACAACAAATCTACATCGTCAAGGTTGGTTTTTGAAAATGTTTTATTTTAATATAATCTCCGGTATGTAGAAACCAAATCTGCCTCACTCATCTCATAGACAATGTCGCTAATTACAGGGACCGCTGCTCGGTAGTCCTACAGTCTAATAGTAAATAATCTATTCGTTAACAACGACAAAGTCCAATTACATTACAGAACAGAGCACCACATTCTGGTATAACTGTTTTCAGTGTAGGAAACACATTTACCGCTGTGTGTATTGTGTGTTTGGACAGTGTCGGTATAATCTATAAATTGCATATAATCAGTGGAGAATTATGAGCTCCTGTAAAGAATGGTGAGAACCAATTCAGAGAGCAGAAAAAGGTTTATTAAATGTGACAGAATAAGTATTTACAGCATCTGTATCTCAATCATTGTCACATAATACAGATGACCTGTGACCGTCACCGTAGGACCAATGATCTTCATACATTAAGGAGGTCACATGGCATCACAGACATTCCATGAATGGAGAGGTCCATACAGCCAATGATCTGTATATTATATTACATATGTACAGGACACCGGCTACAGATGCTCTTGTATCTAGATCAGCCATGTTTTGGCACTGAATTATCGGTTACGCAGTCTCATAACCTGTCTGGTGAATCAGGCGTTTGGGCTGGAAAACATGAATTAGTTGTGTCAGTTTCTGAAACAGAGTCCTTATATTAATGTTATCAGTGTTTAGTAAATACTTCTACAATTCCCCTTATTACTCAGGATATAAACACAATATATTCAGACTTCATTGTATGCTTTAGCTTGTTTTTGTGTTATGCATTTGCCCCAGCTGTACGTTAGTATACAATGAACTAGTCTGTGGTTAGTTCCTGTGTCTGCGCCCCTGCGGTACTCAGTAGGTGGCAATGCTTTTAGCGATATATAAATAAAGTGGTATCGTCAGAGCGTGAAGACGTCGGAATATTTTGGGCCTTATAGAGTTAGGAGCAAAGCAAAATAAAGTAGCAAATTTGGCAAAACCATGTTTCACTGCAGGGGGACAAATATACAATGTGTGGACAGATTTAGGGTTGGGAGGGGGTGTGTCCTAGCACAACTCTAAATGTCAGTGTAAATATAAAGCTGCCCATTATGGGGCTGATTCATTAAAGAACGTAAATACCGATATGTGCCGTATTTTGCATAAACCAATCTGCGATTGCCGAGAACCAGGGCGTACGCCAGTGAAAGCAGCGACATTCAATTCATCTTTCAGCACAGAGGATCTTTAGGGGCTGAACGGGGAGGGACTGGGTGTATGCGTGTAATTACTGTACAGTGAGGGCGTGCTGAGCGCGAGCGCACGTAGTTACTGTACAGTAAGGGCGTGCTGAGCGCGAGCGCACGTAGTTACTGTACAGTGAGGGCGTGCTGAGCGCGAGCGCACGTAGTTACTGTACAGTAAGGGCGTGCTGAGCGCGAGCGCACGTAGTTACTGTACAGTGAGGGCGTGCTGAGCGCGAGCGCACGTAGTTACTGTACAGTAAGGGCGTGCTGAGCGCGAGCGCACGTAGTTACTGTACAGTAAGGGCGTGCAGAGCGCGAGCGCTCGTAGTTACTGTACAGTAAGGGCGTGCCGAGCGCGAGCGCACGTAGTTACTGTACAGTAAGGGCGTGCCGAGCGCCAGTAGTTACTGTACAGTGAGGGCGTGCTGAGCGCGAGCGAACGTAGTTACTGTACAGTAAGGGCGTGCTGAGCGCGAGCGCACGTAGTTACTGTACAGTGAGGGCGTGCCGAGCGCCAGCGCACATAGTTAATGTACAGTGAGGGCGTGCCGAGCGCGAGCGAACGTAGTTACTGTACAGTAAGGGCGTGCCGAGCGCGAGCGCACGTAGTTACTGTACAGTGAGGGCGTGCCGAGCGCCAGCGCACATAGTTACTGTACAGTAAGGGCGTGCTGAGCGCGAACGCACGTAGTTACTGTACAGTAAGGGCGTGCTGAGTGCGAGCGCACGTAGTTACTGTACAGTAAGGGCGTGCTGAGCGCGAGCGCACGTAGTTAATGTACAGTAAGGGCGTGCTGAGCGCGAGCGCACGTAGTTAATGTACAGTAAGGGCGTGCTGAGCGCGAGCGCACGTAGTTACTGTACAGGAAGGGCGCGCCGAGCGCGAGCGCACGTAGTTAATATACAGTAACGGCGTGCCGAGCGCGAGCGCACGTAGTTAATGTACAGTAAGGGCGTGCCGAGCGCGAGCGCACGTAGTTACTGTACAGTAAGGGCGTGCCGAGCGCGAGCGCACGTAGTTAATGTACAGTAACGGCGTGCCGAGCGCGAGCGCACGTAGTTACTGTACAGTAACGGCGTGCCGAGCGCGAGCGCACGTAGTTACTGTACAGTGAGGGCGTGCCGAGCGCGAGCGCACGTAGTTACTGTACAGTGAGGGCGTGCCGAGCGCGAGCGCACGTAGTTACTGTACAGTAAGGGCGTGCTGAGCGCGAGCGCACGTAGTTACTGTACAGTGAGGGCGTGCTGAGCGCGAGCGCACGTAGTTACTGTACAGTGAGGGCGTGCCGAGCGCCAGCGCACGTAGTTACTGTACAGTAAGGGCGTGCTGAGCGCGAGCGCACGTAGTTACTGTACAGTAAGGGCGTGCTGAGCGCGAGCGCACGTAGTTACTGTACAGTAAGGGCGTGCTGAGCGCGAGCGCACGTAGTTACTGTACAGTAAGGGCGTGCTGAGCGCGAGCGCACGTAGTTACTGTACAGTAAGGGCGTGCTGAGCGCGAGCGCACGTAGTTACTGTACAGTAAGGGCGTGCTGAGCGCGAGCGCACGTAGTTACTGTACAGTAAGGGCGTGCCGAGCGCGAGCGCACGTAGTTAATGTACAGTAAGGGCGTGCCGAGCGCGAGCGCACGTAGTTACTGTACAGTAAGGGCGTGCCGAGCGCGAGCGCACGTAGTTACTGTACAGTAAGGGCGTGCCGAGCGCGAGCGCACGTAGTTACTGTACAGTAAGGGCGTGCTGAGCGCGAGCGCACGTAGTTACTGTACAGTAAGGGCGTGCCGAGCGCGAGCGAACGTAGTTACTGTACAGTAAGGGCGTGCTGAGCGCGAGCGCACGTAGTTACTGTACAGTAAGGGCGTGCTGAGCGCGAGCGCACGTAGTTACTGTACAGTAAGGGCGTGCGGAGCGCGAGCGCTTGTAGTTACTGTACAGTAAGGGCGTGCCGAGCGCGAGCGCTTGTAGTTACTGTACAGTAAGGGCGTGCCGAGCGCGAGCGCACGTAGTTAATGTACAGTAAGGGCGTGCCGAGCGCGCGTATCAGCGCCCTATTCAAGCTTTTGGCACCTGAAAGGAACGTGTTTTATCACTTGCACCAGCTGCAGGTCAGGTGTAAGTGCCGAGTGACAGTGATGATGGCTGGGTACGCAGCTAGAACATGTGTTTGCATACAAAACAAAAAATGAACTGCGCAGATGATACCTATATCATAGTAATTCACTGTATCCAACCTTTACAGAGAAACAATTTTATTAAAACATAAATCTAATATAACCAATAAACATAATAAAAACAAACAACATACCAGATAATACTGATAAAATTGCCCTATATTTTCATCAATGGAGACTGTGCTCCATTAGCTACCAAACAAGGTATAGGAGTATGGCTAATAATTTATTAAAAAATTAGTTCACCCATTAGAGTGGCGTCTCTTTCAATCCAGTATGAAAAAACCCTTAACGGGTAGAAGTGTATATATGACGACAATGTAGACTTTCTTTCCTAACATCAATGGGAGGCTCGAGCGTGAATGGAGGGCGATGTCCACACACCCCCACAAACTCAACCACAAATGCACACAATGGATAGATATTAGTTACTCCCCAAACCAGGAGCTGGGTAAGACTCTTCCAATCACATACTCCTCTAGCGAGTTACCAGCTTCCTCCGTGGTGCGCACCAGATACACTGTCCGCACAGATAATTAATAACTGCGAAATGTTCCTCTCTGACGCTGTTACTAGATAACAACTCCGGATAAGAGATAGCGCCACTGTTGGAATCCTTATGCACAATCCTGGATGGTTGGTTGAAATGTGACAACACACAACTTGCGACGCGTTTCATCTGTCTTATGCAGACTTTCTCAAGCAATATATCTATAATATCTATCCATTGTATGAATTTGTGGTTGAGTTTGTGGGGGTGTGTGGACATCGCCCTCCCTTCGCGCTCGAGCCTCCCGCTGATGCTAGGAAAGAAAGTCTACATTGTCGTCATATATACACTTCTACCCGTTAAGGGTTTTTTCATACTGGATTGAAAGAGACGCCACTCTAATGGGTGAACTATTTTTTTAATAAATTATTAGCAATACTCATATACCTTGGTTGGTTGATAAAGGGACACAGTCTCCATTGCTGAATATATAGGGCAATTTTATCAGCATTATCCTGTATGTTGTTTGTTTTTATTATGTTTATTGGTTATAGTAGACGATTTATGTTTTAATAAAATTGTTTCTCTGTAAAGGTTGGATACAGTGGATCACTATGATATAGGTATCATCTGCCCAGTTCATTTTTTGTTTTGTATTTTCTATGTGTAATAGAGGATTAACAGCTGCGTATGATGCCTTTTTTATTGTTTAGTGTAATCCAGCACATGTAAATATTTTTAGCGCCTGAGATCAAGTGGTGTTTTTTGGTGCCATAAGGAGCAACTGTAAATGTATTTTATGTACAGGAGACATTAAGAACATCATGACCGATGTATTGCATGGAAAAAATAGATTAAACCCTTTTTTTAATGTTTTTTTCATTAATGACTATGGGCCTGATTGAAATAAGAATCCTCTTCATTTAAGATCCTTAATGAGTCTCCTGGACAAAACCATGTTACAATGCAAGGGGTGCAAATTAGTATTCTGTTTTGCACATAAGTTAAATACTGACTGTTTTTCCATGTAACACACAAATATCAACTTTACATTTCAGTGTACAAATAAGCTATCAAGTATTTGTGTGCTACATGAAAAAATAGATTTGTTGTACTGGGGCCCTGAATTCCTCTTGGCAGCCCTGGACGTATCCTGCAGTGTATTGTCTGTTAGAGCAGAGCGGACCTAGACCCGTATTCATCACCAGACGTATCTTCTGATCCTCTTGTAGACAAGCATGTACGTACCTAAATGATGTGTGTTTTGTGTAACAGGCCCTATGTGTGTGCCACATGCAGAATCAGACAGTATTTGCACCCCTTGCACTGCAACATGGTTTGTCCAGGTGCAAATTTGCTCTATTTTTTGCTTTGCTTCTAACTCTAAATGAAGCTCTATATCTTCAAGCTGTTCCGGGATATCAGTTTTATTTCACACACTAAGGGGTAAATGTATAAAAGTCAGTTTTTTTTCATCTCGTGGGAAATCTGCGACTTTGCAGCTAAAATCTAAAGCGACGATGGCATGTAAAGGGTAGCGATCGCCGCTTTCAATTTTAGCTGCAAAGTCGCAGATTTCCCGCGAGATGAAAAAAAAACGGACTTTCATATATTTACCCCTTAGTCTACAAAAGTGGTTATTTACCTCTCCATTTTTAAATATTTATCCTTACTGTGATAAAGAAGTAAAAGTAATGTATATTTTTTCTGTTTACCATCGACAATGACATGCACTAAGTTCCTGGTAGGACATTTGTTTCTCAAGGTCGGGGTAAGACCAGACTCTGTAAGGGTAGTTACCGACTGGCGTTAAATATCACGTTATTACTAGTGTATTAACTGCATTTAAAGTATGTAAACAGGTATTTGATACCTATTGATGCTAATGACCACATGGCATGGCTAATCCCAAGCCAAATGTAGTTCATTGCTGAGTACGCTATTAATAGACATTTTCTAACATTTTTTTTATTTACTGCAATTCTCCTTTACTGAGTAAAAAGCTATAAAAATGATTAGCTAGTGCTGGGACATGTGACCCTGGGCCTCTATTACTAGTGTTACACTCACCCTGCAGTGCACAGCACCGCTGTCTCTGTGTGCATCCGCTCTTCTCTCCTACGTCCTTCTGTATGGGGGGAGGTATCAGGTGGGGAGGGGCGATAAATAGGACTTTCATGGCTGCTCCGTGCTGGGGATCCAGAAGAAGGAGGTGACTTGTGTAGAAAGCCTGGAGGCTGCAGAGCAATGCCAGAGCAGTCTAGAGGTGGGGGCAGTAGACCAGGACGTGGTCTGGCTCTTGCACTTAGCTCAGGGGAACCATGTCGGGAGCTTAAGGGACTTTGGGTCAGTGGGGAGAGGCGAGAGGGTTGCAGCACCACCTGATGTAAGCTTGGCTCCAGTCTTCGATGCTGCCTGGGGCTCATCTGTGGACGCGTCCGGCTTTCAAACCAACGGGCATCCATCCCAAATGGCCCTGGGTCCGAGATATCTGGGTAAGGAAGAACCGGGATTCCCATCCCTTGGCTAGTGTGCCGGAGCTGGCTCTGTGCAGCCAGTTGCATAGCTGCATCCTGCCAAGAAGTTGGGTGTGGAGGAAGTGGACACCGACTAGGTAGCCTTCCTGCCCAGCCTGGATGTGTTTCCAGAGGCAAGATGGTAGCATATGATGGAACCTGTAGGGAGCTGGGTGGAGGACGTCCTCGAGGGAAAGGGGCGGGAGGAGGCGGAGGCAGAGGTCGTCGCATCTCCCCAGTTTCATACCGGTGCTGGACAAACATGGAGGGAGATGGAGGAGCCTCCAAACCTCCAAAAGGAAAGTCTGGAACTCCCCACTGTTCCGGGGAACGTCCCCCAGTTGGTGTATGTGTGAGAGGCAGGGTACTGGTAGAACTGTTCTCCCCATTCTCTTCAGGGATGGGTGGGAAAGATCCCTCAGGAAGCAAAGGTGGGGAGGACATGACAGAACTGAGCGGACTGACTTCTGGCATATAAAAGGGTGGAGGTGGATCTGAATCCCGAGGACTGCTGCTAAGGTAGCCATACAAGTGGCCATGATGGTAACCAGGTCTGGACTGACCAGATGGCTGCTGTCTTCCTTCAGAAGGTTGATGTTGGAAACGGGGACTGTAGGCAGGAGGCTGAAGGGGGGAATCTTGACTAGATGATAGTGGGGTAATGGGGTAAGCTGAGACTTTAAACCAGATGGCTCATCATTCTCCTCATCCGACTGTCTAAACTCTGGGTACATATCAGTCTCCTCAGCAAATGGAAAGCCTTGAATCCTGCGACTACGGAGAGCTGGCTCCTGGTCAGGACCACCGGTCACAAAACGACCGTCTGGACCCCTGCTGATTAACTCAATTGGTGTGGTCACCTCGGCTTCTGCCTGACTGACACTATATTTCTTGCTGGTCATGGCACGTTTGGTCTTCTTATACAGCGACAGCTCTTTTTCACGCCCAGGACTCAAGGGCCGTTTGGATGGTGGACCCTGATCCTCTGAAGATTCTGATGGGGCACGAAGTGTTCGTACGCTCTCTGGGCTCACTTTTCCAGAGGACAACCTAAAGGGAAGAGAGAGGTTGATAAAGCTTAAATGCTAATTTTTTTTTCTCTCAAAAGACTATTTTTGCAAAGGTCAATGGTTGAATAATTAAAGATTTGTCTAATAACCAGTACTGCTATTGTGATGCCTGACTAAAGTGTGGTCATCTGGTGCAATTGGGATCAATCCATAACGTAGGATGTTATATAATTATCTTCTGCATCAGAATAAAATATATAAATCAACAAAGAGTACACATTCCAGTAGTATTTCTGCAAACTCAGTAGAGCTTAAAGTTCATCTGTTAGTTCAAGGTAATGAGTCAAAACAGAATCCTACATTGTCATTGGCAGTAAACACATGAATTCATTATTGTAGAAAGTTTTGATTTAGAAGAACAAGATGTGTTTTAGTGTTTAAAGATAAAACTGAACTGACAGTGTTGGGGGGGGGGGAGGAGAACTGACAGTGTAGTGTGGGGGGGGGGAGAACTGACAGTGTTGGGGGGGGGGGGGAGAACTGACAGTGTTGGGGGGGGGGGGGGGAGAACTGACAGTGTTGGGGGGGGGGGAGGAGAACTGACAGTGTTGGGGGGGGGGGAGGAGAACTGACAGTGTTGGGGGGGGGGGAGGAGAACTGACAGTGTTGGGGGGGGGGAGAACTGACAGTGTTGGGGGGGGGGGGGAGAACTGACAGTGTTGGGGGGGGGGGGGAGAGAACTGACAGTGTAGTGTGGGGGGGGGGAGAGAACTGACAGTGTAGTGTGGGGGGGGGAGAGAACTGACAGTGTAGTGTGGGGGGGGGGAGAGAACTGACAGTGTAGTGTGGGGGGGGGAGAGAACTGACAGTGTTGGGGGGGGGGGGAGAACTGACAGTGTTGGGGGGGGGGGGGAGAACTGACAGTGTTGGGGGGGGGGGGGAGAACTGACAGTGTTGGGGGGGGGGGGAGAACTGACAGTGTTGGGGGGGGGGGAGGAGAACTGACAGTGTAGTGTGGGGGGGGAGGAGAACTGACAGTGTTGGGGGGGGGGGGGAGAGAACTGACAGTGTTGGGGGGGGGGGAGGAGAACTGACAGTGTTGGGGGGGGGGAGGAGAACTGACAGTGTTGGGGGGGGGGGGGGGGGAGGAGAACTGACAGTGTTGGGGGGGGGAGGAGAACTGACAGTGTTGGGGGGGGGGGGAGGAGAACTGACAGTGTAGTGTGGGGGGGGGGAGAACTGACAGTGTTGGGGGGGGGGAGAGAACTGACAGTGTTGGGGGGGGGGAGAGAACTGACAGTGTTGGGGGGGGGGGGAGAGAACTGACAGTGTTGGGGGGGGGGGAGAGAACTGACAGTGTTGGGGGGGGGGGGAGAGAACTGACAGTGTTGGGGGGGGGGAGAGAACTGACAGTGTTGGGGGGGGGGGGAGAGAACTGACCGTGTTGGGGGGGGGGGGGAGAGAACTGACCGTGTTGGGGGGGGGGGGAGAGAACTGACCGTGTTGGGGGGGGGGGGGAGAGAACTGACCGTGTTGGGGGGGGGGGGGGAGAGAACTGACCGTGTTGGGGGGGGGGGGGGAGAGAACTGACCGTGTTGGGGGGGGGGGGGGGGAGAGAACTGACCGTGTTGGGGGGGGGGGGGGGGGGGAGAGAACTGACCGTGTTGGGGGGGGGGGGGGAGAGAACTGACCGTGTTGGGGGGGGGGGGGGGAGAGAACTGACCGTGTTGGGGGGGGGGGGGAGAGAACTGACCGTGTTGGGGGGGGGGGAGAACTGACAGTGTTGGGGGGGGGGGGGAGAACTGACAGTGTTGGGGGGGGGGGGGAGAACTGACAGTGTTGGGGGGGAGAACTGACAGTGTTGGGGGGGAGAACTGACAGTGTTGGGGGGGAGAACTGACAGTGTTGGGGGGGAGAACTGACAGTGCTGGGGGGGAGAACTGACAGTGTTGGGGGGGAGAACTGACAGTGCTGGGGGGGGAGAACTGACAGTGCTGGGGGGGAGAACTGACAGTGCTGGGGACCAGCAGACAGGCGAGTCCGGTACACAGGACACAACCAGCAGACAGGCGAGTCCGGTACACAGGACACAACCAGCAGACAGGCGAGTCCGGTACACAGGACACAACCAGCAGACAGGCGAGTCCGGTACACAGGACACAACCAGCAGACAGGCGAGTCCGGTACACAGGACACAACCAGCAGACAGGCGAGTCCGGTACACAGGACACAACCAGCAGACAGGCGAGTCCGGTACACAGGACACAACCAGCAGACAGGCGAGTCCGGTACACAGGACACAACCAGCAGACAGGCGAGTCCGGTACACAGGACACAACCAGCAGACAGGCGAGTCCGGTACACAGGACACAACCAGCAGACAGGCGAGTCCGGTACACAGGACACAACCAGCAGACAGGCGAGTCCGGTACACAGGACACAACCAGCAGACAGGCGAGTCCGGTACACAGGACACAACCAGCAGACAGGCGAGTCCGGTACACAGGACACAACCAGCAGACAGGCGAGTCCGGTACACAGGACACAACCAGCAGACAGGCGAGTCCGGTACACAGGACACAACCAGCAGACAGGCGAGTCCGGTACACAGGACACAACCAGCAGACAGGCGAGTCCGGTACACAGGACACAACCAGCAGACAGGCGAGTCCGGTACACAGGACACAACCAGCAGACAGGCGAGTCCGGTACACAGGACACAACCAGCAGACAGGCGAGTCCGGTACACAGGACACAACCAGCAGACAGGCGAGTCCGGTACACAGGACACAACCAGCAGACAGGCGAGTCCGGTACACAGGACACAACCAGCAGACAGGCGAGTCCGGTACACAGGACACAACCAGCAGACAGGCGAGTCCGGTACACAGGACACAACCAGCAGACAGGCGAGTCCGGTACACAGGACACAACCAGCAGACAGGCGAGTCCGGTACACAGGACACAACCAGCAGACAGGCGAGTCCGGTACACAGGACACAACCAGCAGACAGGCGAGTCCGGTACACAGGACACAACCAGCAGACAGGCGAGTCCGGTACACAGGACACAACCAGCAGACAGGCGAGTCCGGTACACAGGACACAACCAGCAGACAGGCGAGTCCGGTACACAGGACACAACCAGCAGACAGGCGAGTCCGGTACACAGGACACAACCAGCAGACAGGCGAGTCCGGTACACAGGACACAACCAGCAGACAGGCGAGTCCGGTACACAGGACACAACCAGCAGACAGGCGAGTCCGGTACACAGGACACAACCAGCAGACAGGCGAGTCCGGTACACAGGACACAACCAGCAGACAGGCGAGTCCGGTACACAGGACACAACCAGCAGACAGGCGAGTCCGGTATACAGGACACAACCAGAAGACAGGCGAGACTGGTATACAGGACAGAACCAGCAGACAGGTGAGTCCGGTATACAGGACAGAACCAGCAGACAGGTATTCCGCATTAGAAACATAGAATTTGATGGCAGATAAGAACCGCTTGGCCCATATAGTCTGCCCATTGTTTGCATTAATATAATGCTAGAAAAAAACTGTTACAACACAATTTTGCTTTATCTATAAGGAACAGAGAGCTAAACATGAAGATTAGTGATGGTTCTATTGCATCTCCTCATTGAGTAAATCCAAAATACATATCTCAGCATTCAGGGAAAGAGAGACACTTTCAGAGAGGAATGTGATGATGGAGAAGGGGGAAGAAAATCTTCCCTACACCCACCTGAGAAGAGTTAGAGCTGCCCTCTCTAATGTCTGGAGAAGGGTAGAAAGCTGTCCCCAAAATAGGATGAGGACTGAAACGCTGATCTGTGCTTTGACAATAACAAGCAGGAGCGCGAGAGGGGAATTTAGCATTCATGCCCTAGACATGACCAATCCCATGCTCTATGGCCTTCAGAGCATCATGTAGCATTTGTCCTCTGAATGTATGCACAAAGATTGTTACACAAAAAGAGAGTATTTACATGTGTATGTCCCACGACATGTATCACAAGATACGTCCATCCCAAAACCAGCAGTATTTCTGCATCAAACATACAAATATGTCTCCTTACACCCACATTGAGAGTGCCGAGCAGAAAGTTGCATTACCCTAAACATAGTAAAATGTAATGAAGCGTTATAATTAGTACATAAGAGTGAAAAGTGTATTGACAGTGTTAGCAATAAATTCCATATAAATTGTTACAAGATACACAAATCTTCTGTTCTGTTGGAGTCTAAACGGAAATGACAAATAAGTAAGAATATTGGAGCTACTTGACTTGATATAATATAGCTGCAACAATAATGAATACAGTACTAGAAGTTGTATGGGTCAATCAGAAGCAGCTAGATATGGCCACCACCACGTATGTTACATCAGGCTATGAGGCGTGTCAGATGCCCTTACTGTACTCAACGTACACCTGCCGTATATCTTCTGCCTCTCCAGGTATAAGGGACCACAAGTCTAAGACACTCACAACTCTAGATACAGAGGCAGAAGGAACGCATGCGCAGTACAGAAATGCCACAAAAACTGACATATGTCCAACTCTAAGTGTGGCTCTGAATGCTCCTAAACGCTCTCCCTCTGAAGCATAGATCACGTCAGACTGTCGTAAACCCTCTATAAGTAGAAACTAGATTGTCGAGAGAATTCTCCCTCAAGTTGGGCCTTTAGACCAGAGGCAGGTATGTGTTCCTCCCTGACAGCATGCTGGAACTTGTAGTCCCATGAAAACTGATGGACCACAGTTTGCCTAACTAGTCTACAGAAAAGTCTAGAGTGTAGACTATGCCTAGACCAAAGGAAAGTATTGGGGACTAAATGGAGTTGTTCTATTGGGGCTGTTGCACAGGCGTTTCACATAAAAGGCTAAGATATGTATTTCGTGGCAGTCACGCACACAAATAAGCACACAGCAGTGTCGTATGTTGTGAGAATCTAGTGTGTTCTGTGTTTGCTCTGTGTGAACAATTTCAATGTACTTACGGAGACTCCATGCTTTTCCGACAATGAGTAATGGACAGAGGTGGATCTATGGAGAGAGGAGCACAGCACAATCAGTGCACAAGACGACACTAATATTATGTCAGATTAGTGCTACAGCTAAACTAAAGAAAACTGGGCAACAGACACAGAGGACCAGTAGTCAACACATAGAGAGAACCCAAGGACACTAGATAGAAGATCTATGGACAATAAGCAGAGTTGACCTGTGGACAACAAATAGAGAGGGCCTTTGGACAAGTAGAGATAAATAGGACAATAGGAGGTGTACAAACATACAGAGGACAATGGAAAGCCCATGTGGATAATAAAGAGGATATTGGAACAATAGACCTAGAGGACCTATGAAGAATAGATAGAGAACTTGTGGACCGCTAGAGAGGACCTACGGACAATAGACAGAGAGGACCTCTGGAGGATAAACAGAGGGTGTGTGGACAAATCGCCGGTGGGTAAAGATTTACCTCCCATTCCAAAGCCACCTCACCTCTGACAGCTGCACAGGAATACCAATCATCATTGGCTACTTTATTACTTGTGGCTGATAGTGTTTCTGCCTTACAGTAGCCACACCCAATTTCCCCAGAATCAGCTACAACCTATTAGATTGTCAGCTCATGGGGCAGGGCCATCTTTACCTTGTGTCATGTCATTATATGTAATTTATTAATATCAGGATCCCCTCAATGTACAGCGCTGCGTAATATGTTGGCGCCTTAGAAATAAAAGATAATAATAATACCCAGAGGACACATGTGAACAACATACAGAGAGACGCTTTAACGCACTTCCGTATTTTCTTGCAGCTTTGATACATATAATTGTAACTGGAGAAAACCTTTACATTAGATACTTACATTTCAGTCCTGTGACTGTTACTCTGGAGCTCACACTAAGGTGAGGTAATGACAGATACCGCTGCAGTGTGGCGGATGGGGCTCTGGTTACAACCTTTATATAGGAGCTTACAGTAATCCTAACCCACAACATTTATGTTCATGTAAATCACACAATAAGAAACTATCCTGTGTCTCTGGTGCCATCGTCTGACCTCTTTGCCTGCTCAGGTCTTATTTCCTAGAGCCAAGAAAGATAGGCCCAGCTGAATGCATACATGAGGTTTATATCTAGAAGTGGGGGAGTTACCTGTAGTTCCCATACATTCTCATTAAATACATGATAAAACTACTACGTTAGCTGAGACCTATGGGCAGTCCTGATTAACTTATACACTTGTAGCGCTCCCTGTTTTCCTGCCAGACAAGCAGGAAGCAAAAATAAATTTATCCTGAACTTAAAATTTGGTTTCCTTCACTCCCCACCAATGTCTGTCATACATGGCTTACAGCAATCTCTGTCCCTCATTTCATTTAAATGAATATCAGAAGTGCATAGTGGAATGGAGGCCTGACTGAGTGATACTAAGGGGAAGGTATGGAAGGGCAGGTGGCTGTCATCCATCCTTGCATCTCCTCCTCCTTTATCCTGCGGCCTTTACCACGGGAATACATCAAGAATACAACCTTACTACATTTTTCTTTCATATTTTCTTTTTACTTTGGAGAACAACTATTCACTTATATTTTAAAATAAATTTCAGTTTATGCTTCTCCCCGTCCCAATTTTGCACATCCCAAAAACCTTGCGCCCTAGGCTGCAGCCTAGTCAGCCTACTGGATAATCAGGCCCGTCTGTACGACAAGTATTTACTATATTTCAGGTTTGGATGTACTTTTAAAACCTTATATTACATATCTATTGCCATTTTTGAATGCTGAAAAGTCAGCATTAAAGTATTGCTAAATACAAAGAAATAACCACTGGGGATTTGTGGTCTCCCCTCCCTAACCCAGGAGCTGACACTCTGTCCCCATAGATCTACACCTGCTGATCACACCCCTGCACACAGGTTGGCAGCAGGCAGAGTATTTCTATAATACTTGGTGATGTTACTTATATTTATGTAGGTGGAATTGTTACTCACCCTTTTTCCTTTTCAGTTTGCGTTTTCGCTGCCTATTTACCACACATGCTGCCAATGTACTGAACAGAACGGCTGCCGCCAAGAAGCAGATGGTAGCGACAATCCCAGCGAGCACCGGCCGAGCGAAGCCTTCATCGCTAAGCTCAGGAGAAGGGAAAACATCTGCAGCGACATCACAATTCACTCGTTATACATATATAATAGCCGCTGTGTAGTTTATATTACTTATATTTATGTACTGTATTTATAGACAAATATCAAATTGTATAAAGTAGCAAAAATGTCCTGTATTATGTAACAAATATGCAAAATAAATCAGCCTTGTATAAAATACGAGTATGGGAGCAAAACATGATCCTCTTTTTGCATTTTATACAGTATATATACAGTAAGTTTCACACAAAAACGGATGCACTCTCCAGGCTTTAAATAGGTCAAAAAGCTTTAATAGTAGACATAGAAAAAGTGCAGATAGTCAACATTCAGTCACATACTGAGACCATCTATCCCTCTAATATATATCTCTCCAAGTCATATCTATCTATCTAATATATCTCTCTATGTCATATCTCTATATTCACCTCATATCTATCTGTCTGTCTGTCTGTCTCATGGATGTCCTGCTGGCAGAGAATGATGAGACCTATCAGCATACTTGCCAACTCTCCCGGAATGTCCGGGAGACTCCCGAAATTCGGGTCGGTCTCACGGACTCCCGGGAGAGCTGGCAAGTCTCCCGCATCTCGCAATTGCGGGGCTAAAATGATGCGATTCGCGGTGAATCACGTCATTTTGGCCCCGCCCCAAATAGCATATTTTTCATGGGGGCGGGGCCAAAATGACATGTTTTGCTGCTCCCCACCCCCTCGCACCCTCTAGACACGCCCCTCTCCCGGATACAAGTTGCCAAAACTAGGCAAGCATGCATAAGATAAATGATAAGGTGTACCTGTGCTGGACACTCCGGCAATGTTACTGGGCTCACTGATGAGATCCTGCATGACAGCTAGCACCCGAAACTCATACCAGGTGTCCTGCAAAGACAAACACAGATACCCTGACTGCTCTGCATACTAAACAATACATATTCAGACTGTTTACCTCCAATTCTTTGGGGCATATTCTTAAATGACTTAAACTGAATAAACATAACTTAAAGTTATAGTTGAAAACTGTATTGTATAAAAATAACAGTATAATGTCATTGAAATGTGTTCTGCAATAGTTTCCATTCACTCTGGAATGTTCTAAACTGGAGACAAAAGTGGTTTCACTCCTGTTTACAAACAGAATTGTTAAACGTGGTTTTACTCGGACGCGTCTGCGTTACTTTACTTGTACAGAAATGATTTAATTATTATGGACCCACAATTAAGAGTTGAACGTAAAGATGCTTTGAGCCTAATTCATGAAGGCACAATAAGAGATGCTCTGCAGGATACCTACAAAAGTATTATTGTCTTCTGTTCGTAATATAGTCATTAATGACAAAACAAAAGTCTTTTGTCTACATAATGTCTCCTGTACATAAAATACATTAGGATGTAATTAATGTTACTGTACATAAAATACATTGTTACAATTGCTCCTGATTGGAAACACAACTTCCAGCTGTCATACACGGCCGTCATCACCGTCATTCAGCAGTTACACCCGACCTGTAGCTGGTGCAAGTGATACATGTATCTTTGAGATGCCCAATCAGACGCTGCTGCGTGCGCTCCACCTTGGCACGCCCTTACTGTACATTGACTATGTGCCCATTGCCCTCCCCGTTATGCCCATGTAATTGTAGGCTGTGCTTGAAGATGAATTGGACGTTGCTTCGCTCATTGACGTATAGTCCGGTTCTGGGCATTCACAGAGCGATTTCACACGAAATAAGTCACGTATTGGTATTTACGTTCACTAGTGATTCAGGCCCTTGTGTAGGATCAGAGACACTACAGTTCCATGTCAGTATTTGGAGTTGAATCTTAAGATATGTCCAACCTAAGATCTAGTGTACAGATGAGTTTGGGGCAAAGCTGCATCATCATCATCATCAACTCCCAAACTTACCCTGGTCAGTGTCTGCACAAAGTGTACAACTCACGTAAAATCATTAACAGGTAGAGAAAGCAGCTGTTCAGTGTTTTTAACACTTTCTATACAGAATCCCAGCACTTTTTCAGCAGCTCATGTGGAGAGTAGAAGATAACTTCTATGAATCATTGTTTCCAATGAGATGTTGCTGCTGAACATACTCTGTGTGAGGTCAGTGTACGCTCAGTGTGCGCGCTCAGTGTGAGGTCAGTGTACGCTCAGTGTGCGCGCTCAGTGTGAGGTCAGTGTACGCTCAGTGTGCGCGCACTCAGTGTGAGGTCAGTGTACGCCCAGTGCGCGCACTCAGTGTGAGGTCAGTGTACGCTCAGTGCGCGCACTCAGTGTGAGGTCAGTGTACGCTCAGTGCGCGCACTCAGTGTGAGGTCAGTGTACGCTCAGTGCGCGCACTCAGTGTGAGGTCAGTGTACGCTCAGTGCGCGCACTCAGTGTGAGGTCAGTGTACGCTCAGTGCGCGCACTCAGTGTGAGGTCAGTGTACGCTCAGTGCGCGCACTCAGTGTGAGGTCAGTGTACGCTCAGTGCGCGCACTCAGTGTGAGGTCAGTGTACGCTCAGTGCGCGCACTCAGTGTGAGGTCAGTGTACGCTCAGTGCGCGCACTCAGTGTGAGGTCAGTGTACGCTCAGTGCGCGCACTCAGTGTGAGGTCAGTGTACGCTCAGTGCGCGCACTCAGTGTGAGGTCAGTGTACGCTCAGTGCGCGCACTCAGTGTGAGGTCAGTGTACGCTCAGTGCGCGCACTCAGTGTGAGGTCAGTGTACGCTCAGTGTGCGCACTCAGTGTGAGGTCAGTGTACGCTCAGTGTGCGCACTCAGTGTGAGGTCAGTGTACGCTCAGTGTGCGCACTCAGTGTGAGGTCAGTGTACGCTCAGTGTGCGCACTCAGTGTGAGGTCAGTGTACGCTCAGTGTGCGCACTCAGTGTGAGGTCAGTGTACGCTCAGTGTGCGCACTCAGTGTGAGGTCAGTGTGCGCACTCAGTGTGAGGTCAGTGTGCGCACTCAGTGTGAGGTCAGTGTACGCCCAGTGCGACACCCTCCACAACATTTAAATAGAACAACTTTTATAAAAGTGCTGGAAGAAAACGTAGAGCATAAAAGTTCTTGTGTGACACAACCCCCGGCAGTGGTGTGGCAGGTACAATGCACCGGGGCCCATGGAGATAATGGGGCCCGCTGCATGGCAGATGCAGAGGGTCAGGGGCCCACAGCTCGCTAGTTCCGCCTCTGTACCCCAGCTTATTTCATGACCTGTGTTGCCTGAATCCTTAGTTCTGAATTACTTGTATAATGCCTGCTGGACCCAATGCAGCCAGTACACAATGTTCTGCTCCTGTTCTTCCTGCTTATTATCCAATCGCAATAAGCTGGGCTACAACAATGTTCACAAACACAACACAATAATCAGGAAGAACAGCAGAGTACACAGTACCAGGTGAAATGCATCATGTGGAAAGATTTGCACTTTCTTTGTTTAGTCTTCTGTCCATTAACAACTTAATGAGAATCTCCCCCCCCTTGTCTACATGAGCCCACTTCAGACCAGACCATCCAGGATCTCTGATAACTTTCGTTCCTGTCAGTTTAGAAGGGTTTGACCACAGAGAAGAGCAGAGCAATTTAATATGTAGAGTAGTAGTTTCATGTATAATGTAAGGCAGAAGGAAGATCATTGTTTACATGTCCACCGTCTTCACATACCTGGGATAGTTCCTTTGCTAGGATCTCCGTCTCGCCCCCTGCTATCGAGTCATCTAGAATCTCCCATCTCTCTGCTAAGCGGAACTCCATGATGTAGCGATCTAACGGAAAGCTGTGATTGGATGGCGGGAGCCACGACAGGAGCACTCCTTGCTGAGTCCGATTAGCTATTAGGCAGCGGGGTGAGGTCAGAACCAAGAGAGGCTCAGGGGTTGTGAGAGGGAAAGCTTTAAATAGAATAAAACATATACCTGTCACAATTTATCATAATTACATAAGGTCATCAATTATAAACAATAAAGCAGATGCAACTAGAAAGTCATTATTATTACAAACCCAATCAGACCACATATTTCACTGACATGTGGAATCAGAAAGAGAAGTGCCTCCGCCTCACCTAAGGTCCGCACCGTGACCACCTCACTGAAAGAGCTGGTCCCCAATTTGTTCTGTGCGAGAACACTGAACTGGTATTCCGTCTCCGGATCCAGAGAGTCTACAAGGAGGAAGGAAGACCCGATGGCAACAGGCATGGAGATCCAGTCATGAGGCCCAAACTGAGCGCGTTTGATCCTTTAGGGAACCCACAGAACAAAGATGTAACGAGTAATAAAGTTATCATCATAATGCACAGCAAGATATCCACATGAACTTATAACAGAAGCAGCAATATGACCCAGGCACCATGATGTCATCACAGAGAGCTCTACAGGCTGGTGCCGACCTATTACATATACACTACATGACCACACCGGAGTATCACAACTCAGCAGTAATATGACCCAGGCACCATGATGTCATCACACAGAGCTCTACAGGCTGGTGCCGACCTATTACATATACACTACATGGCCACACTGGAGCATCATAACTCAGCAGTAATATGGAGCTGCTGCCTCCGCACCTCCCACTGGATGCTGGAAGATGGCAGCAGAGAATCGCATCCAAGCACGTGGAGGAACGGGGGGACTAATTATTCATCCCCCTTTTCTCCCAGTACCTTGTACTTTTATCCCTGGCCCAGTTTCAGTCTATACACCAGCGGTATATTATGTTACGTGTTATTCCGTACACTTTCTATTACCTGTAATACTGTATTATTGGAAATGTAAAGGAAGCTGCCATATTGTTCAGATGTGACCACAACGTCAGTGTGTTTCAGCCAAACTCCAACTAGGCTCTGTCAGTTTTGTAGTGAGGCCTAAGCATGATTAATGAACCATGTCTTCAGTAGTAATACAGTGGCCACGTTCTACTGTCTACTTGTACATAAGTTTTCCTGTCCTTTAGAAACTTGTTATACTGGGGTTTAAATAACAAATGACATCCTCATTGTTATTACTGGATTGTTATATTGGAGTGTTGTGACTTATACCATATGACAAGTATTATACTATTGTTTGCATTGATTTCAATACACCAGGAGAAGAAATGGGAGATCTATATCAGAATATAGGTAAAATATATTCAAAGAGCTGGAATTTGCTTTGAAACCTGGTTATGATAATTATTTAGAGGAAGACCATTGAGTTTTAACTACAAACTTGGAAAAATCCTGAGCAGATCTGTCATATGCCAACATGGAGGGAATGATCGCACAGGTGCTTATGGCCCCACGTAAGCCGAAAATACAGTAATGTAATATTGACACATTTACTTGGTATGTGAAATGCTGGATTAAAGTCTGTTCAATATTTATTACATATACATTATATATATATATATGCACAATATCATTATTACAGCATTCCGTATATGTGTGTGATACAATATATACACAGAGCATGTATATATAATTCCCACATATAGGTAGACATATAGACAGCTATCTATATGTCCTGGCAGGGATGACGACATTATCTCCAAGCAGAGGACGGCAGACATATAGACACAGTGGCAGTAGAAGCTGCAATGCATGCTGGGGTGACTCACAGAGCGCCATACCAAACTGAGAATGTCTGTTCAAATCCTCCATCGTACCCGACCTCCCAAGAAACATTCGCTGTGTTCATGGACACCAAGACGCGGACGTTAGAAGGAGCATGGGGGCTGGTGCCTAAACAAAGATGTATATAATAAATATCACCAGGAAGCAGTAATAAGAGAACAGCTCCATATTTACGTAATGAGAATCCCCCATTGTGGGTTCATCTATCAGTGGATGGAATTTTCAAAGCAAAAAATATCAAAGTTTTCTTTAGTGGTGCCAGGTGTCACAAATTCAGTAGGTCCAGCTAAAGTACAAAGGTGTATGAAGAAAGATTGTGGTGTTGGCAGAAGAGCTTACGTGTGCACAGGCTGAGGAAGGAATTGGCACTCCCCGCTGCTACGGAGCGAGTGCTCTACCTTTGTGTATGTACGTCTGCATATATGTATTGTACACGTGTGTGTGTGTGTGTGAATGTGTACATTATCAATGTGTATGTACGTCTGCATATATGTATTGTACACGTGTGTATGTGTGAATGTGTACATTATCAATGTGTATGTACGTCTGCATATATGTATTGTACACGTGTGTATGTGTGAATGTGTACATTATCAATGTGTATGTACGTCTGCATATATGTATTGTACACGTGTGTATGTGTGAATGTGTACATTATCAATGTGTATGTACGTCTGCATATATGTATTGTACACGTGTGTATATGTGAATGTGTACATTATCAATGTGTATGTACGTCTGCATATATGTATTGTACACGTGTGTATGTGTGAATGTGTACATTATCAATGTGTATGTACGTCTGCATATATGTATTTTACACGTGTGTATGTGTGAATGTGTACATTATCAATGTGTATGTACGTCTGCATATATGTATTTTACACGTGTGTATGTGTGAATGTGTACATTATCAATGTGTATGTACGTCTGCATATATGTATTTTACACGTGTGTATGTGTGAATGTGTACATTATCAATGTGTATGTACGTCTGCATATATGTATTGTACACGTGTGTATATGTGAATGTGTACATTATCAATGTGTATGTACGTCTGCATATATGTATTGTACACGTGTGTATATGTGAATGTGTACATTATCAATGTGTATGTACGTCTGCATATATGTATTGTACACGTGTGTATGTGTGAATGTGAATGCATTCTTGGTATCGCTTATGTATTTATTAATAGTGAGAGAGAGGGGACTTTTTTATTATATCGGCTTTCCGGAGAAGCTTAACTGGACGGTACATTATCTCAGCACGCTCAGAAGACATGGAGAGATGAAGGGAGCCATTGATACGTCTATTTCACACCCAGCAGGGAAGGTAACGATTCACTAAGCTTCTATTAGAACAGGTTCCGGCAACTTGTCCCGCAAATACGTGCACTCGCCCATAACAAGGGCTTTTGATTAGGGATCATGTAACTTTACAGGGCTACAATGTGGTGATTCCAGAAAGTAGCCAATATAAGTGATGACTCTGAAGGTCTAAATGTTGTTTTTTTTAAGAAACTAACTAACTGGAGGTGGTAAATATCATCATGGAGATTTGACAGGTGACAGCGGAGAAGCTGAACTTACCAATAACAGTGAGATGAGCGCTGGCAGTGATACTCGTCACCACATTGCTAGCCACACATTCCCATTCTCCATGATCTTCCTTACTGAGAGATCGAAACTGCAAGGAGCCACTGGGCAGCACACTGTGCTTACTGGAAGAGGGCCGACCGACCTAGAACACACAGAGAGCTTACTGCAAAACGAGAAGAGAGCTTCCTGACCTAGAACACAGACAGACTACAGGGTCTCCTGACCTAGAACACAGAGAGTGCAGGGTCTCCTGACCTAGAACACAGACAGAGACTACAGGGTCTCCTGACCTAGAACACAGACAGAGAGTGCAGGGTCTCCTGACCTAGAACACAGACAGAGACTACAGGGTCTCCTGACCTAGAACACAGAGAGTGCAGGGTCTCCTGACCTAGAACACAGACAGAGACTACAGGGTCTCCTGACCTAGAACACAGACAGAGACTACAGGGTCTCCTGACCTAGAACACAGAGTACAGGGTCTCCTGACCTAGAACACAGAGAGTGCAGGGTCTCCTGACCTAGAACACAGACAGAGACTACAGGGTCTCCTGACCTAGAACACAGACAGAGAGTACAGGGTCCCCTGACCTAGAACACAGACAGAGAGTACAGGGTCCCCTGACCTAGAACACAGACAGAGAGTACAGGGTCTCCTGACCTAGAACACAGACAGAGACTACAGGGTCTCCTGACCTAGAACACAGACAGAGACTACAGGGTCCCCTGACCTAGAACACAGACAGAGAGTACAGGGTCCCCTGACCTAGAACACAGACAGAGAGTACAGGGTCCCCTGACCTAGAACACAGACAGAGAGTACAGGGTCCCCTGACCTAGAACACAGAGTACAGGGTCTTCTGACCTAGAACACAGACAGAGAGTACAGGGTCTCCTGACCTAGAACACAGACAGAGAGTACAGGGTCTCCTGACCTAGAACACAGACAGAGAGTACAGGGTCTCCTGACCTAGAACACAGAGTACAGGGTCCCCTGACCTAGAACACAGACAGACTACAGGGTCCCCTGACCTAGAACACAGACAGAGACTACAGGGTCTCCTGACCTAGAACACAGACAGAGACTACAGGGTCTCCTGACCTAGAACACAGACAGACTACAGGGTCCCCTGACCTAGAACACAGACAGAGACTACAGGGTCTCCTGACCTAGAACACAGACAGAGACTACAGGGTCTCCTGACCTAGAACACAGACAGAGACTACAGGGTCTCCTGACCTAGAACACAGACAGAGACTACAGGGTCCCCTGACCTAGAACACAGACAGAGTACAGGGTCCCCTGACCTAGAACACAGAGAGAGTACAGGGTCTCCTGACCTAGAACACAGAGTACAGGGTCCCCTGACCTAGAACACAGAGTACAGGGTCCCCTGACCTAGAACACAGACAGAGACTACAGGGTCCCCTGACCTAGAACACAGACAGACTACAGGGTCCCCTGACCTAGAACACAGACAGACTACAGGGTCCCCTGACCTAGAACACAGAGTACAGGGTCTCCTGACCTAGAACACAGACAGACTACAGGGTCCCCTGACCTAGAACACAGACAGAGACTACAGGGTCTCCTGACCTAGAACACAGACAGACTACAGGGTCCCCTGACCTAGAACACAGACAGAGATTACAGGGTCTCCTGACCTAGAACACAGACAGAGACTACAGGGTCTCCTGACCTAGAACACAGACAGAGACTACAGGGTCTCCTGACCTAGAACACAGACAGAGACTACAGGGTCCCCTGACCTAGAACACGGACAGAGACTACAGGGTCCCCTGACCTAGAACACAGACAGACTACAGGGTCCCCTGACCTAGAACACAGAGACTACAGGGTCCCCTGACCTAGAACACAGAGTACAGGGTCTCCTGACCTAGAACACAGAGTACAGGGTCTCCTGACCTAGAACACAGAGTACAGGGTCCCCTGACCTAGAACACAGACAGACTACAGGGTCCCCTGACCTAGAACACAGAGTACAGGGTCCCCTGACCTAGAACACAGACAGAGACTACAGGGTCCCCTGACCTAGAACACAGACAGACTACAGGGTCCCCTGACCTAGAACACAGACAGACTACAGGGTCCCCTGACCTAGAACACAGAGTACAGGGTCTCCTGACCTAGAACACAGACAGACTACAGGGTCCCCTGACCTAGAACACAGACAGAGACTACAGGGTCTCCTGACCTAGAACACAGACAGACTACAGGGTCCCCTGACCTAGAACACAGACAGACTACAGGGTCCCCTGACCTAGAACACAGAGTACAGGGTCTCCTGACCTAGAACACAGACAGACTACAGGGTCCCCTGACCTAGAACACAGACAGAGACTACAGGGTCTCCTGACCTAGAACACAGACAGACTACAGGGTCCCCTGACCTAGAACACAGACAGAGACTACAGGGTCTCCTGACCTAGAACACAGACAGAGACTACAGGATCTCCTGACCTAGAACACAGACAGAGACTACAGGGTCTCCTGACCTAGAACACAGACAGAGACTACAGGGTCTCCTGACCTAGAACACAGACAGAGACTACAGGGTCCCCTGACCTAGAACACGGACAGAGACTACAGGGTCTCCTGACCTAGAACACAGACAGACTACAGGGTCCCCTGACCTAGAACACAGAGTACAGGGTCTCCTGACCTAGAACACAGACAGACTACAGGGTCCCCTGACCTAGAACACAGACAGAGACTACAGGGTCTCCTGACCTAGAACACAGACAGACTACAGGGTCCCCTGACCTAGAACACAGACAGAGACTACAGGGTCTCCTGACCTAGAACACAGACAGAGACTACAGGGTCTCCTGACCTAGAACACAGACAGAGACTACAGGGTCTCCTGACCTAGAACACAGACAGAGACTACAGGGTCTCCTGACCTAGAACACAGACAGAGACTACAGGGTCTCCTGACCTAGAACACAGACAGAGACTACAGGGTCCCCTGACCTAGAACACGGACAGAGACTACAGGGTCCCCTGACCTAGAACACAGACAGACTACAGGGTCCCCTGACCTAGAACACAGAGACTACAGGGTCCCCTGACCTAGAACACAGAGTACAGGGTCTCCTGACCTAGAACACAGAGTACAGGGTCTCCTGACCTAGAACACAGAGTACAGGGTCTCCTGACCTAGAACACAGAGTACAGGGTCCCCTGACCTAGAACACAGACAGACTACAGGGTCCCCTGACCTAGAACACAGAGACTACAGGGTCCCCTGACCTAGAACACAGAGACTACAGGGTCCCCTGACCTAGAACACAGAGACTACAGGGTCCCCTGCCTAGAACACAGAGTACAGGGTCTCCTGACCTAGAACACAGAGTACAGGGTCCCCTGACCTAGAACACAGAGTACAGGGTCCCCTGACCTAGAACACAGACTACAGGGTCTCCTGACCTAGAACACAGACTACAGGGTCTCCTGACCTAGAACACAGACTACAGGGTCTCCTGACCTAGAACACAGACAGAGACTACAGGGTCCCCTGACCTAGAACACAGAGACTACAGGGTCTCCTGACCTAGAACACAGAGAGAGACTACAGGGTCTCCTGACCTAGAACACAGACAGAGACTACAGGGTCCCCTGACCTAGAACACAGACAGACTACAGGGTCCCCTGACCTAGAACACAGACAGACTACAGGGTCCCCTGACCTAGAACACAGAGACTACAGGGTCCCCTGACCTAGAACACAGAGACTACAGGGTCCCCTGACCTAGAACACAGAGTACAGGGTCTCCTGACCTAGAACACAGAGTACAGGGTCTCCTGACCTAGAACACAGAGTACAGGGTCCCCTGACCTAGAACACAGACAGACTACAGGGTCCCCTGACCTAGAACACAGACAGACTACAGGGTCCCCTGACCTAGAACACAGAGTACAGGGTCTCCTGACCTAGAACACAGAGTACAGGGTCTCCTGACCTAGAACACAGAGTACAGGGTCTCCTGACCTAGAACACAGAGTACAGGGTCTCCTGACCTAGAACACAGACAGAGACTACAGGGTCTCCTGACCTAGAACACAGACAGAGACTACAGGGTCCCCTGACCTAGAACACAGACAGAGACTACAGGGTCCCCTGACCTAGAACACAGAGACTACAGGGTCTCCTGACCTAGAACACAGAGAGTACAGGGTCTCCTGACCTAGAACACAGAGACTGCAGGGTCCCCTGACCTAGAACACAGAGACTGCAGGGTCCCCTGACCTAGAACACAGACTACAGGGTCCCCTGACCTAGAACACAGCGAGAGTACATCTCACAACACTAAGGGGTATATTTACTAAACTACGGGTCTGAAAAAGTGGAGATGTTGCCTATAGCAACCAATCAGATTCTAGCTGTCATTTTGTAAAATGTATTAAATAAATGATAACTTGAATCTGATTGGTTGCTATAGACAACATCTCCACTTTTTCAAACCAGCAATTTAGTAAATATACCCCTAAATGTGCTACTTATCCTAATATACTGCAATTAGTAAATGACCTATACAGAGTGCACTACAAAACTGGAAGAAAAGCCAACAGACTCAGTACACTGATAGAACAGTGACACAATGCATTATAACACTGTAAGAGCAACAACCAGGGCCGCCGAGAGGGGGGGGGGGGAGCGGGTACATTTTACCCGGGCCCGGCCATGCCAGGGGGCCCGGGCCGGGCCCTTGCTGCTATTTTTTGTCATTTTTTTTTTTTTATTTTATTTTTTTGTATTTTGCGTATTTTTATTTTTTAAAAAAAAAAATTCCCGCGGGGTAGGGGGAGGGGGGGGGGGGGCGTTGGTGGGGGGAGCTATAAGAAATAAAAAAATAAATAAAAAAAATCAATACTCACGTGACCGCGGCGCCGCGTCCCTCCTCTCCTGTCTTCTCCATTCACACTGACTGTCGGGCGTGACGTCATCAAGTCACGCCCGGCAGTCAGTCAGTGAGGAGCGCCGCAGCCTGACAAGACCAAAGAAGAAGAAAGAAGAGAAGACAGAAGAGAAGAGAAGAAAAGAAAGAAGCTGACAAAAGGTAAGGAAAGAAACTGAGAGGCACAGAGGAGGAAAAGAGAGGCACAGAGGAGGAAAAGAGAGGCACAGAGGAGGAAAAGAGAGGCACAGAGGAGGAAAAGAGAGGCACAGAGGAGGAAAAGAGGGGCACAGAGGAGGAAAAGAGGGGCACAGAGGAGGAAAAGAGGGGCACAGAGGAGGAAAAGAGGGGCACAGAGGAGGAAAAGAGAGGCACAGAGGAGGAAAAGAGGGGCAGAGAGGCACAGAGGAGGAAAAGAGGGGCAGAGAGGCACAGAGGAGGAAAAGAGGGGCAGAGAGGCACAGAGGAGGAAAAGAGGGGCAGAGAGGCACAGAGGAGGAAAAGAGGGTCAGAGAGGCACAGAGGAGGAAAAGAGGGTCAGAGAGGCACAGAGGAGGAAAAGAGGGTCAGAGAGGCACAGAGGAGGAAAAGAGGGGCAGAGAGGCACAGAGGAGGAAAAGAGGGGCAGAGAGGCACAGAGGAGGAAAACAGGGGCAGAGAGGCACAGAGGAGGAAAACAGCGGCAGAGAGGCACAGAGTTATAAAAAAAAGGGGCAAAGAGGCACAGAGTGAATAAAAAGGGGGGAAAGCAGCATGGAGGGCGCAGTGTAGTTGTGATGGGGCTTGTTGCAATGTAGTGTGTGTGCGGTAGGTGGTGGCTAATTAATGGGCGCTATTTTGTTTGTAGGGTGATGGTGAGGCAATTTAATAGTGGGGATTATTAATTTAAGATGGGGTGATTTGGGGCCTATTGAATGTGGAGGTGAGTTTGGGGAGGATGAGGTCTATTTATTAAATGTGACTATGAATTATTTAATGGCAGTGATGGTTGCGGGAAATAGGTATTGCTAGGCTGTTTGCATGACGGGAAATAGGTTTATTTATTACATGTGAATTCTATTATTTTAATGTTGGGGCTGGAGGAAGGCCTAATTATTAATCGTGGGTGCTATTGATTTAACGCTGCGTCTGACTGAAATTTTCTAAATGTAGCCATTTTTTTCCCAAATAGGTCCTTCTACATTCCAAGATCCAGGCAAGCCACAACTAAAGAAACCAGCAGCCTCGGGTGGAGAAAGTGAGAAGAACAGGTAGGACAGAGCAGCATAGTGTGTGAAATGTTGTGATTCTAGTAGGGACAATGCCAATGTTTGGTGAGCCCAGTGGGCGCAGGCCAAGACTGAACTGTTTGTGTACACACTGCATTCTTTGTATACTACACTGTGGTGCTGGATGTCTTAAAAGTCAGGAGTGCTTGGACATATGTGACGCTGTGGTGAATTCAGGACCTAGTGATTTTGATGTGCTAGCTATGCGCCCAACGGTGCATTGCCACGGCCCCAAATGTATGACCACATTCCCGAAAATTTTTGCACCGTCGTTAGGCTAGCCACGCCCCAATGGCGCATTGACACGCCCCTGAATGTATGACCAAACCCGCGTCGTGTTTTTTGCGCCGCCGTGAGGCGTCGCAAAAATTTTTTAGGGCTTACTCAACTATGGGGGGGCCCCATGAGTTTGTTGTACCCGGGCCCTGAATTCCTCTTGGCAGCCCTGGCAACAACAGAGGGACCGCACTGTAGCCATGGGGAGAGAAAGCCTTCAAAATGAGAGACACAGAACTCACTACACTAGTGGAAGATTATATAGAAACTGGTATACTAGGTGACAGGACTCCTTACTCATATTATCAATGACCCTACAGGAAGAGTTACCTTCAGCCTGGAAAAAGTACTCACTACATAGAAGGAAAGGTGAGTAAAAGGCTCTTACAGTGGGGGACGCTAAACTTCACAATTATAGTATTAATAATCTCAAAATTAAAAATATTTATCACTCCACATGAATTCGATGAATACTTGTTACAAAACTATATTTAACCTAATAAAATAAAGAAAAAGAAGAGAAATTAAGAAATGAAAAAGTGTATTAAAAAGAGTGTGAATTTCAAAATCACTATGAGGTTATGCTAAAATTGCTATAATTTAATGTATCATGTCAAGAATAATTTTATTTGAGAAGCCTTACACTTAGTTGTGTATTCCCTGACATGTTCTATTGTTACTTCCTAAGGTCATCTATATTAGGTAATCAGAGAGCGTGGTCATCTAAGTGTCAGATCTTCTTCTGATTTTTATGATCTTTCATTCTTTGTGGATCACAAATAGCGTTTCTTGGTATTAGTTCCTTCTTAGAACATCACCAAGTATATTATGGTCTAGTGATGATTATTTAAAGCATCAAATAAAGGAGGAGATGAATATCTGTACGAGTACATCAAATCCTGGTGCTGGATTATATTGTATATTTCAGAGTGTCCACTAAACCTATAACAGTCTAATCTTTGGTTTGTCTGAAATTTCACTACCTTCTAGTTGTATTAATGAGATTAGTGCACAGTATTTACTGGTTGTAACATAGTAATTCTGTTTGTTATAATTCAGTTTTCAGTGAAAACAACCTGATTAATGCCGTTATACTAGCTCACCTTTTCATTCACTCATAGGTATTTATTTTATATTTCAGTCATGTCAAGGCAGCTTATTTCACATCTATCTTGTCATAAGTTCTTGTATTTTGCAACTCAATAAGATCAGCATAAGATAAACTGAAAAGCCCTAATATGTCTCAAGTGGGCTAAGTGTATTAATGGAAATGCATCTTATAGTAAAAAGCTATAATCGTTATTTATTATTTCAGAAAAGCAGGCATCTTAGTGGTCTGCAAACAGTGCAGATCCTCGTTGATTCACTAGGACACTGGCCCAATATTACACCCATGTCTTAAAAAAATAAATAGTCATTGAGAGATATTATCAAACTGTGTTTCTAGAGCGACAACAGTAAATTGTGTATTACAGAAGTCTTAGTGAGAGTCTCAATTACTGTTTGTCCCCTTAATTCCTGAATGAGAGAACAGTGGCTTCTATCTGTGTGTGTCAGCCACTGTCATTCATACAACCAACGGTCTCATTGTAGGCCGACCGTGGTAGGTAGTGATAGGTCGTAAGAATAATCTAATCTATTACAACGTGAGTGATAATTCTAACTATATCGAATGACCGTTCTATTTAATGCAGCAAAACCTCTGCTAAACGCGCTGACACGCTGCTGACGTGCGTTTCGGTTTCTTACGTCGTCAGGGATCGTCCTGGTAACACTCATACTATATATAGGATTATCCTCTAATAAAATCAATTTTAATAAGTGAGAAGAACAGGTTTTTGATACCATACACAATATGTTCTTCCCTCACTACATGTATTACAGAGCGTGTCCTGACAATGCAGAACTTCCTGACTTACATTCAGCTCTGAGGTCTGTACTACAGATCTGGCCCTCACTATTTAGTACATAAAGAGGCTCTACTGAGCGACCACAGTCTTACACCAAACTAACAACAAGAAATGTAGATTACATCAGAAGAGAAACAAAATCCTCAAATGTTTTCCATTGGGTGTAATATGAGGTATTGGTCTAAGTAACTAGTGTATTACATGCTATCTGCCAGTCACTCTTAATGTCGGCACAGAATCTGCTTTTTTATTTTATGCAATAGCTAAAATAATATCTGGGTCACGGAAGATAAGTATCAATAATAATTAGCAGCATGTTCTATCCCATGTTTATGGAATTAGCAGAACTTATCTGTGGGTGACAACCAGGCGTGTGCTGGTACCTGGGCCGGAGAGGACCGTTGCCCCTGGAGACACCATACATGTAGCACCGAACTTATATCTGAGTTTCAGTGAAGAACTAACATTAATTCAGGAACCGTGTTATCCAACACCAAACTGAATGCCGGACACCACCAGATATGAATATTTAAATACAAATCTGTGCCACTGTCTTCATGATCTCAGTAATATTATGCTGCACCTTTCTGGCTATATTCATGTCATCTCCCTCTACCAGACAAAGGTGGAGAGTACAAAGCACTGGACTGCATTCACAGTATGACAGCTACTTCACTACATTACATATATTCCTGCATGTGTGTCTTTACATTTCACAATTGTCCAACAGTAAAGCATACTGTACATGTCAAGAAGAGAAGCAGCAACTCAGCAAAATCTGATAGTAATATGGAATTAAAGGTTCGTAGCCGGGGACTGCACAGGGAATGAAGTACTCAGCTTCACCACTAGTGAGCAGCTGAGAAGCAGATGAACACATATATGGTGAGAAATGTGCAGACAATCTGTAACTAGGTAGAAGCTAACTCCTGAGTGGTTGTCAGTATATCACACTAGGCTCCCCCTGCCGGGAGCACATGCGGTGGGAGTACCTTTCTCCATGAGATCATCGGGAAGGGGTCTCCAGCAGCGGCACAAGGAATCAGCAGCTCCCTCCCAGCTTCCTGTCTATACTCCCAACCGGGCAGCACCGTGAAATAGGGCGGGTCCTAGAGACACGTGGACAATACATGTATATTATAGTAATATAAGTCAAGGAAACATCAGAGGACTGCAAAGACTAAAACACAAGTTTACCCAACCATTAATATCATAAACAGGTTTCCATACCTTGACAGATGTCTAACATTGCTGTGTATGGGAGGTTCTCTACACTGTGCCTTGTGTGCATACAAATGTAAGCTTAAGGTCATGGGCAAAACTTATATCTGCGGAGCAGATTATATAGCGCGCTGTAAAACAGCGCTCTGCGCCAGTAACACGTGTCACATGATTTTGTTTGCTCGCACGCCTCTGTTTATTTCTAGGATCTGAGTGTAAACTTGAGATTATGTACTGACTCCTAGTGAGATGCTGATTACACTCAGAAAACATCCTTGTAATACACAGAGATATGTGTCCTATATATTATTACTAAATACTTAGTTCTATGCAGTATAATGTTACCATTAATTACTACATTACATCCATCCATCTATCTCTCATATCTATCTATCTCATATCTATCTATGTATCTATCTATGTATCCATCTATCCATCTATATACAGTGTTGGAAGTGGGGTGTTATTTCATATTTCACTATTTATTGTAAAATTATCAAATTCCTTAGAACTTATTCATACCACCACTTCTACATTTACACTTTGTCCACTGTATATATATAACATATATACACAGATCGGCCACAACACCAAAACCACTGACAAGTGCAGTGAATAACATTAATTATCTCGTTACAAGGGCTGGAATATATTAGGCACCAAGTGAACAGTTGGTTCTTGACGTTTTGGAAGCTGGAAAAATGTTGATGGACAGAGGTCAGTATGGGCGCTCTGACCGGTCTGTGGCTACGCAGCCCCATACACAGCAAGCTGGGATGTACTGTGTGTTCTGACACCTATCACAGCCAGCATTACCTTTCTCAGCTATTTGTGCTACAGCAGCTCTTCTGTGGGATGGGACCAGATGGGCGTCTTCACTCCCTACGTGCATCAGTGAGCCTTGGGCGCCCATGACCCTGTTCCCGGTTCAACGGTTGTCTTTCCTTTGACAGCTTTTGGTATTAACACGCCCCACAAGACCGGCCATGTTGGAGATGCTCTGACCCTTGTCAAAGTCACTCAGATCCTCACGTTTGTCCATTTTTCCTGCTTCCAACACATCAACTTCAAGAACTGACTGTTCAATTGCTCCTTAATATATCCCACCCCTTGTCAGGTGTCATTGTAATGAGATAATCAATGTTGTGCACTTCAGTAGTCAGTGGTTTTACCGGTGTAACTAGCCATACATATTATATGCATGTTCCTGTGCTAACCATTTATATTATACAGATACTTGCATGCCGGCTAATATATATATATATATAAAGACAGGACATCCTGAGACACTAATCTCACCTTCAGCAGCAGCCGTGCAGGAGGGGACTGACCCATGGTCCCCAGTGCATTATAAGGCACGCAGGTGTAGGTGCCCAGCAACTCCTCTGTCGCCTCCTCAATGTGAATAGATCCGTCTTCTAAAAGTTTCCAGCCTGATAACTGAAAACAGCAGAGTGGGTGAGATTCTGCTATAAGACCCCACAAGATCAGTGATGTACAGTAGTCCACAGACCTTATTAATGCTACTGACCAGTACTTAGAACAGACCATCATTCTCTACCTACAGATTGCAGACACAGACTATCAACCAGGAGACATTAGGTAGAACAGGGCTAAAGAAGCCATTACATTAGAGTTTGGAGTACACAGAGTGACAACCACTGCAAGGAGAAGTGTGCAACGGACCGGTCAGTACGTCTGTGAGTGTGCAGCAATGGACCGGTCTGTACGTCTGTGAGTGTGCAGCAATGGGCCGCTCCATGTACTGGTGAGTGTGCAGTATCGGACCGGTCAGTACGTCTGTGAGTGTGCAGCAATGGACCGGTCTGTACGTCTGTGAGTGTGCAGCAATGGGCCGCTCCATGTACTGGTGAGTGTGCAGTATCGGACCGGTCAGTACGTCTGTGAGTGTGCAGCAATGGACCGGTCTGTACGTCTGTGAGTGTGCAGCAATGGGCCGCTCCATGTACTGGTGAGTGTGCAGTATCGGACCGGTCAGTACGTCTGAGTGTGCAGCAACGGGCTGGTCTGCCAGTGACATTATGGCCATTGTTTTACTTGTCTCTGAAATATGCATTTTACTTATCAAATTACATTTTTCTGTTTAAATTTCTTCCTAACACAACTAGAAACTGAGGAGCAATAACTAATTCTCCTCATCGATAGTCTGCGGCACCACCTACCTTATCAGTCCTGAGAGGTCGGCCATCTTTATTCCATTTCACAGAGGTGACGGGCGGCACGGCATCCACAGGGCAGCGGATGTGACCATGAATACCGACTGGGACATAGATGACGGGTGGCATGTTGATTACCCGTGCAGGGTCTGTGGGGACAACATGGCGTTTACATCAATGTTCACTTACGGATTAGGTGCAGCTTTTACGGTTCCCTGATTGGTCTCTGTATCTATTATGAGGCTCCGCCTATCAGGATCACAAGTGCTTCATGGTAGAGGACAGGTCTATGAGCCAAACTGTGCAGATTAATACACAATGCTAAAAACAATAACCGGGACACTCTAAATCAGTGGTGTCCAACCCCAGTCCTCAGGGGCTACCAGCAGGTCATGTTTTCAGGATTTCTTTAATCATGCACAGGTGAGTTCATCTATTTGGCTGGGTCAGTAATTATCCCACCCGGTTCTACAGACAGAAATTCTGATTTCATTTATACCTTTGCTGTAAATGAGATCTCTCCTATTTTCCTCCATCATACGCTCCATAGATATTGCTGTAGAGTTGTGTCCCCGCGGTTCCCCTCCTCCTCCCCATTACAGGTAATAGCAGAGGACAGTTAAACGGACTTTATTTATCAGACTGACACTTACATTGGATGGTGAGGTACGCTGAGGCCGATGGTGAGCGTCCCAGGCTGTTGCTAGGCACACAGGTATATTTCCCAGCATCCTCTGGTTTGACTCTGAATATGATCAGTGTTCCATCAATCAGGATCCGGACCCTCAGCTTTAGGTCACTGTATTTGTGCGAAACAGTTACAAACAGATACCGAAGTCTACAATTAAAAACAACACACACAGAAGCCTGATCACACCCAAAGCCCCTAACAGCCCCTCCCTTAAACACAGTCATATACATAATGATGATGATGATGATGATGATGATGATAAGAAGAGGCAGCCAACCACCAGTTCTGCTTTCCGAAAGTGAATGTACAAAAGGAGAACTCATGAGGAAACACATTCTGGTGCTGCATCTTCTCCTGGATACACAGGCATGGTGTGTGATTGTGAGATGTTACAGTATGTCATTGGCTAATCACTATACAGAAAACAGAGGTAATCTACCGAAGGGGAAATCAATGAGGAAACATTCTGGTGCAGTGCCCACTCCTGTACCTACAGGAACAATGTAACATCACACACGGCAGGAACAATGTACAATGTAACATCACACACGGCAGGAACAATGTACAATGTAACATCACACACGGCAGGAACAATGTACAATGTAACATCACACACGGCAGGAACAATGTACAATGTAACATCACACACGGCAGGAACAATGTACAATGTAACATCACACACGGCAGTAACAATGTAACGTCACAGAATACAGGCACGAAGTATTAAGTATACACTATCTTATGTACGGTGATTCTTCTCTGTTCATGTGGGAGAAGTTACATTTCAAGGCTTTGATTTAACTGATAGGTTATTTGGAGTCATGGAAGGACACAGAAAGGAAAAAGTATAGTAGTGTAAAGGGTTAAATAGAGTAATCTTTACTCCTCCAACCCAACCAAACTTACTTCTTGAAAAATACATTTTCCTCCTGCCAGTACCAGGTGTAGGTGAGGTTTCCTGGATACGCTTCGGCTTGGCATGTGAACAGAGCATCCTGGGAAATGTTAACTGTGATGTTCTCGGGAGGGGAAACAATAAACGGTGACCCTGGGGACAGAAACAAACATTACCTCAGCTGCCCAAAACAGCGTATGCTGTCATTATCAGCCCAGCCAGCGAGGGCAGGACGCTGGGGAGAGAACCATTACCTTGCACTAGAATCCGTGTACTGTGAACGGCTTCTCCCTGAATACTGGTAGCGCGGCAGGTGTAAGATCCTCGGTCTTCACGTCCAATGGATGAGATAGTCAAACTCCCATCATTTACCTAAATGGCAACAAGTCAGATTGTGGTTATACTCCAGTGACACTCACACTCACCTGACCCACGTGTGCTATGTGAGTGCATTACAGAGCCAGGACCTACGTATTCATACTGCCTACTATATGCAAGGTACATGGGTACACAAAGTGCTTCACCAGCCAAATCTGGACTGTCATTCTTTCCAGGTAGTCATTGAAAGTATTAACATTTTGGGCCTCATTTACAGCTTGATGAAAGGTAAAGTAAACATACAATAAGTGCAGAATTACTAGTGTATGTTCAATCCCATATATCACAAAATATGCCCAACAGAGCTGTTCTTTGCCCGGCAAACAAATGCCTGTACTTATGCATAAAGATGCATCTTGACAGTGTTATGAAAATAATGTAATTCATACAACACTATATGCACTATACAATGTAAAGAGTGTCATATACAGAAGAGCGAATAGTGTTTCTACAAGCGAATGTTCCATTTAAAACACCCCCACATCCATCATTTACTGCTTAGGAGTCCAAAAGGAATCGTCATTCCTGCAAAAATCCAACTGGCAAAGAAGGAATGGAAATGGTCACAACTTAAAATAACATAGCCGCAACACTAATGAAGTACTGTCAGCTGGAGGGGTCAGTACAGAGACAGCCAATCAGAAGCAGCTAGATAGGGCCACCTGCGGATCTTACACCCAGCCTCCAGTACCCACAAATGATTTACCAGGGGACATTCTACACTCAAGTTATGCTTCCAAACTCCCCTTGCACCTCTCCATGTGTAAGATATGCGTAAATCTAACTATGGATGCAATTATACCCCTTTGCAGTATGGAAAAGTATATACTTATACCGCAAACTGATGTAATCCAACTCTATATGCAATTTGTAATAAAGTGCAAACAATGCAACGTGTAAGAAACTGGCAACAGATAATCACACATTCCTGATTACTGATTTATTCTCACCTTTATCCCAATGCGTTTCATTTATTCAACTACGTCTGCAGAAAGATTACTATAGGCATCTACTACTCCTTTAGGAATACGTTTATTTACTGAAATGTATAATCTATATTAATATAAATTTCCTACACAACACAACAAAAACAACTTCCTACAGTCACAAAAACACTACACTTTACTGTATAATACACAAAAAATCCAATTCCTTAGCAACGATCCAAAATAATATTTTTTTTTTGTACATAAGAATCTAATCCTTTAAACAGTCGCAAAAACACATAACTAACAACAAGTATGAAAGAACGGTTTCAGTGTTTTCAGTAGCTGCGTCCTTTGTGTCCTAGGGCCAGATCTATGATGGGGTGCCCAGAGGTGGGGGCTCTGGCCCCTGGGAGATATTTGTCTACCAGCTGTACAGTAATACCAATTGTATTTATATTCTGCATATAATCTGCTATTGTTCTATATATAACATAGTTGTCCAGTACCACTTCTCCTGTGCTAAATGCAATTTTCAGTATGAGTTTCAATTCTGTACGTATAGACAAGGAAACAGTAACTGTTCTCACATGCTGGCTGCAATTCCCAGAATATGTTCCTATTCTGTATATATGGACACCGGCACAATACCATCTCTTTTGTACAGTATATATTGTGCAAATCTTAGTATACGCTCCTATTCTGTATGTATGGAAGCTACACAGTACCACCTCTATTGTACAGTGTGTTATATGCCATTTGTGACAGGATGGACCTCCTATGCCCCCCTGTCTGTGCGGCTGGGATTGCCTTGTCACCATTCCCTTTCTTTATTAGAAATGCGCTCCTCCTGTTGCAGTAAGAGGAGCCTACTGCCACCACTAGGCTCCTACACCGGCGTCTAGAACAGATTCCTTCTGGGTAACTCTCGCTGCCAGTGTACCCCCTCACTGGGCACCTGGGCTGCTACCCCTGACCTCTTCATACTAAGTCTTCTTTTTGGCCTGCGCTTCCACTAGGTTAGCCTGTGTGAACCGCATGAGATTCCCCATGAGATCTCTGAGCTTTAACACACACTCCATCACTGAGACATTCTGGGTGGGTAGCTCACCTTCCCGTGACTAATGGAACAGGTGAAGAGGTCCATGGACTCTGTGGCTGTAAAGTAGTTCAAAGAGGGAGAAACCGATAGACTCCTGTGGCACATCCTTATAAGCAAACAGGAGGTGAAGTAGGAAACATTCCGAGCCCCCTGCCTCTGAAGTTACAAATGCCCGTAGCATGTGCTTCAGAGTGCCAGTGAACCACTCCACAGTCCGTTAGTCTGGGTATGGTAGGGGGCAGTACGGAGTTTCCGCGCTTCACACTTTGCCCAGAGACACTGGACCAGTCCACTCATGATCTGCGTCCCTTGATCGGTTAGGATCTTACTAGGGAACCCTAATGCTTCTAGCAGCGCAACTGCTACCTTTTCTGCAGTTATGGAGAACAGAGCTATAGCCTCAGGATACCTTGTGGCGTAGTCCACCACGGTGGGGATGTATCTCTTCCCCGATCTACTGGGCACATGCTAGGGACCTACTATGTCAACTGCTGAAAAGGTTTCCCCAACTATTATCAAGGACCTGAGGGGAGCACGAGCACTGGGCAGCCCAAGCCAATAACAGACATCACAGGACTTCCAGTAGGTTCGGACGTCATCCGACATTCCAGGCAAGAAAAAGTTTTGTGTCACTTCAGTGTTCGGTGCCGCCATCAGTTTCCTCTGCAGGGGTACCATGCTGTAGGTGCCATTCTCTCAACGCCGCTCTCATTTCCGTCCTGTTTGATGAATGGCTGATATCAATGCCCTTTGCGCTGTACACACAAGGTGCGCCCTGGACACGTTAGCGCAATAAGACATCCTGTGCGTTCTCCTGGTTGCAGTTATTCCTCTACTGAATAACTCAGCTCTCATGACTAGTGCACGAAAAGCCGTCTGGGGTTATCCCACAGCTTGCCACCAGACAGGATGGACCTCCTATTCCACCCTGTCTGTGTTGCAACCACCCCCTTTCTTTATTTCAAATGAACCCCTCCGATCGCAGTAGGAGGAGCCTGATGCTCCCACTAGGCTTCTACAACGGCACCTAGAACCACTTCCTTCTGGGTAACTCTCACTGCTAGTGTACCCTCTTGCTGGTACATCTGGGCTGGTACCCCTGACCTCTTACCTTCAGATCAGGGTTGGTGTGCAATGGTTCCCCCTGGCCTATGACCCTGACCAGAGCTGCAAGGTTGCGGACAAAGCGTTGGTACTGGAAAGCTGGGTCTCAACCTCAGAACAGCCAGATAACGGATTAGATTGGTTTAATCTGTAGGTCACAGGAATTGCTTCAGGTAAGTAGGCCTCAAAGCAGGATCTTGAAGCAGTGATGTTTTATTAGCTCAATAAGGACAGTTACGCACGTCAGTTTGTGGTACTAGCACTCTTCACATGGTAATACAGTGCTCCTTTTATACACATTCTGACACACATGTCAGCTGCCCCCTGATCCTAGATGGCTCCGCAAAGGCTGAATTATTACATCAGATATTTATTATCAGGATGCAGTATGTTCTCCGGACTTGGGGGGGCAACGTAAATTCACACCAATGTGTGATTTCCTGTATCCTGTCTTAAAGACATAGAAAACCTAACAAGTTTAATTACTCTTTCCCCCTGTGCCTTCAGGCTAAGGGATGTGTTGGACACTCACACATCAAAGGGTCTAATTAGCATGGGGAATTTCTTTAGAAAAGTTACAAAAATCCAATTTTCTCCCCTGGTATACTGTCTCAGCAACCAATGCATTTCCTATACAACACAATGTAATAAAATCAGTACATTTGCAACCACATAAATTGGCGCCCTGCGCTATTAATATAAATAAGTTTATACAATAAGTTATTTATAAGTGATCCAGCCACAATATTTATAATATATGTTCCAATACACAGTACCATTTCCCTTCTTCTATATGCTGGATGTAATATTAGGTGTGCGGGTTGCCTCGCTCATAATTTATAATAATGCCGGGAGAGCTATTCAATTACGGGACCCACAATGCTCATTGAGACTGAATATAGGGCTTATTTTCACTCAGTTTTGCTTGTATTCGAGGTGACGCAGGTAAATAACATGTGAGGGGAATTATATCTGTTCTTACAATGTATGTATGGACAAGTGAACAGCACTACTTCTCTTGTTCTGTATGTTGAATCTAACTCTTAGGGCTAGATTTACTAAGCTGCGGGTTTGAAAAAGTGGGGATTTTGCCTATAGCAACCAATCAGATTCTAGCTGTCATTTTGTTGAAGGTACTAAGTTAATGAAAGCTAGAATCTGATTGGTTGCTATAGGCATCATCCCTGCTTTTTCAAACCCGCAGCTTTGTAAATCTAGCCCTTAGTATCTGTTCCTGTTCTATATCTATGGGCAGCGCACAGTGCCACTCCACATGTAGGTGTCCATAAATAATACCTGATATTTTGTGGTTCCCCCAAGGAACTCTCCCTCTCGCAGCCACGTGACAGTAGGTTTGGGGTTCCCAAATGCAGTGCAGGTCAGTGTGACGCTGCTCCCCTCCTTTACTTCCAGGTACTGAGGAGGTGTTTCTGTGAAGGTGGGAGGTGCTGACGAGATAAAATAAAATACAGTTGGCATTTTCCCAAAGACGGGGATCAGTAATAAGGATTGATGTATAGATTATCACTAGATCATTTTACTCATGTTATATAATGTAATCACTGTGTACACATGTTACATACAATGCCCCCTATTTAATCTAGAACATTTATTCAAAGAGTGTCCACTATTATTTCTATTTATAACATTTATTCAAAGATTGATCTAAAAGCAACGATGGGGAGAGAGTGCACATACAGTGCATATGTCATTCATATTTAATAACGCAGAAAGTGAGGAACTGCAGAACGTGGAACTGCAGAACGTGGAACTGCAGAACGTGGAACTGCAGAACGTGGAACTGCGGGGGGATAAAAAAACTCTTGTGATGACCACCAAGGGCATGAAAAGTGTTACCAGTGACACAATGATATACCTTGGGGGGAGAATAATCCTGTATTTACTAGAATCAGGACCATCAAATATGAATGAAATGTTCCTATTTTCACACAACTCGGCCAACAAGCAGAAGAGGTAGTACCGTCAAAATTAGACTTTCTAAGCATTCTCCTTAATCAAGGTGGAAATCAAGCTAGAAGCAACCTGAGTCCCGATAGTTTAATAATAATAATCCTCCTCTGGAGGAGGCCCTAGGTCCCTCTCATGCCTGTTCCTATGACAGAGGTTATTATAAAAAGAGGAGGCAATACTCCTCCTCACGAGCAAGACAAATTCCCTCAAATTGAGATGTAGGTCGGGGGACCTGCCTGACAGGGGAGATTGAACAAAGTGCAAATTCTCAAATAATTTTGGGTTGAGGTCAGGATGTTTGGAGCCGTAGTCTTCAACAGAAAGCTCAGCGAACCTTAGCACTGATTCTATCCACAACTGAGAAAAGGGGTTAGAGCTGGTGGAAAGTCATGATTGTTCCATAAGGGTGTTATGAGGGGAGAGGGAGATATTGATAGTTGTGTGTTTCTCAGGTCTTGGCTGAACAAGTCAAGGTGGGAGAGAGTTTTATTAGGGCGCATTTATGCAATTTTGGTAGACACCAAATGCTGGATAGCGTGTAAAGGTTCAGGTAGTTAGATTCTATATCAGCCCAGGAGAGGGAGGCCGGAGGGGCGAGAGAGGCCACAATAGTAGACTTTTAAGAGTTAGTAAGACATCATCTTCAAAGACTGACAATTTGCTTTCCAACTACCCCGTTAGTTTTTCACGTATATCCAGAGAGGCCCTGATGGTATCTGCAAAGGGCAAAGATGAAAGGGGGCACCCGTGGCATGTGCTATTTCTAATAGTGATGGGATCCGAAAGAGAACTACTGACCATAATTCTTACAGAGAGGTTGGAGTATAAAGCTTTAACGCCAGTTAGAAAAGCTTCTGGAAAGGCCAAAGTGGGCTAAGGTCTGATAAAGAAATTGCCATGAGATCCCATCGAAGGCCTTCTCCACTACTAAAGATAGAATCATTGAGACTTTTCCTGGAATGTAGAATATGGTCAACGGTTCTCGTTATGTTGTCACATGCTTGTCTTCCAGGGCCAAAACCCACCTGGGGTCTATTACCCAGGATTCTAGCTAGAATCATAACATAGAAACCACTTGGCCCATCTAGTCTGCCCATTGTTTTATTAACCTATGGTAACCTTAAACCTTATTTGATACCTTATTCTTTATAAGGATATTCTTATGTCTATCCCAAGCATGTTTAAACTGCTCTACTGTATTATCCTCTACCACCTCTGATGGGAGGCTATTCCACTTATCCAAGACCCTTTCTGTAAAGAAGAATTTTTCACATTTCCTCTGACCCTCCTTCCCCCCCAGTGTCAGTGCATGTCCTCCTGTTCTAATACTTCTCTTCCCCCCAGTGTCAGTGCATGTCCTCGTGTTCTAATACTTCTCTTCCCCCCCAGTGTCAGTGCATGTCCTCCTGTTCTAATACTTCTCTTCCCCCCAGTGTCAGTACATGGCCTCCTGTTCTAATACTTCTCTTCCCCCCAGTGTCAGTACATGTCCTCGTGTTCTAATACTTCTCTTCCCCCCAGTGTCAGTACATGTCCTCCTGTTCTAATACTTCTCTTCCCCCCAGTGTCAGTACATGTCCTCGTGTTCTAATACTTCTCTTCCCTCCAGTGTCAGTACATGTCCTCGTGTTCTAATACTTCTCTTCCCCCCAGTGTCAGTACATGGCCTCCTGTTCTAATACTTCTCTTCCCCCCAGTGTCAGTACATGTCCTCCTGTTCTAATACTTCTCTTCCCCCCAGTGTCAGTGCATGTCCTCGTGTTCTAATACTTCTCTTCCCCCCAGTGTCAGTACATGGCCTCCTGTTCTAATACTTCTCTTCCCCCCAGTGTCAGTACATGTCCTCCTGTTCTAATACTTCTCTTCCCCCCAGTGTCAGTACATGTCCTCGTGTTCTAATACTTCTCTTCCCCCCAGTGTCAGTGCATGTCCTCGTGTTCTAATACTTCTCTTCCCCCCAGTGTCAGTACATGTCCTCGTGTTCTAATACTTCTCTTCCCCCCAGTGTCAGTACATGTCCTCCTGTTCTAATACTTCTCTTCCCCCCAGTGTCAGTACATGTCCTCCTGTTCTAATATTTCTCTTCCTTTGTAGAATGTTTCCCTCCTGTATCTTGTTAAACCCTTTATATATATGAAAGGTTCTATCATGTCCCCACTTTCCCTTTTCTGCTCCAAACTATACATATTAAGACCTTTTAGTCTTTCCGGGTAAGTTTTGTGCTGTAGACCATGCACCATTTTGGCTGCCCCTCTTTGTACAGTCTTTAGTGTATTTATATCCTTCTGGAGATACGGCCTCCAGAACTGAACACAGTATTCTAGATGAGGCCGTACCAATGACCTACACAGTGGTATTATTACTTCTTTCTTTCTGCTACTGATTCCTCTCCCTATGTAACCAAGCACCTGACTTGCCTTCCTCATTGCTTTGTGACATTACTTACCTGCCTTTAAGTCACCTGAAATAGTGACTCCTAGATCCCTTTCCTCCTCAGTAGTTTCCATTATAGTGTCATTAATTGTCACGGTCGTCTGAATTTCTTGATCCGATTCGGGACCCTTGGGACTAGCTGGAGCAGGAGTGAAACAGAACTTAGCAGCCTGGATGATCTTCTTGCTCATGTTCTTGCTGATTGTAGAATATAGCAGGGGAATGAGCAGTCTGGAAATGCAGTCAAGAACACTGAAGCCAAGAACTATCCTCTGGAGAGAAGTGTGTTGTTCTGGCAATGAACAGATCACAGCAGCAGGTTTAAATAGGGTGTCCCAAACAACTATTGGCTGATCAGTTCATGTGATCACAGCTGCAGAATCTGGTTGGTCTGGAATGATCACCTGACTGCATCCAAGATGGCCACGCCCATGCAGCAGAACAAACAGTATGTGTTTGTTTACAAACAGAGGTGTGGAGGATGGGAATGCTGCAGACGACCAGAGGGGACCCAGGTAGCCGTGATATGACAGCGGCGGATGAGGTAAGTGCGGCTTAGATCCCGATTTGTGACATTAATACTATATTTAGCCTTTGGGTTTTTGAGACCCAATTGCATAATTTTGCATTTTTTGGCACTAAACTGTAGTTGCCACTCTCTTGACTGTTTCTCTAGTCTACCTAGATCATCAATCATTTGTTTTACCCCTCATGGTGTGTCTACACTGTTGCATATCTTTCTTTCATCTGCAAAAAGACATACTATCCCCCTTCAATATCGATAAGGAAATCGGATGATAACTTGTGGAGCTATGGAAGTCTGATGATCCCAGCTTCCACTGAGCTGTAGTTTAAAACTTTAAATGTACTTGTAAAATATTTTTTCAATGCTCAGTTGTAAAATGTCAGTGGCAGCGATGGATGTTTTCTTTAAAAAAAATAAAAAATAAAATAAAATGAAATGTCGCAACGCCTGAAGGTGTCAGCCGGTCACGCGGGTGCTGAAAGGTCGTTGTCTTGTGAACTAATAAAAGGGCAACATCCATTTTTAATGCAATTGTGACCTTAATGCGAAGTTAAATAAAACATTAAATGTTTTGTAGCTAATGTTAAAAATAAAATTGCTCTTTAAATTTTTGTTGGCCAAATAATTAGTAGAAAGCCAGTTGGTCCATGAGAAAGTTGCATGTAAAACCGAAAGACAAGTGCAGGTATTGGGGGTAAGATTTAGGCTGAAGGGTGATCATTGGCTCCTAATAGATTCAGATGAAGAATTAAAGGTTCTTTTCTCAAACTTTCTTTATTTCCAAACACAATAATTTTACACAAGATATTAAGAATTTTAAAAGGTCTCTGAAAGTCGACTAGTGAGACAGGTTATAAAAACATAGATTCTTCTCTCTGACATGAGGCGCATATAAGATGGAACAATCCTGGAAAAAGGGAACTGAACTGTAAATATTAAAACGTGTCTTTGTAAGAAGGCGCTTTTTATACATGTCAAAGTGATTAATTAATATTTTATTCTACAATCTCCCAGCACTGGATGGTCTCTATCCTGTTAAGTCTATAATAAATATTCTCTTCTTGGGGGCGGACGCACGTAGGTAATGTACAGTAAGGAGGTGCCGCGGTCCAGCGCACACACATCCGTCAGACTCAAGCTCTGGACATCTCTGTATCTCCTGCACCAGGTGTAAGTGTGACTGATAGTGAGGACTACGCGTATGCTGCCAGAACTTGTGTTTGCAGGTAAGAGAAACTATAACAATGCATTTTACGTTCAGTACACATTAAGAATATCTTGATTTATGTATTTAATGTAAGAAAAAAATGTTTATTTCATAAATATTTTTAATAATGATTATAGTTGTAAATTAATTTTATGCAATTTTTTTGTATACTCGTTCTGATTGGGCTGATATTACACATGTGCGTATCCTACAGTCTACATACGGCAAGTAACTTATAGCCAGGGCGTACTTATACCTGTATTCAGATGTAAACGTATCTTCAGATCTGCTTGTACTTGTATACGGGCGTACATGCGGGCAAGAAGATGAACCAGGCTCTCTAATGTCACGTTACCCCCAATGTATGCCTGTTTACTAGACATAAAGTCAGTGACACTGAAGGCCTGGTGAGATCACATATGGGTTGTGACTGCGCACTTCACATGGGACCACCCCCCCATACTACCAAAAAGACAAGTGGATGGGGGAGAGTGTTTCCATCACTTAAACGAGTACCACACTGCATTACACTGACAACTTTGTGTCTCATGTATAACACAGCCGAGGATTAGAAATGTCTGGTCCCCCAGACTCCGCGCTTACCCTGCGTTATTTGAGATGTAAGTGAGCGCTAACTTGTAGGATAAGAGTGGAAGCTGTTTTCCAATGAAATGTTTCGGGGACATGGAGGTATTGGAAGCTCTGTAAATACATTAAATTAGGGGATTTCATTGACTAGATTAAGGCTTTGTCCAGACACATTTTATATGTCTCTTATGAAACACTTACTAGCATAATCTTTAGTAACGATGCTGCAGACATTCACGTGGTTAATCTAAAATGGCAAACTTCGAATGCAGACTCACAACAACGAACATGAATGGAGAGTTTTGTTGGCAAGCCACGTATGGCAAGCCACGTACGGTAAGTCACGTATGGCAAGCCACGCACGGTAAGCCACGTATGGCAAACCACGCACGGTAAGCCACGTATGGCAAGCCACGTATGACAAGCCACGTATGGTAGGCCACGTATGGTAGGTCACGAATAGCAAGCCACGTATGGCAAGCCACGTATGGTAGGTCACATATGGCAGGCCACGCATAGCAAGCCACGTATGGCAAGCCACAAAATCAATTTGTCGTAAATTCAAAATTGTACCGTGAACGTACCTACGTGATGACACTACTGCATGTCATGTGACACTGGGGAGAGCAGACCCCAAGGCTAGACGTCCTCCACGCACCTATGCTGATATTAGGTCCAGACTAAAACCTCACTGCTGTCAGCAATGTGTGGGCTGGAGATGTCTGTGTATGATGTCTGTATCATTTTACCTGAGAGTCAGAGAATGCTGGGACTTATAGTTCCATAACAATTAGCATAGATAAGCCACTACCTGAATCATGAGCTGCCAGTGACATTAGGCAGAAAAACAGGTGACAGAGAAGAAGTGCAGGCTCAGCCCCGGGGCACTCACCGTTCACCGTCAGGTGTACCCAGCTGCCATTATGAAATGTGTCGTACTGCTGCTCCAGCATCAGCACCTTACACTCGTACCAGCCCTGGTCTTGTGAGCGAGCCTGCTCGATGCGCAGCGAAGCCTTGTCATGGATGGTGGCGCGGCCTGGGAACAGGGAGCATGGGAACACCATCATTATACTAGTACATTATAATACAGCAGACACTGGGGGAGAGAGGGGCACAGATTTGTGTATTTATGGGGCCTTTCAATAGTTATTCCTGTATATTACATCTATACAGCTCCCGGTCATAACTCAACTGGAATAGGGAGGAGATATATCCTGTGTCCCCCTCCCCACAGAGTATATTGGTCACAGTCCCCACTCCCATCACAGCATACTAGCCAGGATCTCTCTCTCCCACTGTAGACCAGCTGGGTCACCCAACCATCCTCCATAGTATAACAGCCAGGACCCCCACCCCATGCAGTATAACAGCCAGGACCCCCACCCCACCCAGTATAACAGCCAGGACCCCCCTTCCACCATAGTATAACATCCAGGATCTCTCTCTCCCACTGAATAGCAGCCAGCCCCCCCTCCTCCAACAGTAGAGAGTCTCCCCTCTCCCACAGTATATAAGTCAGGGTCCCCATCTCCCACTGTATAGGAGCCGAGCACCCTCTTCCCCCACAATATAACAGTCTATGTCTCCCCACAATATAGCAATATCTTGTAAAATATAACTTATATTTGGAGAGAAGTGATGTCAGTGGTGTCACATGGGTCATTGCTTTGTTTCAAATTGAATCTTGTGTACAAGGAATAATTTCCCCATACTGTGAAATAAAACACATATTATAACCTCAGAGTTCTATGACCTTTATGCTCAGGGAACTCCTTGATGGCTGCTAATATCCGCATATTGCACAGTATTCTGATTATCCCCGAGGTGGATGTGTGTTTTCTTGGATGGAACATCTCGTTATCTAGGCCACAAGATATATTATTGCTGAAACTGTTTGTATTTATTGATTTCTGCATTTCACACCTTCCATAGAATCCCAGAATCCTTCACTCTCCAGTTCCCAGGTGCGGATTTGGCTGCCGCTTACTAGAGAAACATGTAAACTTGGCGGCCAGCCTATGTAATATAAGATATTAGGATTTCTGGTAACAGCATCTAACAGCATTTACTATAGACAAGTATTTGGCCATAAAATATAAAAAGCACAATTTATTCAAGAAATCTGCCCCCACCTCCTCCTTCCTCCTCCCCGTTGTGTCAGTGTCCTTATCTGCCCCACAAAGGAAAATAATGCAAAAGGTATAGGAAGAGACTGGGGAACGGACAATAAATTATGATTGTATAAGGGTAAATAATCCGTACCTGCATATTCCGGGTCCACATGAGGGGGATAGAACCCAAACTTGATAAAGATGGGAATAGGAACTCCAAACTTAAACCATTCAACAACATAGGGAGGAGGCTGAGCAGTCAGTGGATGGATCACATTGCACCCCAAAATGACACTTTCTCCAGCACGTGCCGTCACAAACTGCGGCTCCTCCCGTGAGCCCCCCACACCTGCAAAACAAGGAGTCAGTGTATGATACACAGACAGACAAGGAATTGGTGTATGATACACAGACAGACAAGGAATCGGTGTATGATACTCAGACAGACAAGGAATCAGTGTATGATACACAGACAGACAAGGAATCGGTGTATGATACACAGACAGACAAGGATTCAGTGTATGATACACAGACAGACAAGGAATCGGTGTATGATACACAGACAGACAAGGAATCGGTGTATGATACACAGACAGACAAGGAATCGGTGTATGATACACAGACAGACAAGGAATCGGTGTATGATACACAGACAGACAAGGAATCGGTGTATGATACACAGACAGACAAGGAATCGGTGTATGATACACAGACAGACAAGGAATCGGTGTATGATACACAGACAGACAAGGAATCGGTGTATGATACACAGACAGACAAGGAATCGGTGTATGATACACAGACAGACAAGGAATCGGTGTATGATACACAGACAGACAAGGAATCGGTGTATGATACACAGACAGACAAGGAATCGGTGTATGATACACAGACAGACAAGGAATCGGTGTATGATACACAGACAGACAAGGAATCGGTGTATGATACACAGACAGACAAGGAATCGGTGTATGATACACAGACAGACAAGGAATCGGTGTATGATACACAGACAGACAAGGAATCGGTGTATGATACACAGACAGACAAGGAATCGGTGTATGATACACAGACAGACAAGGAATCGGTGTATGATACACAGACAGACAAGGAATCGGTGTATGATACACAGACAGACAAGGAATCGGTGTATGATACACAGACAGACAAGGAATCGGTGTATGATACACAGACAGACAAGGAATCGGTGTATGATACACAGACAGACAAGGAATCGGTGTATGATACACAGACAGACAAGGAATCGGTGTATGATACACAGACAGACAAGGAATCGGTGTATGATACACAGACAGACAAGGAATCGGTGTATGATACACAGACAGACAAGGAATCGGTGTATGATACACAGACAGACAAGGAATCGGTGTATGATACACAGACAGACAAGGAATCGGTGTATGATACACAGACAGACAAGGAATCGGTGTATGATACACAGACAGACAAGGAATCTGTGTATGATACACAGACAGACAAGGAATCGGTGTATGATACACAGACAGACAAGGAATCGGTGTATGATACACAGACAGACAAGGAATCAGTGTATGATACACAGACAGACAAGGAATCAGTGTATGATACACAGACAGACAAGGAATCAGTGTATGATACACAGACAGACAAGGAATCAGTGTATGATACACAGACAGACAAGGAATCAGTGTATGATACACAGACAGACAAGGAATCGGTGTATGATACACAGACAGACAAGGAATCGGTGTATGATACACAGACAGACAAGGAATCGGTGTATGATACACAGACAGACAAGGATTCGGTGTATGATACACAGACAGACAAGGATTCGGTGTATGATACACAGACAGACAAGGATTCAGTGTATGATACACAGACAGACAAGGATTCAGTGTATGATACACAGACAGACAAGGAATCGGTGTATGATACTCAGACAGACAAGGAATCGGTGTATGATACACAGACAGACAAGGAATCGGTGTATGATACACAGACAGACAAGGAATCAGTGTATGATACACAGACAGACAAGGAATCAGTGTATGATACACAGACAGACAAGGAATCAGTGTATGATACACAGACAGACAAGGAATCAGTGTATGATACACAGGCAGACAAGGAATCGGTGTATGATACACAGGCAGACAAGGAATCGGTGTATGATACTCAGACAGACAAGGAATCGGTGTATGATACACAGACAGACAAGGATTCAGTGTATGATACTCAGACAGACAAGGAATCGGTGTATGATACTCAGACAGACAAGGAATCGGTGTATGATACACAGACAGACAAGGAATCGGTGTATGATACTCAGACAGACAAGGAATCGGTGTATGATACACAGACAGACAAGGAATCGGTGTATGATACTCAGACAGACAAGGAATCGGTGTATGATACACAGACAGACAAGGAATCAGTGTATGATACACAGACAGACAAGGATTCTTAGGTCAGGAGTCAGGGAGACCAAACTTATATTAAACAACCTCATAATAAGAGAATTTATAGGTTCTCAGCTGAATAAGAGGGGTACAAACAATATGAATGCTTTGAATTTATACACATTCTGAATAGTTAGGAATTACACCATATCCCTCTTTATTCAGCTGGCCATTATTTTCACATTAGCTAGTATTTTGTAAAGGTTTACCACCAATAGATGCAGGTAGAGAGAAGCAATGTTCCCTGTTGTATACAGACAGATTATGCAAACAGAGGGTGTAATGCACAGTACAACTTCTGAGCCTCAGACGAGCTTTGTTCTCTCCATTACTAACCTTAAGGATAAGTGGTTGTAGAACTGGCTTCACAAAGAAATATAAACTGAATTAATATTGTGCCAGGCTGCATGCAGACAGTGGGAACAGCCCAATCAGACCCACTGACCACTCCTGCAGCCCCCTGGCACTATGATGCTGTGAGAACACAGGGTCTGGCTATAAATAGCTGCAGAGCTGCAGTGAGAACCAAATCCTGCACATTTAATGACTTAACATTGCATGGAATAGAATTTTCATCTGCAGAAGTATTGTACACATTGCATGTAGCGATATATGTATGCCCAGGAAGGGGGTCTGTAAGACCTAATAACATTCCTGTGTATGGGCTACACAGCGTTACTGGAGGGAAGGGACTGTGCCTGGAAGATGGGGATACACTTATTATCTGTCAGTAAATGATAGCAGAGATTGCCCTAATTGGTGCCTGCAATGTGCAGAAACTAGAGATGCTCTGCAGACCCATCCAGCTTTCCCCCTGTGCCTTTCTCTGGGAGGAAACCGATTTTTTAAGCAACGCTCTGCCAGTTTTTACAGCTGCAATGGGCAAAATGAGGAACCTTCCAGAGATTACGTCTGCATTATCTGAATTAATGTCTTTTTACCTATGCTAGGGCAGTCATGTACACAGAAGACAGTGGGAGATTTACATGGGACTGGCTTGTTTTCTAGAAGGAAAAGGGTGAACATGGAACAGGGAGTGGATTCCTTTCAGTGGTGAAGAGGTTAATGGAAACTCAGCTATGAGTCTGTAGCTAGCGCTGCCTGCAAGCAATCTGATTGGCTGGTGGTGACATCACTAGCTCTAGGGAGAGACATCAGTGGATATTTCTGACACACAGGAGATAGGCAGCAATGGGGGGTGGGGGTGACCCCGAGTGACAAGCACTGACAAATTAAGACCCCAGCAGCCCCTGTCACCAAGAGGGCAGTTGTCTTTGCATCAATGTATGTGTGCATTTTGCCTCTACACGGTATATTTTCATGTGTCTATGTGTGTACCTGTATTCCTGTACTATACAATCCTATACTGTGCAAGACATAGAAATGTATCTGCAGGATCATTCTCACCTAACCCCCTCCCGCTAGTTATTGTATCATCTTCTACACTTCTGGTAATCCTAAACCACACTGAAATAATGTCATCAGACCACCAGGCTGCAGGATCAGGAGACATGAGGCAGATTCAGGCAAAGAAATAGTACGTGACCCTGGGAAACCACAGCACTATGGAGACCCCTGAGCACTGTCAGCCCCATCTGATGAGAGAGGGAGGTGACACAATGGTGCAGACAGACCAGTGACTCTGTGCTCCTGCAGTGTTACCTCCAGCTGCAGAGGAACTGTCCCAGGTCCTGAACACAGCACTATGGAGACCCCTGAGCGACTATCAGCCCCATCTGATGAGAGAGGAAGGTGACACAATGTGACTCTGTGCTCCTGCAGTGTTACCTCCAGCTACAGAGGAACTGTCCCAGGTCCTGAACACAGCACTATGGAGACCCCTGAACACTGTCAGCCCCATCTGATGAGAGAGGGAGGTGACACAATGGTGCAGACAGACCAGTGACTCTGTGCTCCTGCAGTGTTACCTCCAGCTACAGAGGAACTGTCCCAGGTCCTGAACACAGCACTATGGAGACCCCTGAGCACTGTCAGCCCCATCTGATGAGAGAGGAAGGTGACACAATGGTGCATCTATGCAGTGTTACCTCCAGCTGCAGAGGAACTGTCCCAGGTCCTGAACACAGCAGCCCACAGGGAACGTACAGGAAAACATCTAATCAATCATTAGTGTAAAGAGCTTGTATCACTCCCAATAAATCTAATCATAAACATCTAGAGATAAACTGCAAGTTGTGTAGGTGATGGTGTAATGTGCACATAAATATAATCATTTCCGTACAGCACATGCCCAAAAAAATGTGCCTCTATTTAGGTTTCAGGGTATCTTAGACTTAGGGGGCACCAGGCTTCAACAATAAAGAATAACACATGGGTTAACTCGTGACAATCCTACAGGACGGGCAAGCATGTGGCATGCCACCTATTGGGGGACACACCTTGATACGCAGGGTGCGGGTACTAGATCACTGCTTCTGATTGGCTGATCCCATACTGACCTCTCCAGCTGTACTTCATTCATTAGTGCCGCAGCAATATTATATCAAGGCCAGCTATTCACATTATTTATTTATTTCCATATATATCCACAAGCCCTGTAGCAGCACCAGAGACAGGATAACGCCAGTCATACAGCAGATGAATGGTAACACTATGGGGACTAAGTATACATATCTGTACGCCTGATGCAGACATGATACACACAGAGTACACATGTATTATGTCCGTGGTGCAGTAGGTGTACAGCATGTACATCTAGAAGCCCTGTAGAAGCACCAGAGACAGGATAACGCCAGTCATACAGCAGATGAATGGTAACATATGTGATGGGCATCTCCTGTAAACACGAAGCATCCAGCAGAACTTCCCAAGAAACATAGGAGCCGACATTAAGCTCTTTATAGCTGACAAATAAACCCCTGCAACAAAGCAATTAAAAAACTGGACCCTGTCCCCTATAAATGCCAATGTATATGATCACTTTATATCCAACAACAGTGACTGTACAGCACTAACTATTTAAGGTGTCTGCTGATATTTGCATAATGTATTACGTGGCCTAGATACAGCTGTGATTCTTACAAGCTGTGAGATTTAGACAGTTCCACATATTAACCCACTGTTGTATTTGTAAAAGTAATTATATTTACAGTACGGCCAACAGAATACCTGCTGGTCTGAGGGGTCTTTCTGTGACGTTTGGGGAAAATTGATGACAAATTAACTGCACGAAAACAAATATTTTCTGGAATATTTTCACATGCAGACACACAGATGAGCGATAGCAATATAATATCCAACAGTCCTGTAATCAGTGGCTGTATCTAAAGACTTTTGTACCATATATAATAATTTTTGTAGAGTGTAAGCTTAGGAGGCCAATTGCAAAAATCACTATTTATTCCCACACTCAAAGCCTATGCTTTTCATCTGTCTGCTTCATATGTACAGACAGACACTGCTCTCTTTTATCACATGGTGCAATCCCTGCCAATCCCTTGTGTTCTGCTGTGATTTCTCCAGTGTAGTAGCAGTTACTGTCTGTACACATTGTGATTTGGAAATAAAGATGGATTTGGTCTGATTGACCCTCATCTGATTGCACAATGTTCTTGTGCTGAATGTTAATACACACTGAGGTGTAAATACTGGAGGTGCACAGATCAGTGTTTCCAAATCTACACGGATTGACAGGTTTTGAGGGTTATAAGCAACCCTCTCTCTTGACTATTATTGTTATTATTATCATTTATTTGTTAGGCGCCACAAGGTATCCGCAGCGCCGCACACAGTACTAACAGTAGACTATACAGGGTGACACCATACAGAACAATGAACAAAAAGTACCAATTCTTCAGAAACTCCGGCCAGTCATATGCAGTAAAGACGGAGCGGAAGAACAGGTATGGAGACAGGAGGGGAGGGGGCCCTGCTCATACGAGCTTACATCCTAAGGGAGGGTAAACAGACCAGGCACAAGAGGAGCCAGTTGAGGCAAGAGGAGAGAAGGGAGGACGAGCAAAGGGAGGAGATGGGGGTTAAGTAGATGGGGGGTAGGCTTTGAGGAAGAGGTGAGTTTTGAGTGCACGTTTGAAGGAGCACAGAGTAGGAGAGAGATGGATGGAACGAGGGAGGTCATTCCAGTGAAGGGGGCTGCGCGGGAAAAGTCTTGGATTCTGGAATGGGAAGAGGCAATAAGGGTGGAGGAGAGGCGGCGGTCGTTGGCCGAGCGCAGGGAGCGGGCGGGAGTGTGAATGGAGAGGAGGTTAGAGATATAAGGGGCAGTAGAGTTGGAGAGAGCCTTGTAAGTGGTGGTGAGGAGTTTGAAAAGGATTCTGTAGGGGAAGGGGAAACAATAAGGCCCTTCCCCTGAATGGTGTCAGGAATGGGTTGGTGAAACCCAGAACTCTAGGAGATGCCACTGTAAACATATAATTATATCATATATACTGTATGATGACACTGCACCACCACTATCCTGCTCTCTGGGATCAATCTGGGGCTGAGAGCCCCTGTCACCCACCTTGGCTCAGAAACTACCTCTCTCAATGTCTCCAAACCATTTGCTCCAAAAGGTTTAATAACAGAAGGCTATGTCCAGCAGGAAAAAAGAAATGATAAAACTCACTTGGATACCATTACAATGAAGTCATTTAATCTCAAATCTAACTAAATGTAACAAGCGGGTATTTGGTGATAAAGGAGTAGAGAACCTTTATATGAAGATTACATATGGAGCGTCCTTCCATGCCGCAGCCTCTGGGTAATATGTTGTACAGAACACAGACATTAGTTTCTTACAGAAACAAGTTGAGAGCCCTTTAACTCTTTTATACGCTCACTGTGCCGTATTGTAATTGGCTGTACTTGTATCGTCATTGCCTATTATCGTAATCAATAAGTAACTAGGCAACCTACATTTTTCTCAATAATTTACAAATATTAGAAGTAGAATTCTATCCCATGTAAAAGATTAGTAGCATAAAATGAGACTTTTAATGCAATTAAGCTTTACATGTGTTCATTAGCATATTTCCCCTTTAAAACTATAACATTGTCAAAACACTGACTTAATGATCAGAATAATTTCTCACTCGATTCTTGGCCCTGTGATGGAAAGTGATAGACTGTTAGTAAGAAGTTTCAAGATGTTTTGTATCAATACATGTGTGTGAGTGGGTGAAAATGTGGGTGGGTGTCTCTATAATATCTGCCAAACACCCATCTCGTCCAGGGTGTTTACTATGACTACAAAACAAGATAGATATAAAAATCCTCCACGCTTACTAAAAACATATTTTATTTACTTGATGAGTTTGGGGAACAATCATATAGTGAAACGGTGCAGTGGCTGATACAGCAGATAGTTAAATACATCCTATAGGTTATAGATTTCAAGTATTAGTGTTTGTGGATTCACACATCGCTACTGACAAATAGCAAGTTCACTCTTCCCCGTCTGTACTACAATATACAATGACAATATACCCCGGTATTCCCATGTATATTGATGGCTGCCTCTGATACCTTTACTCAACAGGGTCACTTTAAATGTAAACGTAACCCTAGTTATAAGTAGAATCAACCTTTTCATAAATGGCTAAATATATGGGCATGGGTGGGAAATATTCCTTTGCTGTATATTCATATTTATTACGGTAGTATCAAAAATACAGATGGAGGATGATTGTTTTGAATCAATGGCACAAAGCCAGGGCCTGTACACTGAGTGATTGGTGCACATGCCACCTTACCTGCATGACTAGCGCGGCTCTGCTAGAGGTAAATGGCGCAGTCAACATGCCTCCGACAGGCATCTGATCATGTCATTGATTTAAACTAACTCTGCTCCATCTGTAATAGGAACCGTCAGCTAGGAAACTCGATATTACAGGGTCCCTCGCAGTCGAATGAGTATGGCCAGTGGTAGGAAATATGATTATTATTATTATCACTCCATTTGATGCTCTCGGAAAATCATATATTATTCTCCAACCAAACAACCATTCGAAAAACATATAAATCCTTGGTTAATATTGCAAGGATCAGCTGTTAACTAAACACATCTAGAAATACTATAAAGCTATTCACACAATTATTTCCAGGGGCCTAATAATGGCAGGTGGTGTCCGCAGCTGGGGGTGGTGGCGAGGGCCACTCCCCCTCTCAAACCTGCATGCTATAGCAGTGGGGCTCATCTCTTCCAGCTTACTGAAGCTTCCTCTAGTGATCAGGCCGTGGCTGCTGTTACAGTAACCAAAAGAAATAATGTGATTGGTTAACAGTGTAGGTTGATTCCTATTGGTTACTATAACAGCAGCTATAGAGGGATCTTCAGTAAGCCACAGAGGGATCTTCAGTAAGCCACACCCCTCTTACCCCATTTCCAATAATATGACGGGCCACATCCCTCTTACCCCTACTCCAATAATAAGACAGACCACACCCCTCTTACCCCTCCTCCAATAATATGACGGACCATATGACGCTCAGCAAAGACTCTGCTCCTAGTAACAGACATATACTCAGCTCAGGTAAGGCTCTGCTCCTAGTAACAGGCAAATACTCTGCTCAGCAAAGACTGTTCCTAGTAACAGACAAATACTATATTTAAGTCTTGTTTGATGAGTGATACAGGACAATATTAAATACGTTCTGCGGAGACACGTGTCTGGGGTGCCCCACATGGGTACAAATCACTCAAGCAATGAATTAGGTACAAATGTAAATGTGTAGTTAATTTGCGGAGATATACACAGAACAACATAAAAATAATAGCAATACAATAACATTAACAACTTACAGAGATATGATTACCCACTAGCTAAGCCTGGTTGGTAGTTACCGTGTGTGGCCTAATCTCAAGTCTGAGACTTTCGGATTATTAAGGTGGCGTTTCTTGTTTAGCGAGGGGCCACAGGACATTTCTCTCCTAGAGAAAGGACTTGAATTGCAGACACCCTTAGAGATAGTGGACACCAGGCATTAGCCTACACTTTGCAAAATAAGCTTTCTGCACACTTCGGTTTCTAGTAAATGGGAAGGCGCTTTCCGAAATATATTTTGACCAAAGAAAGAGATTGTACTTTAGCGGGGGAGTTGGGTGTTTCTTGCGTATTTGGCACTGAATATGAGATTTCATTTTAAGGAATCCTGCGCCGCCCTTGTGGCCCTGAAGATCAGGTTTTATATACATAAAATAGGATGCACTTTCACTTGTTTTTTCCAGAGGTGTTTCTCTACGCTCAGACTGCTTGTACGGGGGTGCTCTCTCTGCACACAGACTGCTTGTACGGGGGTGCTCTCTCTGCACACAGACTGCTTGTACGGGGGTGCTCTCTCTGCACACAGACTGCTTGTACGGGGGTGCTCTCTCTGCACACAGACTGCTTGTACGGGGGTGCTCTCTCTGCACACAGACTGCTTGTACGGGGGTGCTCTCTCTGCACACAGACTGCTTGTACGGGGGTGCTCTCTCTGCACACAGACTGCTAGTACGGGGGTGCTCTCTCTGCACACAGACTGCTAGTACGGGGGTGCTCTCTCTGCACACAGACTGCTTGTACGGGGGTGCTCTCTCTGCACACAGACTGCTTGTACGGGGGTGCTCTCTCTGCACACAGACTGCTTGTACGGGGGTGCTCTCTCTGCACACAGACTGCTTGTACGGGGGTGCTCTCTCTGCACACAGACTGCTTGTACGGGGGTGCTCTCTCTGCACACAGACTGCTTGTACGGGGGTGCTCTCTCTGCACACAGACTGCTTGTACGGGGGTGCTCTCTCTGCACACAGACTGCTAGTACGGGGGTGCTCTCTCTGCACACAGACTGCTTGTACGGGGGTGCTCTCTCTGCACACAGACTGCTTGTACGGGGGTGCTCTCTCTGCACACAGACTGCTTGTACGGGGGTGCTCTCTCTGCACACAGACTGCTAGTACGGGGGTGCTCTCTCTGCACACAGATTGCTTGTACGGGAGTGCTCTCTCTGCACACAGATTGCTTGTACGGGGGTGCTCTCTCTGCACACAGATTGCTTGTACGGGGGTGCTCTCTCTGCACACAGACTGCTTGTACGGGGGTGCTCTCTCTGCACACAGACTGCTTGTACGGGGGTGCTCTCTCTGCACACAGACTGCTTGTACGGGGGTGCTCTCTCTGCACACAGACTGCTTGTACGGGGGTGCTCTCTCTGCACACAGACTGCTTGTACGGGGGTGCTCTCTCTGCACACAGACTGCTTGTACGGGGGTGCTCTCTCTGCACACAGACTGCTTGTACGGGGGTGCTCTCTCTGCACACAGACTGCTTGTACGGGGGTGCTCTCTCTGCACACAGACTGCTTGTACGGGGGTGCTCTCTCTGCACACAGACTGCTTGTACGGGGGTGCTCTCTCTGCACACAGACTGCTTGTACGGGGGTGCTCTCTCTGCACACAGACTGCTTGTACGGGGGTGCTCTCTCTGCACACAGACTGCTTGTACGGGGGTGCTCTCTCTGCACACAGACTGCTTGTACGGGGGTGCTCTCTCTGCACACAGACTGCTTGTACGGGGGTGCTCTCTCTGCACACAGACTGCTAGTACGGGGGTGCTCTCTCTGCACACAGACTGCTAGTACGGGGGTGCTCTCTCTGCACACAGACTGCTAGTACGGGAGTGCTCTCTCTGCACACAGACTGCTAGTACGGGGGTGCTCTCTCTGCACACAGACTGCTAGTACGGGAGTGCTCTCTCTGCACACAGATTGCTTGTACGGGAGTGCTCTCTCTGCACACAGATTGCTTGTACGGGGGTGCTCTCTCTGCACACAGACTGCTAGTACGGGGGTGCTCTCTCTGCACACAGACTGCTTGTACGGGGGTGCTCTCTCTGCACACAGACTGCTTGTACGGGGGTGCTCTCTCTGCACACAGACTGCTTGTACGGGGGTGCTTTCTCTGCACAAAGGTTGCTTGTACGGGGGTGCTCTCTCTGCACACAGACTGCTTGTACGGGGGTGCTTTCTCTGCACACAGACTGCTTGTACGGGGGTGCTTTCTCTGCACACAGACTGCTTGTACGGGGGTGCTTTCTCTGCACACAGACTGCTTGTACGGGGGTGCTTTCTCTGCACACAGACTGCTTGTACGGGGGTGCTTTCTCTGCACACAGACTGCTTGTACGGGGGTGCTTTCTCTGCACACAGACTGCTTGTACGGGGGTGCTTTCTCTGCACACAGACTGCTTGTACGGGGGTCCTCTCTCTGCACACAGACTGCTTGTACGGGGGTGCTCTCTCTGCACACAGACTGCTTGTACGGGGGTGCTCTCTCTGCACACAGACTGCTTGTACGGGGGTGCTCTCTCTGCACACAGACTGCTTGTACGGGGGTGCTCTCTCTGCACACAGACTGCTTGTACGGGGGTGCTCTCTCTGCACACAGACTGCTTGTACGGGGGTGCTCTCTCTGCACACAGACTGCTTGTACGGGGGTGCTCTCTCTGCACACAGACTGCTTGTACGGGGGTGCTCTCTCTGCACACAGACTGCTAGTACGGGGGTGCTCTCTCTGCACACAGACTGCTTGTACGGGGGTGCTCTCTCTGCACACAGACTGCTTGTACGGGGGTGCTCTCTCTGCACACAGACTGCTTGTACGGGGGTGCTCTCTCTGCACACAGACTGCTTGTACGGGGGTGCTCTCTCTGCACACAGACTGCTTGTACGGGGGTGCTCTCTCTGCACACAGACTGCTTGTACGGGGGTGCTCTCTCTGCACACAGACTGCTTGTACGGGGGTGCTCTCTCTGCACACAGACTGCTTGTACGGGGGTGCTCTCTCTGCACACAGACTGCTTGTACGGGGGTGCTCTCTCTGCACACAGACTGCTAGTACGGGGGTGCTCTCTCTGCACACAGATTGCTTGTACGGGAGTGCTCTCTCTGCACACAGATTGCTTGTACGGGGGTGCTCTCTCTGCACACAGACTGCTTGTACGGGGGTGCTCTCTCTGCACACAGACTGCTTGTACGGGGGTGCTCTCTCTGCACACAGATTGCTTGTACGGGGGTGCTTTCTCTGCACACAGACTGCTTGTACGGGGGTGCTTTCTCTGCACACAGACTGCTTGTACGGGGGTGCTTTCTCTGCGCACAGGTTGCTTGTACGGGGGTGCTTTCTCTATGCACAGACTGCTTGTACGGGGGTGCTTTCTCTGCACACAGACTGCTTGTACGGGGGTCCTCTCTCTGCACACAGACTGCTTGTACGGGGGTGCTTTCTCTGCACACAGATTGCTTGTACGGGGGTGCTTTCTCTGCACACAGACTGCTTGTACGGGGGTGCTTTCTCTGCACACAGACTGCTTGTACGGGGGTGCTTTCTCTGCACACAGATTGCTTGTACGGGGGTGCTTTCTCTGCACACAGATTGCTTGTACGGGGGTCCTCTCTCTGCACACAGACTGCTTGTACGGGGGTCCTCTCTCTGCACACAGACTGCTTGTACGGGGGTGCTTTCTCTGCACACAGATTGCTTGTACGGGGGTGCTTTCTCTGCACACAGATTGCTTGTACGGGGGTGCTTTCTCTGCACACAGATTGCTTGTACGGGGGTGCTTTCTCTGCACACAGACTGCTTGTACGGGGGTGCTTTCTCTGCACACAGACTGCTTGTACGGGGGTGCTTTCTCTGCACACAGACTGCTTGTACGGGGGTGCTTTCTCTATGCACAGACTGCTTGTACGGGGGTGCTCTCTCTGCACACAGATTGCTTGTACGGGGGTGCTTTCTCTGCACACAGACTGCTAGTACGGGGGTGCTCTCTCTGCACACAGATTGCTTGTACGGGGGTCCTCTCTCTGCACACAGATTGCTTGTACGGGGGTGCTCTCTCTGCACACAGACTGCTTGTACGGGGGTGCTCTCTCTGCACACAGACTGCTAGTACGGGGGTGCTCTCTCTGCACACAGACTGCTAGTACGGGGGTGCTCTCTCTGCACACAGACTGCTAGTACGGGGGTGCTCTCTCTGCACACAGATTGCTTGTACGGGGGTCCTCTCTCTGCACACAGACTGCTTGTACGGGGGTGCTCTCTCTGCACACAGACTGCTAGTACGGGGGTGCTCTCTCTGCACACAGACTGCTTGTACGGGGGTCCTCTCTCTGCACACAGACTGCTTGTACGGGGGTGCTCTCTCTGCACACAGATTGCTTGTACGGGGGTGCTCTCTCTGCACACAGACTGCTAGTACGGGGGTGCTCTCTCTGCACACAGATTGCTTGTACGGGGGTGCTCTCTCTGCACACAGATTGCTTGTACGGGGGTCCTCTCTCTGCACACAGACTGCTTGTACGGGGGTGCTCTCTCTGCACACAGACTGCTAGTACGGGGGTGCTCTCTCTGCACACAGACTGCTAGTACGGGGGTGCTCTCTCTGCACACAGACTGCTAGTACGGGGGTGCTCTCTCTGCACACAGATTGCTTGTACGGGGGTGCTTTCTCTATGCACAGACTGCTTGTACGGGGGTGCTCTCTCTGCACACAGACTGCTTGTACGGGGGTCCTCTCTCTGCACACAGACTGCTTGTACGGGGGTCCTCTCTCTGCACACAGACTGCTTGTACGGGGGTGCTCTCTCTGCACACAGATTGCTTGTACGGGGGTGCTCTCTGCACACAGATTGCTTGTACGGGGGTGCTCTCTCTGCACACAGACTGCTTGTACGGGGGTGCTCTCTCTGCACACAGACTGCTAGTACGGGGGTGCTCTCTCTGCACACAGACTGCTTGTACGGGGGTGCTCTCTCTGCACACAGATTGCTTGTACGGGGTGCTCTCTCTGCACACAGATTGCTTGTACGGGGTGCTTTCAAAGACAGTGAAGTGTGTTCACCTTCAAATGCATTTGGTGGATAAGTTAAAGCATTTGCGCAAAAGGTAGTATTGCAGTTCTGCAGATTTTGCGGTTTGCCAATAAACATTAGTAAGTTGGATGGAGTGTGAAAGGGGAGCATAAGACTTAATAATTGGTTTATGCATAAAAAAAAACTAAATATAGAAAGTTTAATCTTTTTTTAAAAAAAAAAAACTTTGATTATTAATTTACAATGACCTTTATTTGACCTGTATGACCTCAGCCTACATAATGCCAATGGCAGACATGAGCAAAATATTCTTCTTATTCTACATTTGGACGTGATATTTTGCATGTTTCACCAGTGACATTTAGCCTGAAGTGGTCCTAATCCAATCCACAGACTGCTGTGAATTTTTATAATTTCACCATAACAAATCCGGCTACCCTGACTCTCCATGCATCAGGAACATCATTCTGCTTCTCAGAGACCTCTTGTCTCATGCATTAAACAAATGTCGGCAATTGCCAAAGATAACCCAAGAGTGAGTCCATCAATCATTGTTAAATAATTTGTCATCATTATTATGAGAATGATAGATGGATAATGACTCAGAGTTTAACTGTTCCAAAGAGCTTACTTTCTGCTCGTTATGAAATGTATAACATTCTGAACATTGCAAAAACGCAGTTTCACTTGTCACTGTTACAACTCTTATCCTGGAACTATAAAGAGGAATCCTCTGCCTCTGAGGCATCAGCATTTGCATGGAAGGTGAAATGAGGTGAAGGCTGCTGGGAGCTTCTGTGCCAGGGAACATTTTAATAGTGTTTAAAAGGCAGCGGATACACTGCGATCAAACAATTAGGGAAAGCTGGTAGATTGGAATCAGAGGACAAAGACCCAGGCAGACGGGCAGAGGGTGGAACCTCCAGACGTTTACACTAAAGGCACCAGTGACATCTGTGACATCCAATACCTAGAACGCACCATTGATCATGTGGATATCAATGTTACAGTGTAACAGGACATAATCTGCTGAATTTAGATGTGGTAGAGGGACTCAGGACTAAGCAGAGAGGGGGCTGGGAAATTGAAATATAAAATAACTGCCCATAAACACTGTGGAGCGAGGGCCGATGCAGCGGGTTCTGGACTGAGAATGAACAGATTTATTTTAATTAGAGATACATCCTGTATTTGTAATAAGAGTCCACATCTCTTCCTAACAATACAAGCGCAAGGTCCATTCATGAGACATAATATACAATATTCTCAGCCGTATAATATCACAATACTCCACAGTCCTTGCTGTATGAAGATTACGCTTCTTGATTCAGATGGAAAAAAAACTCCTAAGCATGAAAGAATTCCAAAAGAATGAGAGCAATGAAGACATTCGGCATTTAGGGGTAATGCCGACATGGCTGCCAGAGCATAGTACACTTTTTTACTTCTGCAAAACGCGCACGCAGCTCTAGCTCCGTCACACGCTTTGTGCGCATGCCGAGAAGTAAAACCGAATTTCATTATATGCCGAAAACGCAATTTGCGGCCAACATCACATGATCCACTTAATGTACATTTGCAATGCAGACACGTACGAAACATTGTAAGAAATCAGCCTCAGTGTAGGGAGACCGCGTCAGGGTTAGGAAACATTTAGGGGAAACAGCAACAACTCAGAGAAACATTATAGGGAAACGGCATCAGCGTGTTACGAGCCACGGCGGTGTCCATGGCCACCGCGGCTCGCTCTCCTCTGGGCCCGGCGTCCCGGACATCAAGGTCACTTCCCGTTTCCAGTCCGACCATTGCGAAAGCAACGGCCGTATGCCGCGCTGTCAAACGCCGCACCCCGGCGGGGAAATTAGCTGGGCGCGTGCGTGTTAGTAAATAGTTTATTATCAGCCTCCTGTGGCTGATTAAGTTAGGCTGGGCTGCTTGGTTCCCATTGGCTGCTCTAGGTATTTAAGGCAGCGAGGACTGGACCTCCCTGCCGATTGTAGCGTTTCCAGTCCTGTGCTGGTGCTGAGCTGCTATTGGATTCCTGTCTGCCTGATCTTCCGTTGTGACCTTTGCTTGAACCCTGGACTTTGCCTGTTAGCCTGTGACCCAGAACTTTTAGCGTTTGCTTAGGGAAACAATGTAGGGAAACAGCGACATCATAGGGCAACAGTGTAGGGAAACAGCGGCAACATAGGGAAACTGAATCAGCGTAGGAAAACAGGGTAGGTAAACAGTGTCCGTGTAGGGAAACACCGTCAGCGCGGGGAAACACCGTCAGCGCGGGGAAACACCGTCAGCGCGGGGAAACATTGTAGGGAAACAGCGTCAGCAGAGGGAAATAGCATTAGTGTAGGGAAACAGTGTAAGGAAACAGCATCAGCATAGGGAAACTGTCAGTGTAAGAAAACAGTGTAGGGAAACAACATTAAAGTAGGGAAACAGTGTAGGAAAACAGCGTCCGTGTCGGGAAACAGTTTAGGGAAATAGAATCAGCGCCGGGAGACAGCGTCCGCATGGGGAGACAGCGTCCGCATGGGGAGACAGCGTCCGCATGGGGAGACAGCGTCCGCATGGGGAGACAGCGTCCGCATGGGGAGACAGCGTCCGCATGGGGAGACAGCATAGGGCAGGTCTGGTCATTCAGCCTGACTACTGAGTGCCTTGCTTTGTGGCCAGAGGTGTAACATGCGATCGCTGTGAACCCTAGCAAAAAATGTTGTTGTTTTTTTTTTTGGGGGGGGGGGGGGGTTAGGCGGCACAGATGCTTTCCCATTCCTTTGTGCAGGTCTCCACTCGGCTCTTCTGACAAGAATGGGCATTGCTCGACCCCTAGACCTCTCGGTCCCATAATCATCACATACACAGTAACTGCTATAGGTCTGCCCCTGTTAGTGCCCATATCAGATACCTACAGTATTTGGAAACCCTAGCAAACCAGTAATTTATGCTTGGCAGAAGGAATGATATACATGAGTTTCCTGCAGGATAGTCTATAATCCACATAAATAATGTCAATTCTCCTCCAACCTTGCTCAAAAATCCAATTGATTTTGTTCAGATTTCAGTCAGTCAAATTATCTATTTTCAACTAAACAATTACCGACACGACTATCCTGAAGTGAGCATGCACAGGGAAGTTTAACGCCCTGAATGGTGCTAGACGGCATCAGTCGATAATATTAAGTTTACCAGCTATCAATTATCTGAGCAAACGCTGGTTGCTTTACACTCTTCCTCAACATGTCTTAATGGCCTCTAAAATATGAAGAATGACACGTGATAGTCTAGAGCAGTGTTACGCAAACTTTTTCAGGAGCGGGCCGAATAAAAAAGAAAAACTTTATGGCGGGCCAATAGAATTTATTAACAAACTCAAATATCGAAATAGGTTATAGCGATATTATGCAATTACCTTTGGAGGGTAGTACAATCGCATGTAACTACCATGGATGGTGACAGTCCTGCGTCTGGCGCCCGATGGATGTGCACACGTGGTATGCGTGTGAGAGATGGCCCGTGGCGGAAGTGAAGACCGATGCGACCGTGGGGTTGCAGGGGGCTGCAATCGTCCGCTTATCCGGATGTATGGGAAAGGTGCTGTTCGCTAGGTGCCCTTGTATGTTTGCTGAAGCGCCTGGTAGAGACGGTCCGCGCGTGCGCAGTGTTCGTGAAAAAAAGAGGAGGAAACTACATAGTGAAGTGCTGCGATATAATTATTCGCAGCAGTTTCTCGGGCTGGATAGAACATCTAAGTGGGCCGGATCTGGCCCGCGGGCCGTAGTTTGAAATTATTTATCAACGTAAAAAGCTGCATTTTTTTGTAAGGAAAATTGTGCATGAATTTGTCTGCCTGTTGTCCCATTTATCAGAGAAAAGGGGACTCACATAAATGGAGAGATGTCCTCCATACACTTATAGCATATGTGTCACCAACACACTGAGGCAGCCATATCTAATACTCAATGAAGCAGTAACAATGCAACTGTGTGTCTATCAATCTGATATGGATTAGTGACATCCATGAGACACTTTGTGCTGTCACTGATTTATAATGAACTGGTAAGATCATTCTCAAAATACATGACTCCATTCAGAGTTGGCAGCAAGTGTAACAAATAGTATGGAAGCCACCAGTCTACATAATCATCATCACCATTTATTTATATAGCGCCACTAAGTCCGCAGCGCTGTACAGAGAACTCGCTCACATCAGTCCCTGCCCCATTGGGGCTTACAGTCTAAATTCCCTAACATACACATACAGAAGGACACACAGACTAGGGCGGCGGTTCCCAAACTGTGCGCCGCGGCGCTGTCTCTGGGGTGCCACGGGCCAGACCTAGAAGAAAGAAAGAAAACAGGAACTTACCAATCCGTTGGGCGCCGGGACCCAGCAGACTCCTTTCCCCCCGCAGCTGTCACTGAATATCAACGTCAGTAACAAGCTGCTGCAGGAGAGAGGAGTCTGCTGGGTCCCCGCGCCCAACGGATTGGTAAATTCCTGTTTTCTTTCTTTTTTCTAGGTCTGGCGCGGGGCAGAGGAGGGGGACAGAGGGCAGAGGAGGGGGGCAGAGGAGGGGGGCGATGGCGGAGCAGGGGGGCAGAGAGCGGAGGAGGGGGACACATGGCGGAGGAGGGGGACAGAGAGCGGAGGAGGGGGACACATGGCGGAGGAGGGGGGCAGAGAGCGGAGGAGGGGGACACATGGCGGAGGAGGGGGACAGAGAGCGGAGGAGGGGGACAGAGAGCGGAGGAGGGGGACAGAGGGCGGAGGAGGGGGACAGAGGGCGGAGGAGGGGGACAGAGGGCAGGGAAGGGGGACAGAGGGCAGGGGAGGGGGAGGGGGACAGATGGCGGGGGAGGGGGACAGATGGCGGGGGAGGGGGACAGATGGCAGGGGAGGGGGACAGAGGGCAGGGGAGGGGGACAGAGGGCAGAGGAGGGGAACAGAGGGCAGGGGAGGGGGACAGAGGGCAGGGGAGGGGGACAGAGGGCAGGGGAGGGGGACAGAGGGCAGGGGAGGGGGACAGAGGGCAGGGGAGGGGAACAGAGGGCAGAGGAGGGGAACAGAGGGCAGAGGAGGGGACAGCGTGAGAGAGGGCAGAGGAGGGGACAGCGTGACAGAGGGCAGAGGAGGGGACAGCGTGACAGAGGGCAGAGGGAGCAACGTGAGAGAGGGCAGTGTGCCTGGATGCAGAGGGGGCAGTGTGCCTGGATGCAGAGGGGGCAGAGTGTCTGGATGTAGAGGGGCATTTTTGCATAGAACTAAATAAGTATTTCTGTCGTGACCTAAACAATTTTTTTAACCCAACTACCTCTAAAACAGGACTGCTCAGTAATTATTTTGGAGGGGTGCCTTGAAAAAATTTGGAGACTCTAAGGGTGCCGCGAACTGAAAAAGTTTGGGAACCACTGGACTAGGGTAAATTTGTTAGCCATCAATGAACCTACCAGTATGTTTTTGGAGTGTGGGAGGAAACCCACGCAAACACAGGGGGGGAAATACAAACTCCTCACAGATAAGGCCATGAACAGGAATTAAACTCATGACCCCAGTGCTGTGAGGCAGAAGTGCTAACCACTAGGCCACTGTGCTACATCCAATGTATTGTGGTGCTCAATGTGACACAATGCCTGTACACTATGCAACAGAAAATAACCCAAACTAATAGCAAACTTTACACAGATATTCAAGAGTTAACATCGGAGAACCCTCAGGGAATCCATCTGTGGGAATTAATCCCAAACTATTGAAAATCCGAAGCTTCTTCCAACCAAAAAAAACCCACACAAAACTGAAAAAAGAATCAGACAAAATCTAACTTTTATGCCATGAAATAAATAAACACACAATCATTACACTAGGGGTGTCATTTTCGCATACTATTCTTAACAGGATAATTACGAACGCCAGTGAAAACACCCTCACAAACTATAAATAACTAGATTAAAATGAATTTATTTTTAAGTATAAAGTAATTGTGAGTCTAGTAAATGCCGGGATCATTTGAGTTGGTGTGGAAAACAATGCTGAACACTGCCCTCTCCTCACACATCTTGTGATGATTGCAGAGTAACAAAGATATAAAACATTCTATTTTTTAGTGAATGGTTGATATAGGAGAATGGATTTAGTTCTTGTAGCAGCCCATAAATCAGGATATTGCCCAGGCGATATTGAAGTTGAAGAAGATACTTAAGCTGCTTCTTACACTAACGCAACATCCATCACAATCAATTGTCAGTTTCCAGCATCCTGACTTCTATACTTTAAAAAAACAAAAAACCTTTTTTGAACATGTAACAATACCATCTAGAAAAAAGGCATTATATTAAACTACAAATAAATACAATAAAGTAGCTATAGCCATAAGCATATCAATTAACATTTTATATATGATCTGCAAGAACAAATTCATACTGCTTAATTATCCCACAAATATCTACTGACTGCATCTGTAGTTTGATCAAGGCTGACAAAGAGGGTAAAAGATTTTCTTGCACTAATAAACCAATCAGTGAATCCAGTGACTATAATTAATTCACTGACTGATCATTAAAGAACCTAATATGAGGATGGAAAACTGGTTTTGACCCCAGCTGGGCTTTGTCTATGAACATTTACCCAATGGAAAATTTTTGCCACAACCCCACCACCCCTCTTAAGCAACACCTGAGCACATCTGGTAAGCTCAGACACATTGATCCAGAAACATTATAATGGAATCCTGCACTATAGACTTTCACCAGAAACATGTGTGGATGTCATGCTGTGATAAGTAGCCACATCTAAGATTAGAACAATGGTCATCCAATCTACATTTGCAGAATGGACTCACAGAGTCCCTGTCAGACCCCATATGATTAATACACCTGACATATTGGTGAAAGAAGGAATATCTAGTCAAACAGAGTATAGTGAAAAATAAGTGACCTGTGGCTTCCAGGATGGTCATGTGACAGGAGAATTATAGAGACACCAGCAGAAGCAACTAAACCCCCAAGTAATTCAGAACTAGACTATTTAGCGGTACGACTGGCTGATGAGATTACTAGCGAATGTTCAGTGTAGCTGAGACAAGGATGACATGAAAAGTAACACTAGTTCCCATAAGCATGTGTTATACTGTCCCTATGTGTGTGAGACCATATAAGATGTGTGTCACATATGAACTCATCATACACCATGTATGGATCAGACCTCTGGGAGTTGTAGTTCAACAGATGGACTATTGAAAGTTCTCATATAAATAAACGGCTTAAGGCTGAATGTCATATTGAAATTAGGTTAATTGCTCAGGTAACATCTCTCTGGTGTACAAGCACAGAAGGTTCAGACATTGTGCTCTGGAAGACTGATTTTCGCTCACTTGTCATCACCCTGTCAAATTTTAGAAATAGTAAGTTTCAGTCATTCACAGAAAATCTGGGATATACTTGATACTTGGTGGTATTACATAAGAATAAAATAACATTATATCCCTCCATACTGCTTACTACCCCTCCCTTCCTCACCCACGTCTTCACACATCAGGGTTGTCAGCTGAACATGGAACCCTCTGGGGTGTAAAAAGTCACTGCATTATCCATCATAAGAGGGGTTACAAGGAGCAACAACAGTCAAAAGACTAATCAAAATTCTAGTTTTATAGGTACATTTTATAACAGATTCAACACTGATTCCACAGTTCCCACCATTAAACAAGATGCAGCCATTTATATTTCCCTAAGGTTCACAGTAATGATTCTTGTCTAAAAATAGTTGTCTTACCCCTGAAGATTATGTGCATCCTACAGGGCCTGCATCTCGGTAGTTATATTTTACTAGCAGGATAATGCATAGGAATCCCACACTCAGCACAGATCAGGACTCATTTCTGCAATTACTGATGAAAACTTCAAGCTGTCATCGATCAACAGCCAGAGGACTGCAGCCTGTAAATCAGCGTGCAAGTCTCGTCCTGCTTCTAATTAACCCCTTTCTGCAGCACAGCAACCAATCTACTAGGAGCCATCATAACGCTACTGCATGTTGGGAATCCCTGGTAAAGGTAGGGTTAAAGCTGTGCTCAAGGACATCCAATAAGCCTAGTCACAAGGAAGGTGGCGCTTTCTCCATCACCAAAGGCCAGTCAGTGACAACTTTCTCTGGCTAAGTGACATTTGTCTCCTGCTATGGACATCTTGCAGGTTTCTGAAGCCTCTCCAATTAATGGTTAGGTTGGTGGGTTGATGGAGAGGGCAATGACACATTACTGTGCCTCACACTTACACTACTGATCTGATTTACAGTTCAAAATAACAAGGACAAGAAAAATCTGTCCTCCTAAAACAGGACCTCTAAGATTGACCTCAAACCAGAAGAAGCTTCATCAAGGGTTAAAATAGACTTTAAACTATCTCCCACAGCCTCTCCTAAATCAACACATACAGCATTGAATTCATACTTATGCGAATGAAAATGAATGCGCTGCAAAGTACACATTACATCATTCCTAGCAGCTCTTCCTCACGGTGCTCTCCTAGACTCAGACCAGCTTGAATGACACCTCTTTCATCCTTCTGGTGCTTCTAGAATTCACTTTAAAATGACTTCTGACATTTGCTTATTATTCATCAGAACAGGATACAATGAATAACGTTTCTGTTTGATTGTGAACTGTGACTATACACAGCATCCCCGGACCTTCCCTGACCTCGTCTGGTCAATGACCTTCTCTCATTGGAAGGGAAAGTCTTAGTTGCCCGGACAATGACCTTATTGTCACTTTGCAGCAGTCGCTGATAATGACCTTTTCTCTTCTGATCTTACCCCTGAACTCATAGATGGTTAATCCCTCTTCATCTTGATCATCAGTTCCCTCACCCACACTTTGCTGGTAGTCACTGAAAGTTACCTCACTGCAATCAGGTCTATAATGTCTTATCTCTAAGCTAATGGTCCAAAGTGATGTCTCCTTTAATAAGACGGACATTAACCTCTTAAATAGGAGAGTGACAGATACAGAAGCATCCTGGACACCGCATGAGACAGTTCTAGCAAATCACTTACCAATCTGGATGTGACACATTAACCACAAGATAAAGTGCAATGCATCATGACCTCATGTGCTCTCACAGAAGAGTCTATACAGGTGACAGGGTCTTGTCTACAAGCCCACAGATTAGATGCTTACACTGATCTGTCAAGAGGACACATCTGACTGAGGTAAGTTTGGTGTCACCACTGGACACCATTAATGCCAACCTCTTATTACATGAGATTTCTAAGCCCACTTGTGATTGACAACTGTCCCCCTGATGTATGTTAGATGTAAGCAGTAAGGGTTTCCCAGCAGTGCATAGAACAATATGTATCCCTGCTGCCCTGACATATTGCCAGCTGCCATTGCTCTGGGACGTGGAAGGGCTGCACTCCTGGGTGCTGATGTCGCTCAGGTATTAAACACTTTCCACTCACCTTGAACAGTGAGTCCTCCGGCGCAGATTACAATTGCTATCAAAGTGAGCACATAGCAAATCATAGTACTGCAGAGCACCAGTCCGGAGCATCATCATATCTGGTCGGTGCTGTCCCTGCCGAGCCCCGGGGCGCTGCAGACATTCCCCGCCGATGCCCTGTTCATGCCTCGCTCCTGGCCGCGTCCCCTCTCTCCATCCCAGCCCCTCTCCGGGCTCTCAGCGCTACCAGCAGCAAGAACAGGGCAGCCAGGACCACGGTGCAGCCTAGCCCGGCTCTTTACAGGCTCGTACCGCCCACGGGGCATTCTGATTGGCTGCATCACGACAACTGTAGGTGGTGATTGGTTGTGGGAGGTGCCAATCGCAGGAGATGCCAGGAGATCCCGTTTCAAGATGCGTTGGCGCACAGAGTGCACAGAGCCGCAGTATCCTGCGCATTGCTGGGCCGGGTGCTGTGCGCTCCGCTCCTCGGGATACAGGACCCGGGGAGCGCTCACTGTGCGCTCTGCTCCTCGGGATACAGGACCTGGGGAGCCGCCACTGTGAGCTCCGCTCCTCGGGATACAGGACCCGGGGAGCCCTCACTGTGCGCTCTGCTCCTCGGGATACAGGACCTGGGGAGCCGCCACTGTGAGCTCCGCTCCTCGGGATACAGGACCCGGGGAGCCCTCACTGTGAGCTCCGCTCCTCGGGATACAGGACCCGGGGAGCCCTCACTGTGAGCTCCGCTCCTCGGGATACAGGACCCGGGGGAGCCGTCACTGTGAGCTCCGCTCCTCGGGATACAGGACCTGGGGAGCCGCCACTGTGAGCTCCGCTCCTCGGGATACAGGACCCGGGGAGCCCTCACTGTGAGCTCCGCTCCTCGGGATACAGGACCCGGGGGAGCCGTCACTGTGAGCTCCGCTCCTCGGGATACAGGACCCGGGGAGCCGCCACTGTGAGCTCCGCTCCTCGGGATACAGGACCCGGGGAGCGCTCACTGTGCGCTCCGCTCCTCGGGATACAGGACCTGGGGAGCCGTCACTGTGAGCTCCGCTCCTCGGGATACAGGACCCGGTGAGCCGTCACTGTGCGCTCCGCTCCTCGGGATACAGGACCCGGGGAGCGCTCACTGTGCGCTCTGCTCCTCGGGATACAGGACCTGGGGAGCCGCCACTGTGAGCTCCGCTCCTCGGGATACAGGACCTGGGGAGCCGTCACTGTGAGCTCCGCTCCTCGGGATACAGGACCCGGGGAGCCGCCACTGTGAGCTCCGCTCCTCGGGATACAGGACCCGGGGAGCGCTCACTGTGCGCTCCGCTCCTCGGGATACAGGACCTGGGGAGCCGTCACTGTGAGCTCCGCTCCTCGGGATACAGGACCCGGGGAGCCGCCACTGTGAGCTCCGCTCCTCGGGATACAGGACCCGGGGAGCGCTCACTGTGCGCTCTGCTCCTCGGGATACAGGACCTGGGGAGCCCTCACTGTGAGCTCCGCTCCTCGGGATACAGGACCTGGGGAGCCGCCACTGTGAGCTCCGCTCCTCGGGATACAGGACCCGGGGAGCGCTCACTGTGCGCTCCGCTCCTCGGGATACAGGACCCGGTGAGCCGTCACTGTGCGCTCCGCTCCTCGGGATACAGGACCCGGGGAGCGCTCACTGTGCGCTCCGCTCCTCGGGATACAGGACCTGGGGAGCCGTCACTGTGAGCTCCGCTCCTCGGGATACAGGACCCGGTGAGCCGTCACTGTGCGCTCCGCTCCTCGGGATACAGGACCTGGGGAGCCGCCACTGTGAGCTCCGCTCCTCGGGATACAGGACCCGGGGAGCCCTCACTGTGAGCTCCGCTCCTCGGGATACAGGACCCGGGGGAGCCGTCACTGTGAGCTCCGCTCCTCGGGATACAGGACCTGGGGAGCCGCCACTGTGAGCTCCGCTCCTCGGGATACAGGACCCGGGGAGCCCTCACTGTGAGCTCCGCTCCTCGGGATACAGGACCCGGGGGAGCCGTCACTGTGAGCTCCGCTCCTCGGGATACAGGACCCGGTGAGCCGTCACTGTGCGCTCCGCTCCTCGGGATACAGGACCCGGGGAGCGCTCACTGTGCGCTCCGCTCCTCGGGATACAGGACCCGGTGAGCCGTCACTGTGCGCTCCGCTCCTCGGGATACAGGACCCGGGGAGCGCTCACTGTGCGCTCCGCTCCTCGGGATACAGGACCTGGGGAGCCGTCACTGTGAGCTCCGCTCCTCGGGATACAGGACCCGGTGAGCCGTCACTGTGCGCTCCGCTCCTCGGGATACAGGACCTGGGGAGCCGCCACTGTGAGCTCCGCTCCTCGGGATACAGGACCCGGGGAGCCCTCACTGTGAGCTCCGCTCCTCGGGATACAGGACCCGGGGGAGCCGTCACTGTGAGCTCCGCTCCTCGGGATACAGGACCCGGTGAGCCGTCACTGTGCGCTCCGCTCCTCGGGATACAGGACCCGGTGAGCCGTCACTGTGCGCTCCGCTCCTCGGGATACAGGACCCGGGGAGCGCTCACTGTGCGCTCCGCTCCTCGGGATACAGGACCCGGTGAGCCGTCACTGTGCGCTCCGCTCCTCGGGATACAGGACCCGGGGAGCGCTCACTGTGCGCTCCGCTCCTCGGGATACAGGACCTGGGGAGCCGTCACTGTGAGCTCCGCTCCTCGGGATACAGGACCCGGTGAGCCGTCACTGTGCGCTCCGCTCCTCGGGATACAGGACCCGGGGAGCGCTCACTGTGCGCTCCGCTCCTCGGGATACAGGACCTGGGGAGCCGTCACTGTGAGCTCCGCTCCTCGGGATACAGGACCTGGGGAGCCGCCACTGTGAGCTCCGCTCCTCGGGATACAGGACCCGGGGAGCCCTCACTGTGAGCTCCGCTCCTCGGGATACAGGATCCGGGGAGCCGCCACTGTGAGCTCCGCTCCTCGGGATACAGGACCCGGGGAGCCCTCACTGTGAGCTCCGCTCCTCGGGATACAGGATCCAGGGAGCCCTCACTGTGAGCTCCGCTCCTCGGGATACAGGATCCGGGGAGCCGCCACTGTGAGCTCCGCTCCTCGGGATACAGGACCCGGGGAGCCCTCACTGTGAGCTCCGCTCCTCGGGATACAGGATCCGGGGAGCCGTCACTGTGAGCTCCGCTCCTCGGGATACAGGACCTGGGGAGCCGTCACTGTGAGCTCCGCTCCTCGGGATACAGGACCTGGAGAGCAGTCACTGTGAGCTCCGCTCCTCGGGATACAGGACCTGGGGAGCCGTCACTGTGAGCTCCGCTCCTCGGGATACAGGACCTGGAGAGCCGTCACTGTGAGCTCCGCTCCTCGGGATACAGGACCCGGGGAGCCCTCACTGTGAGCTCGGCTCCTCGGGATACAGGACCCAGGGAGCCGTCACCTAGTGACACAGAGCCGCAGTATCCTGCGCATTGCTGGGCCGGGTGCTGTGCGCTCCGCTCCTCGGGATACAGGACCTGGGGAGCCGTCACTGTGAGCTCCGCTCCTCGGGATACAGGACCCGGGGAGCCGTCACCTAGTGACACAGAGCCGCAGTATCCTGCGCATTGCTGGGCCGGGTGCTGTGCGCTCCGCTCCTCGGGATACAGGACCCGGAGAGCCGTCACTGTGAGCTCCGCTCCTCGGGATACAGGACCCGGGGAGCCCTCACTGTGAGCTCCGCTCCTCGGGATACAGGACCCAGGGAGCCGTCACTGTGAGCTCCGCTCCTCGGGATACAGGACCCAGGGAGCCGTCACTGTGAGCTCCGCTCCTCGGGATACAGGATCCGGGGAGCCGTCACTGTGAGCTCCGCTCCTCGGGATACAGGACCCAGGGAGCCGTCACTGTGAGCTCCGCTCCTCGGGATACAGGACCCAGGGAGCCGTCACTGTGAGCTCCGCTCCTCGGGATACAGGACCCGGGGAGCCCTCACTGTGAGCTCCGCTCCTCGGGATACAGGACCCGGAGAGCCCTCACTGTGCGCTCCGCTCCTCGGGATACAGGACCCGGGGGAGCCGTCACTGTGAGCTCCGCTCCTCGGGATACAGGACCCGGGGAGCCCTCACTGTGAGCTCCGCTCCTCGGGATACAGGACCCAGGGAGCCCTCACTGTGAGCTCCGCTCCTCGGGATACAGGACCCAGGGAGCCGTCACTGTGAGCTCCGCTCCTCGGGATACAGGATCCGGGGAGCCGTCACTGTGAGCTCCGCTCCTCGGGATACAGGACCCAGGGAGCCGTCACTGTGAGCTCCGCTCCTCGGGATACAGGACCCGGGGAGCCCTCACTGTGCGCTCTGCTCCTCGGGATACAGGACCTGGGGAGCCCTCACTGTGAGCTCCGCTCCTCGGGATACAGGACCCGGAGAGCCCTCACTGTGCGCTCCGCTCCTCGGGATACAGGACCCGGGGGAGCCGTCACTGTGAGCTCCGCTCCTCGGGATACAGGACCCGGGGAGCCCTCACTGTGAGCTCCGCTCCTCGGGATACAGGACCCGGGGAGCCCTCACTGTGAGCTCCGCTCCTCGGGATACAGGACCCGGGGAGCCCTCACTGTGAGCTCCGCTCCTCGGGATACAGGACCCGGGGAGCCCTCACTGTGCGCTCGGCTCCTCGGGATACAGGACCCGGGGAGCCCTCACTGTGAGCTCCGCTCCTCGGGATACAGGACCCGGGGAGCCCTCACTGTGCGCTCTGCTCCTCGGGATACAGGACCTGGGGAGCCCTCACTGTGAGCTCCGCTCCTCGGGATACAGGACCCGGAGAGCCCTCACTGTGCGCTCCGCTCCTCGGGATACAGGACCCGGGGGAGCCGTCACTGTGAGCTCCGCTCCTCGGGATACAGGACCCGGGGAGCCCTCACTATGAGCTCCGCTCCTCGGGATACAGGACCCGGGGAGCCCTCACTGTGAGCTCCGCTCCTCGGGATACAGGACCCGGGGAGCCCTCACTGTGAGCTCCGCTCCTCGGGATACAGGACCCGGGGAGCCCTCACTGTGAGCTCCGCTCCTCGGGACACAGGACCCGGGGAGCCCTCACTGTGCGCTCGGCTCCTCGGGATACAGGACCCGGGGAGCCCTCACTGTGAGCTCCGCTCCTCGGGATACAGGACCCGGGGAGCCCTCACTGTGCGCTCCGCTCCTCGGGATACAGGACCCGGGGAGCCGTCACCTAGTGACACAGAGCCGCAGTATCCTGCGCATTGCTGGGGCCGGGTGCTGTGAGCTCCGCTCCTCGGGATACAGGACCCGGGGAGCCGTCACCTAGTGACACAGAGCCGCAGTATCCTGCATTGCTGGGGCCGGGTGCTGTGCGCTCCGCTCCTCGGGATACAGGACCCGGGGAGCTGTCACCTAGTGACACAGAGCCACAGTATGATGCGCATTGCTGGGGCCGGGTGCTGTCACTGTGCTCCGCTCCTTAATTCTGGATACAGGACCCGGGGAGCCTTTACCAAGAGCCAGGAGAATGGAAGGGGGAGACCTACAATGAGGATCGGATGGATCGAGCTGAGCTCCAGCACCGTGGACAGCGCCTGGATCTGGTGCCAGCAGCGCGGATGGGTTTATATACACACACACTGCGCTAGTACATTGCAAGCCCTGATCTTTATATGTTCCAATGTATTAGAAATCAGGTGCATTTTGTAAATGTCAGGATTTCTACTCATTTAAAATATATTTTTAGCCCCAGTTATAAATCCTACCAAAGATACCTACAATTATTAACTGTCTGGCGAAACGGTTTCCTTTTTTCTAAGGATATCTAATTGTTTTTGTACAAATATATGATGAGGGTATAATAATTCATCTCTTAAGAAATGTTTTCTGACTAAGGTTAGTGCTGAACCGCAAATGTAAAGTAGACGGGATGATTAAATAGATGTAGAATAATCATTTTCATTATTGTCATAATGGCACTTGCAGCATCTAAATACAAAATAACGCAGTAACGACTGTACCTATCGCTGGGCACGAATGCTAAATGTTCTTCCTGGCCTATGCCAACCATATTTTCTTTAACTACCATACTAGAATAGTTGTTAATACATCATGTTCAATGTTTGTGTACTACACAGTATAGATCTTACTTGAACTTAACTTCACCACACTTAAAACTATTATCACATACTTTTACATATTACATTAACCATTCATTTTTTTTCTCGCCCTTCTTTCATTAAGGAAAGGAGAGCAAAAAAATGAGTAACTTTGCACCTTTGCAAAACCATGTCGCATGGGAGGGGAAGGTAAATTTTAACTGTTATGGCAGATTTATAGTGGGGATAGGGCATGTTCTAGATAAGAAATAAAACTATCAAGTATTTGTGTATATTTAACTTATGTGCAAAATAATACACTAATTTGCACTCTTGCATCGTAACATGGTTTTGCCAAGGTTCAAAGGTATTCATTTTTTGCTTTACTTTCCTTAATGAATCAGGCCCATTATACGCAGGTTTTAATGGTTAGGAGTGTCCTGATATCCCCTCCTTATGTTTAGCACCACTTTCCGTACTGATTAGAGGGAAACACTTTATATCATTATAGTTTTCAGAAGTTGTGAGTATATGTATAAAAGAGGACATTAGTCCCCATCTATACAGCTATATTTGCAGGAGTTTATACGTACTCAAATGGCCATGACTAATATATTGTAGATATTTTCAGTGTAACAAGAAGGGCATAGATATAGACATGCAATTACCATCTTTATATGAATGTGTTCTTAAAGTAACCGAACTTTTCCAATTCAGGCATTCAGCACAATGTGGGCCTGATTTTGAATTAGAAGGAAAGCAAAGAAAAGGAGCAAATTTACACCTTTGTAAAAACATGTTGCATGTTGAAGGGGAGGTCATTTAAAATGTAGGGACAGATTTATAGTTGGGGTACAGCATGTCATAGATCAACTTTAATTTAAGTGTAAAAATAAAGCTATCAAGTATCAATGTGCTACATGGAAAGAAATCCAGTATTTTCCTTGCATGCCAAAAAAATAAGTCATATTGTACCTTTGTATTGTAACATGGTTTGTCCAGGTGCGAATTTGGTTCTTTTCTTTGATTTGCTCCACTCAAAATTAGGCACTGTCTATCATTAATGTGTGAAATTTGTCAGTGAGTTGTAACTTTTGCTGATAGATCTATACTGATTTCATAAGCGTGTGCCATAAATACACCTTTAACTTGCAGAAACATTGAAAAACGATTATGTTTCATTATTATCAGCTTCTAGGAGGCATTGTTGTGATTTATGTTTCAAGAGATTCATTAAGGAAAGTAAGGGAAAAAAGTAGTACATTTTCTCCTGGACAAATCATGTTACAATACAAAGGGTGTAAATTAGTTTATTATTTTGCACAGATGTTAAATATCAGCTGTTTTTTTTTTCATGTAGCACACATGCACTTCATAGGTTTTTTTGTACACTGACATTTAAAGTTGATCTAAGACATGTCCTACCCAACTATATATCTACCATCACATTGTAAATTTACCTCCCCTCCAATGCAACATGGTTTTGACAAGGTGCCAAGTTACCTTTTTTTTGCTTTCCTCTCCTTAATGAATCAGGCCCATTGAGTTCTGAATTCAATCCTTTTGTTTTTATCAATTTTTTTTAAACACAACTTACTAAGGAGTAAGCAAAATAACATTGTTGTGTCATTGTCAAGACCTTTTGCTCAAAGTGAGATGACAGCATTGTTACCATTGTTGTAGATCTGGCATCCCGAAGGTTAATGAATACCTTGTTCTTAGAAGGGTTTAAGATGATTATGTTCACCTGCTGGTTCCACCTTACTCAGGAGCCTGTGAGAGACCTGATACAGCACCTGGGAAGGACCATGTTCCTCTGATGCGAATACAACCTGTCTATAGTAGACGTCAATTACAGTAACTCCATATGGTATAAAAATACCAAAAATGAGCGAGTTAATTTGTCTTCATATTAAGGTCAGTTTAACGCCACATTCTGCTTCCTCCATAGTTTTACAGTTCCCTCATAGTGTACACAAGTACTTGTTTTATTCACCTGAGCTTACTGATTGCCAACAGGAACCTCATATATCATTTGCAAGGGTGCAGAGAGAGGGGGAGCAAGCCTTGGGCCTACCTAATGGCCCTGGTCTGCTTGTGTAGAGGTAGGAGCCACCAATCTGTGTCCACGTCCCCTTCTGCCGCTATGAAAGGGGCCCCAAGAAGCTGCTCTTCCGGGGACCAAAATTCCTCTTAGCGGCCCTGATCATAAATCAGAATCAGAGCCCTGAGAGGTGTGTACACTAGTTTGCAAGCTGTAAATGATCTTTGTATTAAATTGCACTCATAAACTTATGTAAAAGAAAATAAATACATAACACATTTCACACACATGGACAGATTTATTAAAGGTAGAAAAACTCTTTTGCTAGTGACTGGGCTACAACATTGTTATTGCTGGCGATAACCCTGATGATGTTACGGTTCTCTGCGTAGAGAAGCCTGTTTGAGCAGTGTCCTGTAGACGTATAGCTCTGTACTGCCTGTTCTTTTATCGCTATCTCCAGATTTAAGAAAAAAAAGCTTTATTCCTAGGAAAAAAGCATTATTAATGAACTTTTCATTTCATTTTTAAATCGATCTATTTTTTTATATTTTTTATTTTGTATGGTCAGATGAAAACAGACCAATATTATAACAACAGCAGACTGAGTCCAATATAACAAATACTGAGCAATATATTACTAGAAAAAACACAATAATAAAGACAATGAAAAGGCAAATCAATTACTTTAAGAGTAAAAAAGGGGGTAGGATAGATAACAAATAGACGGGTGAGAGGTAAAGGAGAGATGAAGAAGGGGAGAGTATAGGGCTATTGTGGAAAAATCTATCTAGATCTATTCTTAAACTATGTTCATTTTATTTTAATTGGAACTGATGTTTGCCAACACCGCTTACCCATGAGTGCAGCTAAGGAATCTGGCGTTCAACCGTTAACACTCTCTGCCAGTATTGCAGGTAGCTGAGTATAGCTCAGATGCCCCCGAGATATTTTTTTTTATAAATGCCAATGATAATGCATTTTTTATTACTGCAAAAAGTGGTGACAAAGACTCCTACTCATCCCTGGGATCAAACATATTGATAAATATTTGTAACTCCTTCATTTCTCTGTTTTTTAAATAAAGTTTTATTGAAGTTATGGTGAAATCAGGAGTGCGGGGGAGTGGTACAGAAGGGGTAGAATGTAAACATGCACCAATCAGAATGAGAACATTTCCACAATAAAGAACTTTATCAAGTGGACAGGGGCATACGTTTATCTAACTAACTAGACACATTGGATAATATAGTACCAAAAATGAAGCGTTCTAAGGAGAAGAGGAATGAGGGGAGGGCTGGAATAGCTGGGGAATGTTAGTAGAGGGAAGAAAAGGGCAGGGAGGAAGGAGGGAATAGAGGTGAGGTTGGATAGTGGTCTCTCAGTTCCCATGTGAGCAAAGAGTGTGGAAGATCTCAGGTATCAAAGTACTCTGTCCAGGATTGCCAAGTTGTCAGGAATTGGTTGGGATGGTCGTGGAGTATGCTAGTGATGTGCTCCATTTTATATATCTGCCAAATACTAGCTATTATGGCAGTGATAGTGGGAGGTTCAGGGTTTTGCCAGTTTCTTAGGATTAGACATCTGGCCGCTGTAATAATGTGGGCAGGGAACGTTCATACTAGTATGTGGACTCCAGGTGGTAGACGAGGCAGAAGGAAGAATGGAAAGGGAATGATAAGTGGGAGACCTTACTGATAAGTTCTGACACTTCTCGCCAAAAGGGTTCAATTTTAGGGCAGCTCCTCAATTCCCTTTTTTTGTCTAATCTAAAATGAAGGCCAGCCTCCCTAGCCACGTGCCTCATCTGATATTAAGGCCAGCCTGCCCACAAAAACAACAGTTTAGAAATAAAGGGACAAAACTAGTTTGATAACACCTTAACCAGCCTGTCCCTCGTTTCTCAAAAATGTTTAGCTTTACAACATGTACTTTTTATAGTCCTGTTTATGTTCCCCAGCTCACCAAAGTACAAATGCAGTGTCTAATTACATGTGGATAATGGGACATTGTAGTTCATTATAAATATGTATATTGATTATTGTATATTGTTGATATTGCAATGAATCTGTTATTCATTGTTCTTAAAGTGAAGCCAGGTGAGTTATGGGTAAGGGTAAGGATCAAGTTCCAGGACACAGGTGAAAGGCTGACTGCTATCCTTTGGGAAAGGCCAATTAGTATCCATTGTCCTCTACAGGACTAGTCCAGACATTTTATTTGCAACCCAGCAGGGGAGTTTCTGTGGAAGCACAGCTCATCGTCACTCCCCCCTGATCCAGCACTCACCAATGTTTAAGAGGGAGAGTGCCAGGGGTTTGCTCAGGGTGGGGAAAGCACTGTGGAAATTTGACCGTGGTTAAGGAACCACTCCAGGGTGGAAGCATTTGATTCTGTGGATTGATTCCTGGATGGTGCAAGGTCTAGTGTTGAGTTGCCGTTCTCTAACAGTGGACTATCTCTGCATATCCATGGGGCTTCAAGTCAGGACAGCCAGGTGACTGTAACTCCTTAAGTTGGGATAAGGGACAGGTGATGTGGTAAACCTGTGTGGTATTTATTTACTGTTTGTATATATATAATATACTAGTGTTTTATTACAATAACCGTACTGTTGTAGGTTTCTAAATGCATTTGCCTGAGTGACTATAGGAACCTTAGAAGGTACTGGGCTGGCTTCCCTGGCATAGTAAGGCACCCGTGGATGGCCAGCCAGTGTGAAGTGGGTAGATTTGAACCAGATTAACCCAGTATCCTCACAGGCCTCATGCAGAGTTGGAGCCAAGTCCTTTTTATTTGGTAAAATATTTCCCTACTGCACAGGTTCACAAAAATGTGTAAGAGTACGTCCCTATGTATCCTTGGAAGCATCTTACACCTACTAGTCTCTATCTTTATACAACGGGGATGAGAAGGAGAGTTTCAGCATACACCAAGCACTGTAATAGTCATGTTCTCGTTGTCTATGTAGAGATCGAACCAGCCGCAGCTAAGTCTGTCAGGAACTGTTACAGGTGCCTGGTGCATGATGCTGCTGCTGAAGATCATCAGCCTGGACCTTGCAAATGTGTTTAAAAAAGAAAAATAAATCAATGTCCCTCCCAAACGTGCTCAAATCTAGTTCTCACAGCCTAGACTTATGGCAACAATTTGAGGAGAGGTCACAGTACTAGGCTATGACAGACTGGGATGGTGGCAGTATAAGAAGGAAACTTGCTGTATGGGGCCCATTGTCATAGTGTCAACAATCATGGACTGAACTCTCTAGTGGGATCGAGCACACAAAAAAAGCCCCATACTGAAAGTACAAGCGTCTGCTTGTCCTTATTATACACTTGAAAAAGTCACTAATTTAAATAAACATTCCCCAACACATACACTCTTTAACCTCTCGTTGCTCACCTAAATCTTGGAAGGGGGTTAAGTCCTCTTTTTTCTTCCTGACTTGTAGAACAAAAGATTAAAACAAACTCTATGAATGGCTAAAGAACTGCTCCTTAGAGGGGCTGTGCTGAGACTGACCGGCTGAGAGCCAATACGTAGCGTTTTTGCTCTGATTGGTATCCACTCTGTATCAATAAACTACTACAGAGCAAATTTCTTGCACTCTGACCATTCAGAGCATGGGAGAAAAAAGACTTATTGGATTTAGGTGAGCGATAAAGTAGGTTAAAAAAGGTATGTGTTGGTGAACGTTAGTTTATATAAAGGACTTGCTATGTAATATATAAGTATTTTGGGCATTATACATCTGCATTTTTACCCAAAATGCTCCCAACAAGGGGGTAAATGTAGTAAACTGATTTCTGCAAATCGTTGATATTTGGTGACTTTGATGCTAAATTTCAATTTGCAATGTCTTTAATATGTTTGCTTTTCTGCCTTTTGACTTTTGGCTAATGTCAATTGTAGTTCTGTCCTAGCAGGGAAGAACAGGCCCTTTTATAATGGGCAGACTACATTGTTCCTCAGGCGACAAGGGTGGTAGCTTGAAAGCCTGGGACATAGTGCCCATGGAGTAATGACCCAGGGATGCCCAAAAATCACTTTTGGTGACCCCATTTTGAGAGAGAAATGCACTATACATGATCCCCACTTTTAAGCTACACTTTACTTTTTTTCTCTCTAGCCTTTTGGCTGGGCAGGACCAATTTTTAAACTTCCAGCAGAAAGGCTGGGGCAGTAATTGCATAGTCACTCATTTATTTATTTATTTAATTTTTCTCATATATAGCAGTCACCTAAGCCTGCATAATGTAGAGGTGTGAAAGAGTTATCAAAACAAAACTACCTGGTATGCCTAAAAATGATTAAAATGCCCCCAGAATTCTATTTCACACTATTTAAGTACTAGGATCTGCCACCATCAAGATTTGGCTTCAAAGCTGATATTTTGAGAAATCTGAGTTATTGAAAACCAAACAGTGCCCTGATATTTACTTATGTAACATTTATAACAACCAAGCTCAACTAGCATGTGAATCATTTCAGGACACAAAGACAGAATGTTATTATATGAGGTTTAATATGACGAAGAATGTCACAATGCTTAATGTATAAAAATACATTAAAATGATATAAACATTCAGTATTGCAAATTGCAAAACAGTTTTATAAATGAAAAAAAAGTTAAAACAGAAATCGAGAACTCGGATTTTCGTGGAATCTGTGCCAGGTGAACTGCGAGAAATGGAGAGCTCAGTAATAAAATGATCCCCAGAAAACTGACATGAGATCTATTAATATATGTATTATGAAAAAGTGTGCTTTGATGTATTAGATCCACTACATTAATATATAATGCCCTTTGTGTAACCCCATTGGTCATTTTGTACAAGGAATGAAAACAGTTAATAACATCAAAAAACATCAGTTCAAGAGTTCAAGAGCTGTTCAAGTGACTGAAATATGATAGTGTTAGAATGAAGGCAACAGAAAGGGCTATGTGATATGTATGTGCCGCTTCTCCTATTGCCTTCATTGTAACACTCTCACATTCTAGTCACTTACATTATATATATATATATATATATATATATTTATATATACAGTGGTGGAAGTGGGGGGTATATAGGGGTATGTCATACCGCCACTTCTACTGCCTTCATTGTAACACCATCACATTCTGTTCACTTACTTATATATACACAGTGGCGCATAAAAACCAGGGCCGGATTTACCGCTAGGCAACCTAGGCAACTGCCTAGGGCCTAGCGGTCCCAGAGGGCCCTGCCAGAGCCGACGGTGAGCGGGGAAGGCAAGGTAGAGGGGCGCTCTCCTCCGCCCGCCATCCCCCTCTGTCCGCCGGCATAATAATAAGAACTGCGGCCGAAAATTAATTTAAGAAGAAAAAAATAAAAATCATAGTCACCTGACCACGCGTCGGCTCCCGGCAGTCTCCTCTCTCCCACTGAATGTCGGGCCAGAGAAGAGAGGAGGAGCTGCGGCAGCGGCGACATACAAGAAAGAAAAGAAGACAAGAAGAACAGAACACAAAAGAGAAAAAGGCAATTTGAAAGGTAAGCTAACGGAGGTAGTGGCACATAGGGTGAGAGGCAAGAGAAAGGTGCAATAAGGGCACAGAGGGGCATGAGAGCAAGGTGGAACAATTATGGAGGGCACAGAGGGGCATGAGCAAGGTGGAACAATTATGGAGGGCAGTGTGAGGGGTAATAAACAAGGGTAGCAAAAATATGGAGGGCACAGTGTGATGGTGAAGGGTGCACAGTGTGATGATAAAAGGGCAAAAGCACGATGGAGGGCACAGTGTGGTGAAGCGAGTACAGTGTACTAATGGGGAAACAGTGTGTTGGAGGAGCAAAAGTGATGAAGGTGGGGACATTTTTTCCTCTTCTATAGTTCTGCAACTTATTTGTCAAAAACATTTTTTGTAGGAGGGAGCAGTGAGAGCGTGCGCAGGCTCAGTGTGCTTGGCCTGGGTGTGACATCATACGGAGGATCCAGGTAGGCTGTGCAGAGTTGGGCCAATAATACCAACCGTCAGGGAGTGAAATAACTCTTTTCATCAGCAAACGTGAGTAATGAAAAGTAACGGATTATTGAAAAAACTCCTATTATTTAAATGTAATTATCTCTATTGTAATAATGTCCACTCTTCAGTCTTGAAATAGTGAGAAATCATGGGGGGGGGGGGGGGGGGGGCATATCTTCTCCTGGAGTGTGTGTTACACACAGTAGTAAATTATATTTACATTCATATGAAAATGAATTGGTTAAGTGTGTATAAGGCTGCTGACCTCTGCGTGTTATATGATCACTGACGTTACACCTACTGGGTTAAATATCACATGCAAATAAATTGATCAAATTGTACCATACATAAAAGTATTGACATTTGACATGGATAATACGAGAATATGTAAACACAAATGTGAGGTTCAAACATGTCCATATGATTATTGCTTTTTCTGCCTGGGAAAGGCAGTAGGTTATAAATAGACCTATGTGGCGGAGCTTCCTTCAGTCTGGATATGGTTCATAGTCCTTTTTTACGTTTATATGTATTTCTGTATATTTCAAGTGTTCAGTTACAAAAAAGTTTGGGTTAAGAATTCTTAACATTTAAAGCTATGTACAACATTATTTGTGCTCTGTTTTATATAAGGATTTAATTAAAAGTTAATATTTATTGGTATAACATTGTCTGCACTATCTTTTCTAGTAGGTATTAACAGTTAATATAATCTATGCTTTAAAAAAAAAAAAAAAAAAGTATTGCTGTGGATTGTTTCACTGAGGGGGGGCCCCAAACCAGTATCTTGCCTAGGGCCCTATGAGGTCTAAATCCGGCTCTGTGCCGTCCTGAGCACAGTCCCTTGGTAGACCTGCAGCAGCATAACGTTAAATGATGGTTCAATCAGTGGCAGAAGAGCAGAGAGGGGTCACTGGAGGATGGATTGCATCACCAGACAACCCCCCCCCCTCCTCCGAATATTGCACTGAGGCCAGACAAAGCAGTCTGTCCTCCCAATGACGCCATAACCATGAGATGATAGTGGGTGTAGTGACAGAACCACCACTGTTGACTGTTGTGCAGCAGCCACGGGCTCACGTTCACCTCCAGGCCCCATAAACGCTGCACCATCTTCAACAACACTAGTTCCACCACAGTCTAGTATAAGAGCCACTGAAAAAATTAAGTCTGGATTTCCCACTGAAAAATATACATTTTTATTTTATTTTTACAACATATAATTCACACTCAAGTTTTTTTAAACCAAAAAAAGCCCTGTGTTATCTCTCATGTACTAACATCTGAACCTTCATAATGTTGGCTGGTATTATTGTTATGTGGGGTCTGATGGGGCTATTTTGAAAATGTCTACTGTAGCAGAAGGTCACAGAATGTTCTCCAGGATACTTCCCCTGTACAAAGATCTGAGGGGCATGTAAAGGGCATGTAAGGAAGTCTTACGGCATGTGGGGAGGTCTGTGGGGCATATGGTTACCCCGGGTGTGCATGCTACACCTCTGCTTCCACTGGACTGAGGGGCAGTGACGTGGTCAAGGAGAAGGGGGCCCTGTTTCATAGTTGCTTGGCCTCACAATATCTGATAGCAGCCTAAACTCCTTCACTGACCTGGTTGCAGAAATACGCAGACCAGTTCACCAAATAGAGGGATTTCCTCATAAAAGTTGGTTTTAGCACAAAACTGAAATAAAATCAGCATTTGTTTGTGATTTCTAGTGAACATTACGGTTAATGAGTGAATTGCGGTAGTTTGCATGATTGTATCCTGTCTGTGGCACATTGCCCTATTGCCCATTTATGGGCAGGAATCTCACAATATCTAACAGGTTGTGAAGACATGGTCTTCCTAACATACCATTGTCAAACCGATTCTTGCAGAAGGAGGCAGAGCCAGCTGGAAGATAAGAGATACTGAACATGCACAGAATATCCTATCACTAGTCAATCCAGAAGAGATAACTTTCTCTATGGCGATAATGAGATGCTAGGAGGTCGCTCTGAAACCACTCACCGCGGCAGACACTTTAAGCTGGAGTTTATATTGATAAGTTGTGGTAATATTAGATAGTTTATCACTGTGATAAGTGGTAATCAAAAATATTATTATTCCCCCCAATCTGGCAAATGATGATAAATAGGCCTGTTTGTTTCATTCCTTCTGTATTTGATTTAGAACTGAGGGATGGATTAAGACAGTAAAAGCTGTGGTTTGTGTACATAACCATTTTGGATTACTAAGGGTTAACAAAGTGAGTAGGTGTGGTAATGTACAACCAAGTGTAGTGAAGGGGCAGGGACAAGGGATCAGTTTAAAAAGAGTGGGGTGGAGTTAGCTCCCTCTCTTGGCCCAAGAAAGCAATCCCTCCCTCCCATTCCCGAGTCCTCGTTCAAGTGTTTGCTGCCTACTGGAGGTACAGCATGTCCTACTTCTGTACAAGTGGCCACAGGATGCACAGGCCAGAGGTATGAGGTGCCAATTGAAGCATGGGCTCGTGGTATGGTACGAGTGCTGTGGTTCAGCTCTGGAGGTACTTGGTGCCACATGTCCGAGGGCCGTGGCATAGTACGGGCTGTGGTTCAGCTCTGGAGGTACTTGGTGCCACATGTCCGAGGGCCGTGGCATAGTATGGGCTGTGGTTCCGCTCTGGATGTGCTCGGTGCCACATGTCCGAGGGCCGTGGCATAGTACGGGCTGTGGTTCAGCTCTGGATGTACTTGGTGTCACATGTCCGAGGGCCGTGGCATAGTACGGGCTGTGGTTCAGCTCTGGAGGTACTTGGTGTCACATGTCCGAGGGCCGTGGCATAGTACGGGCTGTGGTTCAGCTCTGGATGTGCTCGGTGCCACATGTCCGAGGGCCGTGGCATAGTACAGGCTGTGGTTCAGCTCTGGAGGTACTTGGTGCCACATGTCAGAGGGCCGTGGCATAGTACAGGCTGTGGTTCAGCTCTGGAGGTACTTGGTGCCACATGTCAGAGGGCCGTGGCATAGTACGGGCTGTGGTTCAGCTCTGGATGTACTTGGTGCCACATGTCCGAGGGCCGTGGCATAGTACGGGCTGTGGTACAGCTCTGGATGTGCTCGGTGCCACATGTCAGAGGGCCGTGGCATAGTACAGGCTGTGGTTCAGCTCTGGAGGTACTTGGTGCCACATGTCAGAGGGCCGTGGCATAGTACGGGCTGTGGTTCAGCTCTGGATGTACTTGGTGCCACATGTCAGAGGGCCGTGGCATAGTACAGGCTGTGGTTCAGCTCTGGAGGTACTTGGTGCCACATGTCAGAGGGCCGTGGCATAGTACGGGCTGTGGTACAGCTCTGGGGGTACTTGGTGCCACATGTCAGAGGGCCGTGGCATAGTACGGGCTGTGGTTCAGCTCTGGATGTACTTGGTGCCACATGTTTGAAGGCTGTGGCATAGTACGGGCTGTGGTTCAGCTCTGGATGTATTTGGTGCCACATGTTTGAAGGCCGTGGCATAGTACGGGCTGTGGTTCAGCTCTGGAGGTACTTGGTGCCACATGTCCGAGGGCCGTGGCATAGTACGGGCTGTGGTTCAGCTCTGGAGGTACTTGGTGCCACATGTCCGAGGGCCGTGGCATAGTACGGGCTGTGGCTCAGCTCTGGAGGTACTTGGTGCCACATGTCCGAGGGCCGTGGCATAGTACGGGCTGTGGCTCAGCTCTGGAGGTACTTGGTGCCACATGTCCGAGGGCCGTGGCATAGTACGGGCTGTGGTTCAGCTCTGGAGGTACTTGGTGCCACATGTCCGAGGGCCGTGGCATAGTACGGGCTGTGGTTCAGCTCTGGAGGTACTTGGTGCCACATGTCCGAGGGCCGTGGCATAGTACGGGCTGTGGTTCAGCTCTGGAGGTACTTGGTGTCACATGTTGATGGGCCTTGGTATAGTACGGGTATTATGGTTCAGCCCCGGAGGTAACTGGAGGCGCTTGTTGAGCATGGAAATGGCATGGTCTGCCGTCCAGTGGCTGGGGCAGCCTTTAAATCAGCAGGTTCAACACTGTACAAGATAAGCAAAGTGGCAAAGCACACATATATGGTAGTCAGGTGTTTGGAACCCGTGCCCTTCTAACAGTCGGCTTTGGTTCGGTGCAAGTACAGATCATCTGGGCTGACTTGTGGTGCATTATGATTAGCCCAGAGGCGTGCAGGTTCCGGGATGCCTGGGGATGGATGTCCCATTAAGTTTAAGAAAGAGTGTACGCTTATGGATGGAAGGTCGAGTACAGTGTTGTCCCATCACTGTAGCAGTTACAGTTTATTATAAATAAATAAGAGTGTTCTGCTAACAAATCAGTTTTGGTGTCTTTTATTACATTACTTAAGAGTTAAGGTTAAGACTAAGGGCTATTGGTTATGTTATCAACCGTAAGCCTTTTAAAACTAATTTGCACCCCTTGCATTGTAACATGGTTTGTCCTCTTTTGCCTCACTTTCCTTAATGAATCAGACCCAGAGAGTGTAAACAGTTAAAACAAACTACACCCATTTAATTGCACATTAGTAAGGTCTGGGTGGAATGGATGACAGGCTATACATTAAGATCTGCCAATCCACTCACAGTGCAGAATGAGTTGTTCCACATAGAGGTTAATGTACGAGTGGGAGTGTTGGGAACCAGCTCTCTCCATACACTGATACCTTTTGTACATGATGAAACATACAAGGACCCCGGCTTGTGCTCCCCCTCACATTCTGTGCATAGAGCAGAGAGTGGGTGGTGTCTGAGCGAGGACCCTGTGTGACAAATCCAGGTGATTCACTGTATTTCTGGGAATAAAGGCAGAGATGACTTCAGCTGCTTTCAGCAGATGGTGACTTCTATACTTACTCTCCCCGCACCCCCCCTTCTGAACTTTTGGAACCTTCTCAAACACAGGGGAAAGGAACTGTGAGATGAGTTACTCAGAGACCCTCCTATTCCTGCATCAGACCAAGTGTCCCCCCCCGAATCTGACCAAGGACACTGTATAGAACTGTAACAGGACCTCACAAAACTTATGAAGATTTCATAGTCTTTTCTCTGGATTTCTATTTAACAAGGAAATCTAAAGTTTTTCACATAGAGAAAGTATATCTCCAGTAGCCGGACTTGTAGCTCAGTGGCCAGGATGATAGAGATAGGGGAATTAATTCATCAAAGCACCTATCTGCCGAATTTGTGCATATCACATGCAAATTCACATTGCACATGCCCAGAACTGGGTCATACGTAACTAAGCGCAGCAATGTTCACTGCGTCTATGTACGTAAAGGACACTTTCTACAACCTACAATTTCTGGATGGGGTGGGGAAAGGGGTGTTCTCCTGTAGTCAGTGTACAGTAAGGAAGTGCCAAACCTGAGCGCACGCAGCCACATTAGCATCAAGCGTTAGGCATCCCAACGTTACTTGTTTCTCTGCTGTATCTCTTGCTTCGGTTACAGGGCTGAGTACTAGTCATGACGGCTGTGTATACAGCTATAACATGTGCTTGCAATCAGCAGCAACTATAAAAATGTATTTTATGTTCAGTAGACATTAAGATAATCCTAATATATTTCATGGAATATAACAAACATATTTTTTTTGTTTTTAATTGTTTTGTCATTAATGCCTATATTATTAACATGTAACATTAATTCAATAGTATTTTTTTTTTAGGTGCGTTCTTTTGCTAATGTATAATCCACATAAGTATTGGACGTATTCTGCAGTGTCTTGAGTAGTACTGCAGAGCAGACCTACACCCAAATTCATCAGCGCTCGTATCCATGTCCCTTGTTGAATTCAGGAGTGTGCAGAGCTGATTTACGCACAATGGAACTGATTCATTAAGGAAAGGAAAGCAAAAATATGAGTACATTTTCTTCTGGACAAAAGCGTGCTACAAAGTAAGGGGTGCAAATGAGTTTATTACTTTGCACATAAGATAAATACTGGCTGTTTTGTCATGTAGCGCACACATACTTGATAGCTTATTTGTACACTGAAAGTTAAAGTTGATCTAGGACATGTCCTACCCCAACTATAAATCTGCAAAGTTTCTCATATTTATGCTTTACTTTCCTTAATGAATCAGGCCCTGAGTGTACATATAAGATATGAGTCATAAACTCATATTTTATCAATGTTTAATGTTTTCCTTACAAGAAAATAATTTTTGGGGTGTGGTGCGATGGCGTGAACCATTTAAACAGATTCCAACTGAAGCAAGTATGAAATAAATGATTGTTTACAGTGGTCTCTTCTGTTAGCACCACTTCAATACAGTGGCGGATCCAGGGGGGGGGGGCAATCGGGGCGATAGCCCCCCCTAGCAGGGGCTTGCTGCCGACAGCTGCACACTGTGCAGGTCCGTTAGGCAGTGATAATGTGCTGCCCGGCTGCTCTGATTGTGTTTTAAACACAATCAGAGCAGCGGGACAGCACATTATCACTGCCTAACGGACCTGCACATACTGTGCAGCCGCCGGCAGCCTTCTAAGTTAGAAAGAGGGCGGGGCTTAAATCGCCCCCCCTATATCGCCCGGGGTAGAAAAAATGTCTAGATCCGCCCCTGCTTCAATACTTGATACAAAGTATGCGGAAGCCTTTGCTTTGCAGTGCTAACGACTTTAATATATAGAGTGAAACAAACAACATCCCTGTTGCTGGTGTATCATCAGAAACAGGACAACGTGATAAATCTGCCCCTTGTGATGCCAGTTGGCAGGATATAATACATTACATGGGAGCACCATATTGTGTCATTTATCCAGGACAGCAGTATTGTCTATTCTTTCTTATTGCCAATAACAAGTTTAGTTCACACTATTTATATCAATTATTAAGATTGAGGTTGGGTAAAGCTTTATATCATGTGGATTATATACAATATCTCACAACCAATATGGTTTACAATAGACAATCATCATCATCATCAATTTATATAGCGCCACTAATTCCGCAGCGCTGTACAGAGAACTCACTCACATCAGTCCCTGTCCCATTGGAGCTTACAGTCTAAATTTCCTAACACACACAGACACACACAGACACACACACACACACACACACACACACACACAGAGAGACTAGGGTTAATTTCATAGCAGCCAATTAACCTACTAGTATGTTTTTGGAGTGTGGGAGGAAACTGGAGCACCCGGAGGAAACCCACGCAAACACAGGGAGAACATACAAACTCCACACAGATAAGGCCATGGTCGGGAATTGAACTCATGACCCCAGCGCTGTGTGCACATCTGTGAATAGCCTCCTGACATGCGGGAGAGTTGTACGCACAGCGGGTTCTTGCTATGAGAACTGTAATGTTTAACCTACTGACTGATTCACTCTAACTCCCTAAGGGGTTTAACATCTCAGTATATAAGTATATGTGGGCCAGGTATTCAAATCCCACTTCCTCATTCCAGATTTCATATTCTAAACACTGTCATCATCTGAAATAACAGACACCTCACACCTGGCAGCTTACATGCTACTTTCACAAGGACATCTAATCAATCAAAGTAAGAGGGATGATCACGAGTGAGCTTGTGAATGTGAGGATGATGCGATCACAGGTTATATCTGTGGGGGCGGATACACTACACTGTAATAACCCTTCAGTCTGTAGCATAGTGCTGGAGCAGAGTGGAGATGAGTCTCTGTTTTCTTGTTTAGCTATCAGTGGGTTAAGCTGCTTTTCACACCTATGCTCACATAACACAGTTGTAGGAGAGAGATCAGACTATTGACGCAGTTCGCACCCTGTATTCTAGACTCACGTGTTCAATTGTAACTCACTTCTGCAAGGTCAGCCTTTCCCACCGCATGCAGTGATGCAAATCAGAGGGTACATTATGGTATACTTCTCTACTATAACAAATCATGTTTATGACTAACAGCAGAATGACAACGCTTCTGTGTCTTGCAACAGAATGATAGTGGTTTTGGAAATGGGAAGATAGCTGACATCATCATCATTTATTTATTTATATAGCGCCACTAATTCCGCAGCGCTGTACAGAGAACGCTCACATCAGTCCCAATAGAGCTTACAGTCTGAATTCCCTAACATACAGACAGACTAGGATCAATTTGATAGCAGCCAATTAGTAGGTACTAGTACTAGTGTATTTGGATTGTGGGAGAAAACCAGAGCGCGTGGAGGAAACCCATGCAGACTCGGGGAGAACATGCAAACACCACACACATAAGATTGTGAGGCAGAAGTGTTAACCACTAAGCCGCCGAGCACATTGGTGTGGGAGATGTTGAGTTAGATGCCTAGTAGAAATGATGCTTTAGTACAATGAGACATTCTGCTCAGGTTTAGGGCTTATTCACATAAACTTTTGTACGAAGCTTAAAAAGTGCAATTTAAATGTCAGACCACAGCATGGAACAGCCCACTGCTGGGTGAAATATTTCAAATACATAGAGCTTCTATGTGACCTTATGTTTAATCAGTTCACACATTATGGCTCATGCAGAGTTGGACATATGCCTATTTGCTTAGCATGAAGTATGCATTTCTGTACTGCGCAAGTGCACAAAAAATGTGTGTGCCTACGTCCATATGCAAATTGGGTTGCATCTTACAACTCCTTCCTCCTAGAGAGGCTACAGTAGATTGAAAATCCCATATTCTGGTAACTACAGTGCAATGCTCGGTCCATATTCTGGTGGCCAGAGTGCAATGCTCGGTCCATATTCTGTTGGCCAGAGTGCAATGCTCGGTCCATATTCTGGTGGCCAGAGTTGAATGCTCGGTCCATATTCTGGTGGCCAGAGTACAATGCTCGGTCCATATTCTGGTGGCCAGAGTACAATGCTCGGTCCATATTCTGGTGGCCAGAGTTGAATGCTCGGTCCATATTCTGGTGACCAGAGTGCAATGATCGGTCCATATTCTAATGACCAGAGTACAATGCTCTGTCCATATTCTGGTGGCCAGAGTGCAATGCTCGGCCCATATTCTGGTGCCCAGAGTGCAATGCTCAGTCCATATTCTGGTGACCAGAGTACAATGCTCGGTCCATATTCTGGTGACCAGACTACAATGCTCGGTCCATATTCTAATGACCAGAGTACAATGCTCGGTCCATATTCTGGTGGCCAGAGTTGAATGCCCGGTCCATATTCTGGTGGCCAGAGTTGAATGCTCGGTCCATATTCTGGTGACCAGAGTGCAATGCTCGGTCCATATTCTGGTGACCAGAGTGCAATGCTCGGTCCATATTCTGGTGACCAGAGTGCAATGCTCGGTCCATATTCTGGTGGCCAGAGTACAATGCTAGGTCCATATTCTGGTGACCAGAGTGCAATGCTCTGTCCATATTCTGGTGACCAGAGTACAATGCTCTGTCCATATTCTGGTGACCAGAGTACAATGCTCGGTCCATATTCTGGTGGCCAGAGAACAATGCTCGGTCCATATTCTGGTGGCCAGAGTTGAATGCTCGGTCCATATTTGTCAGGCGCCGTCCGCACGGCCGCCTGTCTGCCTGACAGCGCGTCTGGTTGCTATGCAACCAGACGCATCACTTCCGGATCCCCCTGCCATCTGACTCCTGGCTGTGATGACGCGCCCCGTTGCTAGGCAACGGGACGCTATGAAGGATTCCCGGCGGCAGGTATGACAGCGCTGCAGCGCTGATTCTGATTGGGTTACCACTGTATTTAAACCTCTTCCTGCCCTCTCACCAGTGCCAGAGTATCAGGTCTTCCTGTCTCCAGCGTTTGTGTATACCAGTTGCTGTATTCGTTCCTGACTATCCTCGTGCTGCTTGTGACCCTTTTGACCCGGACCGTTTGACCACCCCTATCTGGATTCTGCCTTTGTACTGTGCTCCCTGAAAGTTACCGACCCGGCTTGCCTCACCATTCTTCTGGATTTCCCTTTGTACCTCTTCTACCTGAACGTTGCTGACCCGGCCTGTCTGACACCTCCTTGTATCTCGCTGTGGACTCTAGGAAGGACCGCGACCTGTGTGTCCCTGCAGCGGAGTCCATACTTCCTTGCGGGGGTTCCTGGTGAATACCAGGGGCACGTTAGACTCCGCGCCTTCCTCTGAGTTGCGCCAACAACAGCAGGTACCCACTATCAGTCGTGACAATATTCTGGTGACCAGAGTGCAATGATCGGTCCATATTCTAATGACCAGAGTACAATGCTCTGTCCATATTCTGGTGGCCAGAGTGCAATGCTCGGTCCATATTCTGGTGGCCAGAGTACAATGCTCAGCCCATATTCTGGTGCCCAGAGTGCAATGCTCAGTCCATATTCTTGTGACCAGAGTACAATGCTCGGTCCATATTCTGGTGGCTACAGTAGATTGAACATACCAGAGTGTCAGGGCTCATGATAATCCAGCTCTTATCTTGGGGTCAGGGTTCTCCTAAGTACTTGCCTCATACATACCAACTTTTGTGATCTCCCCTCTCGGAGGGGAGATCTTGCTGGCTATTTTTGGGGACGTGGTCAAGCTGGACGTGTCACGTGGCTTTGCCCCCTAAACTGTCAAAACCATTTTACTCTATTACAGCAGGGGGCGGGGCCACAATGATGCATGAATCGCGTCACTAACCCCTGCCCCTACAGATAACTTTATGAACTGGCCAAGAACCCGGGAGTCTGAGATGACTCCCAGAAATTCAGGAGTCTCCCGAACATTCCAGGAGAGTAGGCAACTATGACTTACCTGCCACCTGAGAGTCTCTTTTGCTACCAGAGCCTCTCTGTTCTCATGCTGAGTCTATAGTGTATGATCGGGGCTATTTTCCAAAACGGCGCAATTGTTTTGTTGCTGAAGCCACACATTTCATACGTCCAAAAAGTTGCTGCTTGCTGCCACAGTTACGTCAATTTTATGTCAGCTGACACCTCTGCAAGATTAGAACTGCCTAACTCTGGGTTGCACTGAGCTATATTTTCATTCCATCTATGAAAACCTGGATCTGGGAGTATCTTAATGGTCTGCCTCTGGTAATGGATTGTCATCGCTGTGGCTTGTTACCATAGGTTCAGGTTTATATAAATAGCTTAATGTGAACAAGCAAACTGACATTTTAGTGATTTAACTTCTTAAATCTGTGCTACTGTAAGACTCCTGTCACACATCAGGGTTATAGCTGCACTTACCACATCCGCCGCTGTCATATTACGGCTACCCGGGTCCCTCCTGGTCACCTGCAGCATTCCTGCTCATCACATCTTCATTTGTAAACAAACACATACTGCTTGTTCTGCTGCATGGGTGCGGCCATCTTGGATGCAGTCAGATGATCATTCCAGACCAACCAGATTCAGCAGCTGTGATTGCATGTACTGTGCAGCCAATAGTTGCTTTAAACACCCTATTTAAACCTGCTGCTGAGATCTGTTCATTGCCAGAGCAACACACTTCTCTCCTGAGGATCATAAAAGGCTTAACGTTTGATATCATGACTTCCTTTACCTTCTTACCCCTATTTAACTATAACCGTAAATAACTGACACAAGACCTGAGTGTAGCAAATTTAAATAGTTTATTTAAATATGGTGGTGGAGAAGAGAGCAGTCAGTCCGACGTCTGCCAGGCAAAACCCAACTGTCCCAGCATTAACCATTGGGACCTCATCAACTGGGGGACAACCAATCAAAACCCTGGGTTCAAGTGTGGGACAACCAATTACAGCCTGGGCACACATATCTACCTTAGTGGAACACTCAGGCCATCGTAGACCTCTACGACCTATCCCTTGCACAACCACCAACCCCAGCTGCCCTATGTAAACCAGTCCAATGGATATACTAGTGTCCCAGCACCCAGATCCGCAGCAGGTTCCGATGGTCTGTAAGGCAGGAAAGAAAGCCAATATGTTAGTGCACCAAAGTATTGGCAATATGTTACCAGGAAGAGGAGCGGGACATCCGAGGAGCACTTTAAAAAGGAAAAGGAAAAATAAAGAACTAAATAAAGAACAGGGAAGAAACCTCCTACACTCATCTTAAACAGCAGCACAGCATTCCAAGAACGCATAACTCACGAGGCGTAAAGAGAAACAAAGGGTGACTGGGAACACAGACCAAGGTAAAACCATAAAACCTTGTGGTGCCAAGTGCCCATCAGGCCCAATTTTTAGAGGAAAAAATGGAGAAATCCCTTTGCGCCTGACCTCCAAAGGCCCAAGCAGCCAAAACCCTGTACCACCACCGCAGCAGTATATAGAGCAGGAAGAAAAGATTAGGTGAGAAAAGCAGGCCGCACATAACGCTTGTATACCTTTGAATGAGTGCCGAACTGGGACCCGTCCAAAACCAGCTTGGTCAACGCCCGCTGAAACACAACTGAAAACTGGTACCTGGTGAGGGGGAACCATCACTGTGCACCAGCCACAGAACTGCGGACTTCGGCCGCAGGTGAGCAAATTCACATATAATTACCACAGGGCAAACAGCGAATACCTCTTTTGCCACTTTCCGACCTGGATTTTCTGATTTTGCAACACACAGAGGAGGAGGAAATAAGTATGTGCTGTGCCAACATTCCTGACAAGGGAGCAGACTTAGAAAAGGCAACCACTTCGCTCACTCTAAGTCATGCCAAGCCGTACGGTACTTCTCCTGTGTAGCAGGGGCCAAGGATGACTCAGCCAGGCCCTCTATCCCAGCTTGACAAACTGCCAGATGTAAGCAGGACAAGGTGAGCCCATCAGGGATGCCCAGGGAGCCAACGTTCTAAACTTCTCCCACTGCCCCCTAGACAACATGTTCACCAGCGCATTCACTGTCCCGGGAACATGCTGCGCCCTGAAGCAGATGTCATAAGATAAGCACCGCCAAACCAACCTCCGTAACAAGATGATCGCTGGCGGGGAGGTAGCCCTCTGCTGGAGGTAGTACGCAGCAGCGTACCCTTCTGCCACTGCCTGCACCGGGGGAACACTGACCCGCCTGCTCGCTTTCTGATGAGGGAACGGGGGGCTCTGCCACCGGCAGAGACGACAGACCTTGCCCCCTCCATGATGTAAGTTCGGGGGGCTGTCTATGAAAAGACAAAGGAGAGTTTGTACAACGGAAGGGGGTGAAGAATGGAATGACACCAGATAGGCATACTCTCATAGTTAACTATTAAACCACAGAAAATAATCCAGTTTGAAGATACAGCCTCAGCTTTTAAATTGCCTTCAGGCTTATTTCAGCCCTCAGTTCTTATTTTTGGCTTCAGGTTCCTGCACTGTTCCTGCACTTACAAAGTGATCATCTTTCTGTGAACATCCTGCATTACCAACTAATCATCACTTTGCAATTATCCTGCATTTTCAAGTATACATCATTCTTCAAATACCTGCACTTCCAAAGTGCACATTTTTCTACAAATTGCTGCAATTCCAAAGTGCTTATCTTTCTACAATTATGCTGCATTTCCTGGAGTTCATTACTCTTCAAGTAATCTGTACCTCCAAGCTGCTTATCTTCCTGCAATATTCCGCATTCATCATGAATGCTTTGCACTATTCAGTGTTTATTCTGTAGTACCCGTGCTTTTACAGGTATCACCAGTTCTGTCGCTGCGGCTGGTTCTGAGAGGGCTTATTTCCAGTTTCTGGTATTTGAGTTTGGGTTCCAGGTCTGGTTGTTTCGCAGTCCTGAGTTCACCATTCCGTGTCGTTCTGAGTTCTTGCCTCCAGTTTCAGTTTGTTCTGTTCTGAGTTTCCGTGTGTTTACATTCTGAGTTCTAATTAGTGGGTTCCAGTCCCGAAAAGCAATGAAAAGCCCATGCTCTGATGGCTTCAGCAGGTTTAGAATACTTTATTCCGGTGACCATGATACGATGTAGTGCCCATATTCTGGTGAATGCAGTACAATAAAGATTCCTTGATTTAGATGACCACAGTACAATTTTAGGGCCTGATTCATTAAAGAAAGGAAAGCAAAAAAATTAGTAACTGTGCACCTGGGCAAAACCATTTTGAATTGAGGGTGGAGGCAAATTTAAAAAGTGATGGCACATTTATAGTTAGGGTAGAGCATGTCCTAGATCAACTTTACATTTCAATGTACAAATAAAGCTATTTGTGTGCTACATGAAAAAACAGCCAGCATATAATTTATGTGCAAAATAATAAACTGATTTGCACCTTTGACTGGATCACTGATAAATAACTTTTGGTATAAATTTATTCAAAGGAAATAGAGCAGCGCACTTATTTATATAATTGCACATGCACTTATTTTTGATATTGTGTATATTTTGAGATAAGAAATCGTTATTTCTGAGACCAGGGTAGAAAATTTGTTTTTCTGTTTTAACCTTTCTAAAGGAAAATGCCTTATTTCTGATGTATATATCTGATGCAATTAGCCTTTGTGTATTGGGATGTGTTTTGTATGTTAGTGTCATTGTTTCGGGTTTGTAAGGTTGCTAGTGGAAACCTCCAATTAGGCATATGGAGAGGGAGTCTGAGAGCAGGAATTGCTAACTAAGTTTTGTGAATAAGTGTCAAATGCCTGCTCTGGCCAAAGGCCCAGCAGGGGGTCGTTACTGTGTGGCCTTTTGTCAGAATGTTCAAACCTTTCTGAACATTGTAAACAGCATGTGATGCAGGACATCACAGCATCTCTAGAATTTCATGGATAAGTGTAAATATTGTTGGCTTTGCTATGCATGTAAATCCATGTTTGTGTAAACACATTTCTTCAAGATTCTAAAAATAGCCTGTGTCCAAACTGTATAAAAGGCACTGGCTTGTATTGAAAAGTTGTTTTTCTGATTTCATCTGATCTTAGCACTGGTACCTTAAACCAGTGTGAGAGCAAATAAACATCACTTGCTTCAAATACCTGCTTGAAAACATCTTCAATATTGCTGTATTCCTGTGACCTACAGATTAGACCCTAAATCTAATCCCTTCTCCGGCTGTCTCTGAAATTGGACCCAGCTTTTCCAGTATTATTATTATTATTATTATGATCATTTATTTGTTAGGCGCCACAAGGTTTCCGCAGCGCCGCACATAGTACAAACAGTAGACTATACAGGTTATAACATTACAGAACAATAAACAAAAGTACCAATACTTCAGAAACTCCAGGCAGGCAGATGCAATAGACACGGAGCAGAAGAACGGGTAAGGAGACAGGAGGGAAGAGGGCCCTGCTCAAGCGAGCTTACATCCTAAGGGAGGGTTAAACAGACCAGGCACAAGAGGAGCCAGTTGAGGGAATGGGAGAGAGGGGAGAATGAGTGGAGGAGATGGGGGTTAAGTGGATGGTTGGTAGGCTTTGAGAAAGAGGTGAGTTTTGAGTGCACGTTTGAAGGAGCACAGAGTAGGAGAGAGGTGGATGGAGCGAGGGAGGTCATTCCAGTGAAGGGGGGCTGCACGGGAAAAGTCCTGGACCACCACTCTGACTGCTACCCTGCAGTTCTGGTCAGTGTGATAGTCTAGGAGGGATCCATCCACAGCAACCCTGATCTATGATAAGAGGTGAGGAGTACCAGCCCAGGTACACAAGTAACGGGGTACATTTGCAGCGTCAGTTACCCAGAAGAAACCCGATTCTGGATGCCAGTAAGAAGTCCAGTGGTGGCAGCATCTGTAAGCCCCTCCTACTGTGGCAAGAGGGCGCATTTGGGATAACGAAAGGGAACAGTGGCAAAGTAATCCCAGCCATTTCCCAGCAGCAACAGACAGGGTGGCATAGGCGGTCAATCCTGTACCAGTACCCCTTGCATTGTAAAATGGTTTTGTCCAGGAGAAATCTTACTCATTGGTTTTGCCTTATTTTCCTTAATGAATCAGACCGTTTAGTCTTTAAATTGCATATATGGATCGCCGCACACTCTGTAGTGGTATTTCATTGGCTGTTTACTCTGAAGACTTTTCACCTTTGTCTATATCTTTTTCGTTCTGGGCTTCTGTGCTGAGCATTAGTTAATTAGCCGATGCAGACAGCTGAAGAAAGGAAAATGCTGTGAAAAAAAGTATGTGCCGTATCTGGTTCCCCTGATGCCTGAATCCTTAATAACCAAGGCGCCCCAAAATCCAAACTATTTGGGTGAAAACTAGACAGGGCAACCCTAAACAACTAATCAAACATCAGCTTTGATCAATCTTATGTAAGTTAGACAAAGAAAACATATGTGTTAGTGATTGCTATGGATTATATCACATTTGTTAATGGTTTCTCTGGGTTATGGCACATCAGTTGATGGTTTGGGTTATGACTCTGGTGTTAGTGGTTGCTATGGATTATATCACATTTGGTAATGGTTTCTCTGGGTTATGGCACATCAGTTGATGGTTTGGGTTATGACTCTGGTGTTAGTGGTTGCTATGGATTATATCACATTTGGTAATGGTTTCTCTGGGTTATGGCACATGAGTTGATGGTTTGGGTTATGACTCTGGTGTTAGTGGTTGCTATGGATTTTAGATTACTTACGGTTAGGAAAGTGAGTTGTCATTTATGCTATGTTATGAAAAAAACACACACAGTTGCACAAATGTATATATTTCATGAAATATAGTGTATTTACACTTGCCTTAAAACCCTTAACCAATTAGGTCTATGAAAAACAACCAGTGGAGAATCAGACACTCAGTCAGGAGAAGGCGTTGGCTGATTGTAACAGGAGGATGTACTCCAGATGAACTGCATTATAAACATCAAACAGCGACTAGAAAATGTCATTATGTGCTGATATTCTGGACTTACAGGACAGGAAAGATTTTCACTTTGTGTTAACAAAATGTAAGACAAGTATTTCCAGTGAGCTCTTTATTTCACAGTAAGGACCTGAAAGCTGCTCTGATTGGGAGACATTCACTTGATCAAAGGAAAAGGTCCTATGGTCTCCACAGCAATTGTCCTAGAAATGCTGTGAATGTGGTTTGAGCACAGAATACTGAGCGATTGCTGCCTATAAATAGCTGGTATTCTCCAGGTGTTAGAACTCCAGAGACCAAAGAGAAAACAGAAGAAAATAAACACTCTGTGCTTCAGCAATAAGAAAATTCCCTTATCGTTCACAAATATCCCCCCCCCCTCCCCCCTTGCCAGGGAGTTACACTGCAAATATTCAGCAAATAAAGGAGGCATTAACCTATAACTCTGTACATAATGGCAGTAATAGTAATTTGTACATCATGGCAGAATTGGGGATTACTAGATGGATACAAAACAAACAAATAATAAAACTACCATTGTTTAAAGTGAGCTGCAATCATGATATAGATGATAATAATAGACTCAGAGGCCACTTTATCACTTTATTAGGTACACCTTTCTTGTAGCGGGCAGGACCCCCTTTTTCCCCAGAACAGCCTGAGTTCTTTGTGCCATGGATTCAACAAGGTGCTGGATATATTCCTTAGAAATTCTGTTCCATTGTGATTTGACGGCATCATCCAGGTGCTGCAGATTTGTCAACTACACATTCATACTGCAAATCTCTCATCATCTATTGGACTGATATTGTCACACGCCGGACTCCCGCTGTCTCCCCGGGAGCCGGCGCCTGTCCCCGCTGACTCTGGAGGCCTCCTTCACCAGGATTCCCCCCTATTAAGCAAAACTCACTTACCTGGTTCCACGCTGCTGCCACCGTCCAGCGCTGTCTGTTTCCTCCTTCCGTTCGGCGCTCAGTGTTCTGCGCATACGGGAATCACTGGTGAACACCTTTCACTTGTTAGACTCCGCGCCCCTAGCGAGAGTAACGCCAATCCCGGCTGAACTACTAGGATCCGGTTTTAACCCTACTGGTACGTGACACTAAGAACCAGCCATGTCAGATCCTGATAGAGAACCTTCCGCCAAGGATATGCTTCAACACTTGGTTGGAAGAGTGGAGCGCCAAGATGCGGTTCAGATGCAACTTTTACAATGTCTGCAAACTCTGGCTACCCGTTTAGACGCACTACAGGTGGCTCCGCCTCAGCCGGCTATTCAACCACAACCACAAGTCGCTGAGGGTCCTCCTGCAGCTGCTTCCTCTCTGCGTTTGCCAACTCCCTCCAAATTCGATGGTGACCCTAACTCCTGCCGTGGTTTTTTAAATCAATGCTCCATCCAGTTTGAGTTATTACCTCAGAATTTTCCTACCTCCAGGTCTAAAGTGGCTTATATGGTCTCACTCCTATCCGGCCAAGCCCTAGCATGGGCCTCTCCTCTGTGGGAGCGTAATGACGAACTCCTCAACTATGTTACAGCCTTCACCTCAGCATTCCGGAGGATTTTTGATGAACCAGGACGAGTAACATCTGCTGCTACAAGCATCCTAAGACTCCGTCAGAACTCACGGTCTGTGGCTCAATACGTTATTGAGTTTCAGACTCTATCCTCCGAACTCCAGTGGAATGATGAGGCGCTTGTCGCTGCCTTTTGGCAAGGGCTGTCAGAGAAAATCAAGGATGCCCTTTCGACTCAAGAATTACCTCCCACCTTAGACGCATTAATTTCTCTCTGCAACCGGTTAGATCTCCGGCTTCGGGAAAGATCGTCCGAGAAAGACTTTCCTAGACGTACTCCCCTCCGGCTAGCTCCTCGCTTTCAGCCACCCACGTCTACGGAGGAGCCTATGCAACTGGGGCGCTCCCGTTTAACTCCGGATGAAAGGGAGAGAAGGATGAAAAACAAATTATGCCTATATTGTGGAGATTCTGGTCACCTCCTGGTTTCTTACACCTGGCGTTCGGGAAACGACAAACCCTAGCCTGCACTGGAGAGGTCAGTCTGGGGACTTTTACTTCCTCTCCAACTTCTTTTCCAGATCTAACCTGTTCTTTTCCTGTCACCTTGCATCTACTTTCAGGGCCCAGGTCGTCCAAAGCCTTGTTGGATTCAGGAGCAGCTGAGAACTTTATATCACAATCGTTAGTAACACAACTTGCGCTGCCCACTGTTGCGCTGAGGAGGCCCATGGCCACTACTGGCATCGATGGCTCCCGTCTCCCTCACGGCAGTATTCTTAGACGTACCAAACCTATCTCCATGCAAGTGGGGGCCCTCCACTGGGAAAAATTTTCCTTTCTCGTCCTGCCATTGACCATCAGCCCAATCATCCTTGGATTACCATGGCTCCATCTACATTCACCCCATCTGGATTGGCCCTCATCACAAATCATCGCATGGGGCCCAGCATGCTCTCACCACTGCCTGACACCAGTCAAGCCTCTCGGCTTCACGCAAATTCCAGAACCCACTACGGTTATCCTACCGCACCAGTATTCTTCGTTTGTGGATGTCTTCTCCAAATTCTCTTCCGAGCGTCTACCACCCCACCGACCTTGGGACTGTCCCATCGATCTCCTTCCGGGGAAAACCCCTCCTCGAGGCCGAGTCTATCCGCTCTCACTACCCGAGACAGAGGCTACTACACATTACATCAAGGAAAATCTGCAACGAAGATCTTGAAACGTTTCTCAGGATATTTTCCTCAGCCAATCAGAGGAATTGGATGGATTTATTGCCCTGGGCAGAATTTGTTCACAATAATTCCTTTCATGAATCCACATCATCCACTCCCTTCTCCGTGGTATTTGGGCACCATCCTCGCATGCCAGAATTTTCAGCCCTCCTTCCCACCCAAGTGCCAGCAGTTAACACTCTTCGGCAGGACTTTCTATCCATCTGGTCTCGAGTTCGGAATGCACTTAAAAAATCCTCCACTCGCTACAAGTTAGCGGCAGATAAGAAACGCAGAGCTGTTCCTCTGTTGAAGATTGGCGACAAGGTATGGTTATCTACAAAGAATATTCGTCTTAAAGTACCCTGTATGAAACTGGCTCCTCGCTACATTGGTCCTTATAGGATCATTCAAGTAATCAGTCCGGTTTGTTTTAAGTTACGACTACCATCCACTCTGCGTATTGCTAATGCCTTTCATATTTCCCTATTGAGACCGCTCATCATTATTCGATTCACTGTGCCCGTTGCATCTACTACTCCTCTTTCCCTCCAACAAACTGACGAATTCGAGATCAGCCATATTCTGGATTCCAAGAATTCTAGGGGAACAATCAAGTATCTAGTTGACTGGAAAGGGTACGGCCCAGAAGAGCGCTCCTGGGTACGGGCTGCAGACATCTGTGCTCCTCTTCTGCTGAAAAAATTTCATTCCAGTTTTCCGAAAAAACCAGGTCCTAGGTGTTCAGTGCCCACCTTTAAAGGGGGAGGTACTGTCACACGCCGGACTCCCGCTGTCTCTCCGGGAGCCGGCGCCTGTCCCCGCTGACTCTGGAGGCCTCCTTCACCAGGATTCCCCCCTATTAAGCAAAACTCACTTACCTGGTTCCACGCTGCTGCCACCGTCCAGCGCTGTCTGTTTCCTCCTTCCGTTCGGCGCTCAGTGTTCTGCGCATGCGCAGAGCTGTCTAGCCTTTTCTGTGCTCTCACTGCCCTCTATTGGCTGCCTAATAGGAACTGCACTATATCTAAACCCTATGACCAGAACTCAATGCTGGTTCTTTCAGTCAGTCCCTGACTCTAGTATTGGATACAGCTCCTGTGTTTTGCTCCTCTCCGAGGTTCCAAGCCGCTATTCCTCCGGGAACACCACCTCTGGTGGCTACGCTACCGAAGCTCCGGTCAGCACCCCCAAGTGACAACTATATTCTACGTCTGTGTCACTCACCGGACCGTGAGTGCCTCTTCTCGGACATTTAGGAACCGTGGCCGTCCGCCATCCTGAGGGTCTGCGCATGCGCAGCCCTTTCCTATACTTCAGTGTATGTTCCTTTAACTCAACTGGCAGATCAGGCAACACTCCCTATATTAAGCACCTGTGGTCAACACCACGTTGCCTGATCTTGGAGTCTCATGCCCCATGAGTCTCTGAAGGTGTTCCTGTATTCCTCGTGTATTCAGCGCTGCTGATTCCTGTGGTTTCCAAACCACTTCTATCTCTGTGGTTTCCAAACCACTTCTACTACTGTGGTTCCCATACCACTTCTACCATCAACTGTATCATCGTGACTGTTTGCTGATTCCTATCCGCTGCCTCCGTGCACTACAGTCTTCTAAACCACTTCACCGCTATTATACATCATCGTGACTGTTTGCTGATTCCTATCCGCTGCCTCCGTGCACTACAGTCTTCTAAACCACTTCACCGCTATTATACATCATCGTGACTGTTTGCTGATTCCTATCCGCTGCCTCCGTGCACTACAGTCTTCTAAATCACTTCAACGCTATTATTATCATTGTGGCTGTTTGCTGATTCCTATCTGCTGCCTCCGTGCACTCCAGCCTTCACTTCACATCCACTCACCTGATCATCATCAAGTTCCTGAGCTGATTCCTATCCGCTGCCTCCGTGCACTACAGTCTCCAGCTTGCAACTCGCCTGTGTTCATCATCGTGACTGTTAGCTGATTCCTATCCGCTGCCTCCGTGCACTACAGTCTCCAGCTTGCAACTCGCCTGTGTTCATCATCGTGACTGTTAGCTGATTCCTATCCGCTGCCCCTGTGCATTGCCGCCTCATCTCAGCTCTCCTGTGTTTCCAGTCTACTGCTCACGTTGCCATCCGCTACACTTCTGGATCTACAGCTCCTGGTCTACTCTGCCATCCCGTGTTCCATCACTGTGGGTCCTGTTGGTTGCCCCTGGTTACCTCCGTGGGCGCAGAGTCCTGCTGCTGCTGTCAGCGCTATCGTCCATCTCCTGCTGATCCACTCTCCACGCCTTCACGTGTCCCGCTGGTCTCTACCCTCCTGTCAGCATTTGGATTCGTATCTCAACAACTACTCCTCTGCTGGATCATCTCCATTCTCCTGGGTCCTCTATGAGTCCAGTTCCACGTGTTACTGATTCCTGTGGATTCGTGTCCCTGTTGGTTTACTTACCTGTGCGCTGCACCTACTAGACTGCTGCCTCATCCATCCAGGGACTTCTCATCCAGTCGGCCTCCTGCCGCTCAGGTATCGCTGCACTCCTATCTGACTGCCTGCTTCTGAACCACGGTATGCATACTTCTCATTGACTGTGCTGGTGTATTGCATATCTTGCTGGACTGTGTTTGGTTCTCTCTGGAGTCTGCTATCCGCTGAGTCTTTTGCCATCATTGACTGTGTTATATTATGCTGGACTACTTCAAGTGACTTTCTAGATTTGCAGACCTGCTCAGTCATTTATATATATATATTGTGCATATTACTGTGGATCGTGTATAAGGTGCCTGTGTACATCCTGTGTTGCAGTCTCTCCCCGTGCACCTCCTCACATATATATTCAGTGGTACAACTTGCTCATGACAGACCACTGATCCCTGTTTCCTGTATCACCTGTTCCAGTATCCTCTCACATAGCAGTGGTACAACTTGCTACCGCAGACCACTGACTACCCGGATACCTCCACTTGGATTCCATTCCTTCACTCAGACAGCGGTACAACTTGCTATCCGCAGACCGCTGACTCTCATCACCTCCTTGTCTCTGTTGGACATTCCTCCTCACCATAGCAGTGGTACAACTTGCTATCGCAGACCACTGACTACCTTCACGTGCCCTTGTCCATACAGTTCCTCGTGTACTATTACCTCCATATTACCAGTGCTGCTAGTCATAGACTTTCCTGAGCATCTCATCAGTTACCATTTCCTGTTCCGTGATCACCCAGCTACCAGAGTATCCTATTACCATCTACATTGCTCTGGTAAGCCTACCACCTGGTGATCCCTGGGTAAAGACTCCTAGTGCCCGTGACAGTAAGATCAGGCCATGACAGACCCAGATACGGAACCTACTGCCAAAGAGATGCTGCAGCATCTGGTTAGCCGTGTGGAGCAACAGGATGCCCGCCAACAGCTGTTACTTCAGTGTTATCAGTCATTAACCTCCCAAGGAACATCTGGACAGACTGTGACAGCTACTACTGAGGTTCCTGTGCTTTCCTCCGTTTCCCCATTGCCATCCCAGGTGTCTACAGCTTCCACGCTTCACCTGCCTACTCCGTCAAAGTACGATGGAGACCCCAAAACTTGTAGGGGTTTCCTCAACCAATGTTCAGTCCATTTTGAGCTCCAACCTCAAAATTTTTCTACCCATCGTTCCAGAGTGGCCTATCTTATCTCTTTGTTTTCAGGACAAGCCCTGGCTTGGGCCTCCCCTCTGTGGGAGAGAAACGATCCAATACTACAAGATAGTGCCAAATTCATTTCTACATTCCGAAGTGTGTTCGATGAACCAGGTCGTGTGACCTCCGCTGCTTCCAGCATCCTCCGTCTGCGACAAGGATCTCATACAGTAGGCCAGTACGTCATTCAATTTAGGATCTTAGCCTCTGAACTTCAGTGGAACACTGAAGCCCTAGTTGCCGCCTTCTGGCAGGGGCTCTCCGATAAAATTAAAGATGCACTGACTACTCAGGAGCTTCCTTCGTCACTTGAGGATTTGATCTCTCTATGCCATCGTGTTGATATGAGATTTCGTGAAAGAGAGGCTGAGAAAACGACTTCTGCTAAAGCACCTCTTCGTTCTAACCCTCAATTTCGTCCTGTGTCACCCACTGTGATTCCCATGGAGATAGGACGTTCCAAATTATCTTCTGAGGAGAGGAAACGAAGAGTCAAGAATAGACTCTGTATCTATTGTGCTGATTCCACTCATGTTCTCAGCTCCTGCCCTAAGAGATCGGGAAATGCCAGGCCCTAACTAGTTCTGGAGAGGTGAAGTTAGGGTCCCTGGAGTCCTCTCCATCTTCTATGAAATCTAAAATCTGCGCTTTTGATGTTACAATTTCCTTTGCTACTCAAACCTTTGAGTCACAGGCATTGATTGATTCCGGAGCAGCAGGAAATTTCATTTCCAAATCATTAGTAAAGCAATGGTCTCTACCAGTGATTACCTTAAAAACACCCATTACTGTGACGGCTATCGATGGATCACGTCTCATCAACGGTCTCATCACCCAGAGTACGTCTCCAGTAACCCTTCAGATTGGTGCCCTGCATCATGAAGAAATATCGTTTTTAATCCTTCCTGTTACGACAAGTCCGATTGTCTTAGGCCTTCCATGGCTTCAGTGTCACTCTCCCCAGATTGACTGGCGCACCCCTCAAGTCACGTCTTGGGGGTCTGAATGTCACCATCATTGCCTTTCCCAAGTCATTCCTCTCAAAGTACAGCAATCTTCCATCTCATCTACCTCATCGGGACTCCCTCCTCAATATGCTTCATTTACCGATGTTTTTGATAAAGCTCAGTCTGAACGTCTTCCTCCTCATCGTTCTTGGGATTGTCCGATCGACCTTCTTCCTGGCAAGACTCCCCCCAGGGGCCGGGTCTATCCACTCTCGTTACCTGAGACTCAAGCTACTTCTGAGTATATACAGGAGAACCTCCAGCGTGGGTTCATTCGACCTTCCACCTCGCCCGCTGGAGCTGGGTTCTTCTTCGTCAAAAAGAAGGATGGGTCATTACGCCCTTGCATAGATTTTCGTGGACTCAATGCCATTACTATCAAGAATCGGTATCCCATTCCGTTGATCACTGAGCTATTCGATCGCATCAAGGGAGCCCGTATCTTTACTAAGTTGGATCTTCGTGGTGCCTACAATTTAATCAGAATCCGTTCCGGTGACGAATGGAAGACAGCGTTTAACACCAGAGACGGGCATTACGAATATCTGGTAATGCCTTTCGGGCTGTGTAATGCCCCCGCTGTTTTTCAAGGCTTCATCAATGAGATCTTTCGGGACTTATTATATGTATGTGTCGTCGTCTACCTGGACGACATACTGATCTTTTCACAGGACCTGCCTTCTCATCACCAACATGTGGCAGAGGTCCTCTCCAGACTACGGAAAAATTCATTGTTCTGTAAATTAGAAAAATGTTCATTCGAATTACCCCAGATTCCATTCTTGGGGTATATAGTTTCCGGAGTTGGCCTGAAGATGGATCCAGACAAAGTGAGTACTGTACTACATTGGCCCCAGCCAACTACTCTTCGTGCTATCCAGCGGTTTTTAGGTTTTGCCAATTACTATAGACGCTTCATTCAAGACTTTTCCTCCATTGCTTCTCCTATTGTGGCCCTGACTCGAAAAGGGGCTAATCCTAAGCAATGGTCACCTGAGGCTCTTCAAGCCTTTCAAACACTAAAAGAGTCCTTCTCTTCGGCTCCAATCCTTCGACAGCCTGATGTGACACTCCCCTTCTTTCTAGAAGTAGATGCCTCTAATGTGGGCTTAGGAGCTATTCTCTCCCAACGCTCTGAACAGCAAAAGTTCCATCCTTGTGCCTTCTATTCTCGGGGTCTCCTGCCCCCAGAGAAGAATTATACCATCGGGGACAAGGAATTACTGGCTATCAAAGCCGCATTAGAGGAATGGAGATACTTATTGGAGGGAGCTCGCCATCCGGTGACGATCTTCACGGATCATAAGAACTTGTCATATCTCCAGTCTGCCCAATGCTTGAACCCTCGTCAAGCAAGATGGTCTCTTTTCTTTTCCCGTTTTGAATTAATAATTACCTTCAAACCAGCTGCTAAGAACAAAAAAGCTGATGCTTTATCTAGAGCCTTTGTGACGTCCTCTGATATAGAAGAGGGTTCCAACCATACTATTCTAGATCCCAAATGTATCTCACTGGCTGCTTCATCCACCAAAACGCTACCATTTGGGAAGACCCTCGTGCCTCCTACTCTAAGGAGGAAAATCCTTTCGTGGTTCCATGCCTCTCGTTTTTCTGGACACGCCGGTGAACACAAGACCTTTGAGATCCTCTCTCGAAGTTACTGGTGGCCTTCAATGAGGAGAGACGTCAAAGAGTTCATTGCTTCCTGTGAACTATGTTCTCAGTTCAAATCCTCCCGTAGAACTCCAGCAGGGTTGCTACGACCACTACCCATTCCGTCCAAACCATGGACCCATATTAGTATGGATTTCGTTACTGACTTACCACCTAGTAAGAATCATAACACTATTTGGGTGGTGGTGGACAGATTTTCGAAGATGGCTCATTTCATCCCTCTGCCTGGTTTGCCTTCCTCGTCCATCTTGGCTGAACATTTCATTAAAGAGATCTTCCGTATCCATGGATGTCCGTCTGAGATTGTGTCTGATAGAGGAGTACAATTCGTTTCCAGATTCTGGCGATCCCTTTGTAAAACCTTGGGCATACGATTAGCACTCTCATCTTCTTACCATCCGCAATCTAACGGACAAACTGAACGTGTCAATCAAGATCTTGAGACTTTTATAAGAATGTTTTCATCAGCCAATCAAGACAACTGGGTAGAGTTGCTTCCTTGGGCTGAATTCGCCCATAACAACATGTACCATGAGTCATCATCCAAAACTCCATTTTTTGTGGTCTACGGTCACCATCCGTCTTTTCCGGAATTTCCTGCCCTCCCGCCCACCCAAGTTCCTGCGGTGGAAACTGTTTGTCAGACCTTTAAAAATATCTGGTCTCAGGTCAAAACCTGTTTAAAGAAGACATCTATCAAATATAAATCTTTCGCAGATAAGAAGAGGCGGGCTATTCCCCCACTAAAAATTGGAGATCGTGTCTGGTTATCCACCAAAAATATTCGTTTGAAGGTTCCATCCATGAAATTCGCCCCTCGTTTTATTGGTCCATATAGGATCATTCAAGTAATCAATCCAGTATGTGTGAAACTTCTTCTTCCTAAGAATCTTCGGATTTCTAATGCCTTCCACGTATCCTTGCTCAAACCTCTGATTATCAACCGTTTCTCAACTCCTCCCTCAGCTCCGCAGCCAGTTCAAGTCCATCAGGAGGAGGATTTCGAGATTACTGAGGTGCTAGACGCAAAAATTTCGCGAGGAGGTCTTCATTTCCTCGTTCATTGGAAGGGCTTTGGTCCTGAGGAGCGCTCTTGGATCAAGGCTGAAGATCTTAATGCTCCTGCCCTCTTGAAGAAGTTTTATGCCAAAAATCCGGACAAGCCCGGTTCCAGGCGTTCTGTGCCCACCTTTAAAAGGGGGGGTACTGTCACTCACCGGACCGTGAGTGCCTCTTCTCGGACATTTAGGAACCGTGGCCGTCCGCCATCCTGAGGGTCTGCGCATGCGCAGCCCTTTCCTATACTTCAGTGTATGTTCCTTTAACTCAACTGGCAGATCAGGCAACACTCCCTATATTAAGCACCTGTGGTCAACACCACGTTGCCTGATCTTGGAGTCTCATGCCCCATGAGTCTCTGAAGGTGTTCCTGTATTCCTCGTGTATTCAGCGCTGCTGATTCCTGTGGTTTCCAAACCACTTCTATCTCTGTGGTTTCCAAACCACTTCTACTACTGTGGTTCCCATACCACTTCTACCATCAACTGTATCATCGTGACTGTTTGCTGATTCCTATCCGCTGCCTCCGTGCACTACAGTCTTCTAAACCACTTCACCGCTATTATACATCATCGTGACTGTTTGCTGATTCCTATCCGCTGCCTCCGTGCACTACAGTCTTCTAAACCACTTCACCGCTATTATACATCATCGTGACTGTTTGCTGATTCCTATCCGCTGCCTCCGTGCACTACAGTCTTCTAAATCACTTCAACGCTATTATTATCATTGTGGCTGTTTGCTGATTCCTATCTGCTGCCTCCGTGCACTCCAGCCTTCACTTCACATCCACTCACCTGATCATCATCAAGTTCCTGAGCTGATTCCTATCCGCTGCCTCCGTGCACTACAGTCTCCAGCTTGCAACTCGCCTGTGTTCATCATCGTGACTGTTAGCTGATTCCTATCCGCTGCCTCCGTGCACTACAGTCTCCAGCTTGCAACTCGCCTGTGTTCATCATCGTGACTGTTAGCTGATTCCTATCCGCTGCCCCTGTGCATTGCCGCCTCATCTCAGCTCTCCTGTGTTTCCAGTCTACTGCTCACGTTGCCATCCGCTACACTTCTGGATCTACAGCTCCTGGTCTACTCTGCCATCCCGTGTTCCATCACTGTGGGTCCTGTTGGTTGCCCCTGGTTACCTCCGTGGGCGCAGAGTCCTGCTGCTGCTGTCAGCGCTATCGTCCATCTCCTGCTGATCCACTCTCCACGCCTTCACGTGTCCCGCTGGTCTCTACCCTCCTGTCAGCATTTGGATTCGTATCTCAACAACTACTCCTCTGCTGGATCATCTCCATTCTCCTGGGTCCTCTATGAGTCCAGTTCCACGTGTTACTGATTCCTGTGGATTCGTGTCCCTGTTGGTTTACTTACCTGTGCGCTGCACCTACTAGACTGCTGCCTCATCCATCCAGGGACTTCTCATCCAGTCGGCCTCCTGCCGCTCAGGTATCGCTGCACTCCTATCTGACTGCCTGCTTCTGAACCACGGTATGCATACTTCTCATTGACTGTGCTGGTGTATTGCATATCTTGCTGGACTGTGTTTGGTTCTCTCTGGAGTCTGCTATCCGCTGAGTCTTTTGCCATCATTGACTGTGTTATATTATGCTGGACTACTTCAAGTGACTTTCTAGATTTGCAGACCTGCTCAGTCATTTATATATATATATTGTGCATATTACTGTGGATCGTGTATAAGGTGCCTGTGTACATCCTGTGTTGCAGTCTCTCCCCGTGCACCTCCTCACATATATATTTAGTGGTACAACTTGCTCATGACAGACCACTGATCCCTGTTTCCTGTATCACCTGTTCCAGTATCCTCTCACATAGCAGTGGTACAACTTGCTACCGCAGACCACTGACTACCCGGATACCTCCACTTGGATTCCATTCCTTCACTCAGACAGCGGTACAACTTGCTATCCGCAGACCGCTGACTCTCATCACCTCCTTGTCTCTGTTGGACATTCCTCCTCACCATAGCAGTGGTACAACTTGCTATCGCAGACCACTGACTACCTTCACGTGCCCTTGTCCATACAGTTCCTCGTGTACTATTACCTCCATATTACCAGTGCTGCTAGTCATAGACTTTCCTGAGCATCTCATCAGTTACCATTTCCTGTTCCGTGATCACCCAGCTACCAGAGTATCCTATTACCATCTACATTGCTCTGGTAAGCCTACCACCTGGTGATCCCTGGGTAAAGACTCCTAGTGCCCGTGACAGTCTGCAAGCCAAATTCCGAGTATCTACGTTGCAGTATCTCCCTGCTATTTCCACTCCCAAGTGGCAACGTCGCTAAAACATTACCGGCATCATCTCTATCAAGTGGCAAGTTTATTCCTAATTGATTCTACGCTCTCTCTATTGTGGTTCACTGGGAACTTCCTTAGGGGACCACGACCTGCAAGTGGAAGCCGCAAAAGCTCATATTCCCTTGCGGGAATCACTGGTGAACACCTTTCACTTGTTAGACTCCACGCCCCTAGCGAGAGTAACGCCAATCCCGGCTGAACTACTAGCATCCGGTTTTAACCCTACTGGTACGTGACAGATATCTGGTGAGTTCATTTTAGCACACTGAGCTCATAGTCATGTTCATGGAACCAGCTTGAGGTGTGCTTTGTGACATGTCACTTCATCCTGGTGGAATTAGCCATTAGAAGCAGTGCCAAATATAATTCCCAGAGAAGAAATGCCGGCACTTAACCTGCCGGCATAAACATGTCGGCAGTCTAAATGCTGCCACTTCCATTGTACTGACAGTTTTCCAATGTCGCTAGTGTGATATGCAACATTGAGTTATCTTGTGTTATCTAATCTACGCACGTATTGGCAACCTATGAACGGCCAAATTCACCAATAAAGGGATCTCAAGATACGTGTTATGAATCGCAGTGCATTCACAAAGTGCAACGGAAGTGTAGGCAAAGTGTCTTTATTCAGGTAAATATATTAACAAAGATAACTCAAATCCACAGATAACAGGTTCCAAAAGAGACTGTATAGTAAAATGGCAGGAACAAGTATAATAAGTTTACTCCAGTCCAGAAGGCACAAGGCTGTCCAGGAAAGCAGACAGAGTCCAGGGATCAAATAGAGACCAGACAAACAAATCCAAATAGCCAGGCAGAGATCAAGCAAATAGGCGAGGTCCAGAAGTCTGTCCAAAAGGTCAGGGCAACAGGCAAAACAGCGTGGTCCAATGTACAGGCAAATGATTTGGTGTCTCAGGCAAGCAGGCAGGTCCAAGGTACAGGCAGGGGTCATATACAGAAGTTCAGTCCAGCAGGTATATACCAAATAGCACAGGAGCATGTTAGCAGCAGCCAGGAACAACAGATGAACTGCACAGAGCACAGCTAGAGGCAGGTACTTAAAGCAGTGCAACAGGTGCAGTTCTAATTAGCATCAGACAAGGAGATTAACTCCTTCACACATATTGCAGAGTTCAGGAGCAGGACAGCAGCACCTCTGGTGGTATGAGGCACTGCTGCTAGGTACAAACAACAGACAGAGTTGTAACAATACATAGCTAGATGAATTCAATCGCAAGCCAGTTCCGTCACGTTCATTTGGTACAGCGTATTTCTGTGTCTGCGCACAGAATTATGCTTTTTCCAACCGTACGGCTCACTTATGTTAGAGTACAAGAGGTGTTGGCATTGTTATAAATAAGGATGCTTGATTTTTACTTTGATGTTTACACTTGTGTTTGTGTTGTATTTACATATTTCTTTGGGGCACTATGGGTACCAACATAGCCTTGCAGCCATGGAGTAGGCTTGTGCTTGTAGTACTAGTACTACTTAATGGCAGCCTGGCCATCCTGGGACCTGTAGTGCACCAGGGACAAAATACTTTAATACATTATTATTATTATTACCCCATACACAAAGCTGAGGGTTTAGGGAAGGGTTATAGTACTTTCATCATAGGGGTGGGTATCCCTAGGATGGGAAGAGGTGGAGGGCTACATCTCTCTTGGGAATGCAGCCCAGTACTGACTACTCTGGAGTTGGTTGCCATTATGGCAGGGGAACCCTATGCTGTGGGAGGCAAAACCTAGTGCTGCTAATAGTGAAATTGAGGTCAACCATGCTGTTTGGTCCACCATTTTTTGATAGTTTCAGCTAGTTTGGGGGCCGGGGGCATTTTTTTCCTAAAAATGTAAGGTTTTATGTCAATATTGTGACTGTTTAAATTGGCATAAGGGTTTTGAGCCCATAATGTGTGGAAAGGAAACAATTACTTGGCGTAGTGGTTAGCATTTCTGCCTTACAGCACTGGGGTCATGAGTTCAATCCCTGACCATGGCCTTATCTGTGTGGAGATTGTATGTTCTCCCCATGTTTGTGTGGGTTTCCTCTGGGTGCTCAGATTTCCTCCCACACTCCAAAAACATACTGGTAGGTTAATTGGCTGCAAACAAATTCACCCTAGTCTGTGTGTGTGTGTGTGTGTGTGTGTGTGTCTGTCTGTGTGTGTGTGTGTGTGTGTGTGTGTTAGGGAATTTAGACTGTAAGCCCCAATGGGGCAGGGACTGATGTGAGTGAGTTCTCTGTACAGCACTGTGGAATTAGTGGCGCTATATAAATAAATGGTGATGATGATGATTACTTCGTTCATTAAGTAGTAGGGGATGATGTCGGGCTCGAACCTACAGGCCGTGGCTCGGGCCCTACTCTCCGACCTCAACTGATGTCTGCCACCAGTCTCTGGATCCCTACTGATGCCTGCTACCGGATGCTCCTTTACATCTGCTCCTGCTGGATGCTGCCTGCTATTCTGTCCCCGGCCACTGCTACCAACATCTACACCAAGTCATGGCTTGGGCCCCCACTCCACTCACTCCTTCTAGACCTGTCTCTGGCTGCTGTCTGCTGCTCCATGCTGCCTCTGAACTCCCCGCTGACCTGACGCTCTGACTTCTCGGGCCGCTGCTTGGGCCTTCCTGGTCCCTTGCCTCCCAATGACTTCCAGGTGCCTCTGACTTCTCCATTTGTTTTTCCTCACCTTGGCCTTCATTACCGGTCACCTGTGTGCCTCCTGCAGTGCCTCTGGAACCCTGCTTTTCTGCTCGTTCCCCATCACCTCTGGATCCCTGCTATACTTCTCGCCCCCCTCCTGTAGTGCCTCTGAACACCTGCTATACTCCTTGTTCCTCCTACCACCAATTTACCAACTACCATCATTGTCCTCACTGATTGTCCACTACCAACCTCCTCTCCTCTCATCTGTAGGCCCAAACAAATAGCTACCTTCGCTCTCCCCTCCAGAATATACTTCCTATTTTCCCTGCCTCTCAACTACCTCAGGACCTTGCTGTACACTATGTCCCTGAATGATTTTTTCACCTCTTTTGATCTTGTGGCATAATCAGGGGAATAGGCACCATCACCTGGGGTAGATGGCTTTGAACAGCAGCAATAAATCGCGAAAATGCAGGATTTCTGGTACAACTGATGTCAGTCAGTTTTATTGAGCATGTGCAAACATAAGCAAAAGCCTTGCCTGTCCGGCACTAACTAAACATTCCTTAGAGGCCCTCTCTGAAGTCTGAGACCTTGTGTCCCAGATTTAAATGCCAAACAAAGGTTATTTGCTCATGTGGGGAAATGAGGTATTAATATCACCCTAACCAGCCTGTCCCTCGATTCTCACAAAATGTGGATTATAGCATGTACTTTTTATAGCCCTTGCTTTTATTTCCCAGCTCAACAGAATATCACTGCAGTGTCTATATACATGTGGATAAGAGGACATTGTAGCTCATTGTAAATATGTATATTGTTTATTGTATCTTGTTGATATTGCATGGAAGCTGTTAGTCATTGTCCTTAAAGTGAAGCCAGGTGGGTTATGGGTAAGGATCATATTGCAGGATACAGGTGAGGGGGTAGGCTAATTAGTACCCATTGTTCTCAACATAACTAGTTCAGACATTTTGTCTAGAGCCTAGCATGGGACCTTCTGTGGAAGCACAGCTCATCTCCACTCCCCCTCCAATCCCCTGATAAAAGCACTAACCAATAGTTAAAAAGGATAGACCCAGGGGTTTGCTCAGGGAAGGGAAAACACTATGGACATTAGACCCTAGATATAAAGAGCCACTGCAAGGGGGAGGAGATATTCATTCTGGGACTGGAAGCTGCAGGGTGGCTGGTTTTAGAGTTGTTGTTTTCTACCAGTGAAATACATTGGCAGATCCACGGGTCGTCAAGTCCGGGCAGCCAAGTGACTGTAATTCCTTAAGCTAGTGGTTATCTAGCTAGCGACAGATAATGTGGTAAACCTGCCTGGCATTTATTTACTGTGTGTATATAATAATCTAGTGATTGTTTTATTTTCTAATTGCATTTGCCTGAGTGTCTGAGAACCCTAGAATGTACTGGCATAATCAGGCACCCGTCGGTGGCCAGCCAACGCAAAGTGGGTAGAATTGGGCCAGAAAACCCAGTATCTTCACAGCTCACACTTAGCAGGTTCTCTCAGGAGGCACCCAGCCTCCTCCCCAGGTCTGAGAGACAGAGTGATCAGGGCTGCAAATTTTTGCAGGCGCCATACAGGTGCAACTGTTAATTAGTCTGCTGTGAAACATACTCTGGGAAGTTTTTCCCCACAGAGCTAAACAATCTCCCTGCTGTTAGCCTATACAAAGCAGGAGACCTGGGACAAATATCTGTGTGATTTATCATTAATCCAGTAACTTTGTTAGAGTCTCCAATATCACCTCTACACCAATGATATTCAACTCTACATCTGTTCTCTTGATTCCCCCCGCCTCCTCTCATGTGCATCTGACTTCTTTTCCGCCACCCCCTCTTGGATGTCTTCACGTTTTCTTAAAATTAACATTGCTAAAACTGATCTCATTGTCTTCCCTCCATCTAGATCTTCTACCCCCTCTTGATCTCTATATCACTGTTAACAATACCACCATCTCATCTGTTCCCCAACTGCGCTGCCTCAGCATCACCCTTGACTCCTCCCTCTCCTTTGCCCCCCACATTCAATCTCTCTCCCAATCCTCTCGCTTACAACTCTGCAACATTGCCCATATTGGGCACTTCCTATCTCAGGCTGAAACTAAAACATTAATCCATTCACTCATCATTTCCCGTCTTGATTACTGTAACCTTCTCCTCACTGGCCTCTCCCTTTCCCACCTTGCCCCACTCAGGTCTATACTCAACGCTGCTGCGAGACTCATCTTCCTCTCCCGCTGCTCCTCTTCTGCCTCCCCTCTCTGCCTTGCTTTACACTGGCTTCTCTTCCCTTACAGAATCCTTTTCATACTCTTCATCCTTACCTACAAGGCCTCGCCCACTCCAACATTCGGCACTGTGATTGGTTCTCAGTGCACGTATGGGCGTACACACGTCACTCGAGGATCCTTCAATTTCCTATATGTAAGATGTCTGCCTCACCGGTCAATTATTCTTGGTGTCCAAGCGATTAGGGGCATGACCGGCCTTTTGCTGATCATAAACTGGCATTCGCAAGTGAATGCACCTGAATTAAATCACATTAAAATGCACTGGTGAGATAACTCATTCAGCCCTGCCATTTTGTGACTTCAGAAGCTCAGATATTCGTGAGAATGCTTTTCTCTTCAATATTATTGATGAGTACATGTCTTATGTCAGACCACAATTTCCTTCCAAGCCAAATGTCCCAAGTTTACTGTCCTTCCGCATTCTCCAGATAATTATTTTATTATTTTAAATTAAAGCCATTGGACTGATTTAAGCACACCAGACCCTCTGCTCCATCATGTACGATTTTCCCCTGTTTTTAGTCCCCATTTTTCACTTGCTGCCCCACTACTCTCTTCAACCCAAACCCATCTCTCTGTCCCCAAGCCATCGTATATATATATATATATATAATTTTAGTTTTTTTAATATTATGCATGATGTGTGGTTTGTAGGTATTTGTTTGTTATTAATTCAAATACACATAAAATTAAGTGGATATCACATATTGCCTGAAGCAGGCTTTAACCTTTGTAGGTTTTGTGTACACTCAAAAGTTAAAACAACAGAATGTACTGAAGTATGTAGATTTAAAATTATAGAAAGAGCACACAGGGGAAAAATATTAAAGTAATGTCAAATGGTATAATAATAAAGGCATTAATGATAAAACAGTTTTAAATGTATTTATTTTTTCTCCCATGATACACATTTATTATTATGTTGTTAATGTCTATTGAACATAAAAAATAATTTTACAATTGCTTGTGATTGCAAACTCATCTTACAGCAATCACATGAGACTGTTATCATTGCTGATCAGGACTTAGACTAGCTCCAGAGTTGGTGTAAGAGGTACGGCAGAAAGACTAGTTACTTTCATGGCCGTAGAGCTCTGCTTCTGTGCGCACTTGAATTTGGCACGCCCTTATTTTGCAGTGAATATGGTAACACACCCCCTATCTATCTCATATCTATCTATCTATCTATCTATCTATCTATCTATCTCCTATCTATCTATCTATCTATCTCCTATCTATCTCATATCTATCTATCTATCTATCTATCTATCTATCTATCTATCTATCTCATATCTATCTATCTATCTATCTATCTATCTATCTATCTATCTATCTATCTCATATCTATCTATCTATCTATCTATCTCCTATCTATCTATCTATCTATCTCCTATCTATCTCCTATCTATCTATCTATCTCCTATCTATCTCATATCTATCTATCTATCTATCTATCTATCTATCTATCTATCTATCTATCTCCTATCTATCTATCTATCTATCTATCTCCTATCTATCTCATATCTATCTATCTATCTCATATCTATCTATCTATCTATCTATCTATCTATCTATCTATCTCATATCTATCTATCTATCTATCTATCTATCTATCTATCTATCTCATATCTATCTATCTATCTATCTATCTCCTATCTATCTATCTATCTATCTATCTCCTATCTATCTCCTATCTATCTATCTATCTCCTATCTATCTCATATCTATCTATCTATCTCATATCTATCTATCTATCTATCTATCTATCTCCTATCTATCTCATATCTATCTATCTATCTCATATCTATCTATCTATCTATCTATCTATCTATCTCATATCTATCTATCTATCTATCTATCTATCTATCTATCTATCTATCTATCTCATATCTATCTATCTATCTCCTATCTATCTATCTATCTATCTCCTATCTATCTCATATCTATCTATCTATCTATCTATCTATCTATCTCCTATCTATCTATCTATCTCCTATCTATCTCATATCTATCTATCTATCTCATATCTATCTATCTATCTATCTATCTATCTATCTATCTATCTCATATCTATCTATCTATCTATCTATCTATCTATCTATCTATCTCATATCTATCTATCTATCTATCTATCTATCTATCTATCTCCTATCTATCTATCTATCTATCTCCTATCTATCTCATATCTATCTATCTATCTCATATCTATCTATCTATCTATCTATCTATCTATCTATCTATCTATCTCATATCTATCTATCTATCTATCTATCTATCTATCTATCTATCTATCTCATATCTATCTATCTATCTATCTCATATCTATCTATCTATCTCATATCTATCTATCTATCTATTTATCTATCTATCTATCTATCTCATATCTGTCTATCTCATATCTATCTATCTATTAATTGTATCCTCATTTTCTCCATCCTAAAACATCACCCAACCCTAGCATGTAATAATGACATGTTTACTAATCTGACACAGGTTCCATGTACATGTCTATTCACAGTACAACTCCACTTTCTATGTAAAGTAAATGCAATAATCAGTATCCTTATTCTCCAGGCTTTATAAATGAATGTTATTTGAATAGTTGCATTTAAAATAAAAATAATACATTATAGCAGAGATATGTCAGCATATTGTGATGGTTGTGCTTTTCCTACTGGATGGCGGTCACATCTCCCCTCTCTATGACCACATGCTGACACAATCTGGGCAATCCTGCAGGTCTGGAATGCCGGGTAGTTAAATACACAGTAGCATTTACATTTATCTTGTGTGAATAAAGAATGATCTAGAATTGTATCAGACATAGAAAGAAATCTCAGATTGTGTGACAGCTTCTCTGTATTGTGTGATACTATTGTTTATGGTATAATGTGAAAATGACTCCTATTGTTATAATGAGACATTTGAGTCACTTGTCTCAACACGTCTACAGAAAAGCTCCATTTGTTTTGCTTAAGACAAATTACTGATTTTTTTTCTATTTTCGCAGGTTAGTGAAGCATTATATTTCTCTTCAGTAAGTAGCATGAGGGTTACATCCAAAACTGTGTCATTTGCACAATAAAATCAAACCACATCTCCATCCCTAAATATTTATCCTTCTCTTTCATTCTTGTTCATTACCAGAAAATCTCATAGTGCTGTTTAGTCCTCAATTAATTCCATCTGATTCTTTCTTAGGTTAATAATATCTAAAACTGTTATTCATTTTCTTGTTCCTCAGCAAACAATTACATTTCTGTACAATCATATCAACATACCGCACACTCAACACATTTCTTTTAATCTGAAATGAAAATATTAATGATTGCTTCATACAGGCCACAACTTTGTAATTTGCAGTCTATGTGCAATGGGATTGTTAGACTTTAACCATATAATTACAATATACACTCCAATCAATTTAATCTGGTGATTTTGTGAGAAAATGTTACACCTAATGTAATCAGATTAGCTGTCAATTTAGTCTATATCATTGATCTTTAGGGGATAGATTACCAGCTTTAGACTATCACATCTCGATTACTACAGTAATAAAAAATAAAAAGGCCGAACTCAGTAGCAGTGACAGCAGACCTTCGTCATAGATACGTTCTGGGGGGTAGAGTAAGGCATCTGAGTTTCCAGAACTGACACCATGTGAGTCCATATCTCTGGTCCCGTATTAGTCTGGACACAGTTTCAGTCCTTACTCTCTACCTAATAATATTAGAGGGTTCTCGTTAGGCTACGTAGTATATCATTTTTTTTAAAAAAAAATAAATTATTTTGCCAGGTCAAGATAACAATAAAAAACGATTGACAAAGTGAATACAGTTATAAGAATTAGACAAGAAGAAGTAATCAAATCAACGATCAGCATAAAACATATGAAACACTAAGTCAAACGAATCTTATAATGTAGTGGTAGCGAGTGACCCAAAGTTTTTGTTGAAAGACGAAAGAAGGAAAGAGAGGGTATAGAGGAAAAAAGGAGCAAGAGAAAAGGTGGAAAAGGAAGAAAGGTAGGAGGTGACTAGATCCGATATAAAAGGAAAGAAGTCCAAGAAAGAAGTGAGGTATTAGAACTGGATTATGTAAAGGGTGGGCACGCCTGAAAGAATGCTAACCATGGATCCCAAACTTTGGTGAAAGCTCTCGAAGTATTCCGAATAATGCTGGTCATATACTCCATCCGTTGAGTCTGCCAGAAACAATGTGCCTAATCAATTTATTCTGATGTCGGAATGACGAGGGAGCCCCCAGAGGGAGTAGAAAGAATTTGGGCTCCAGGGGAATGTCCACCTGAAGAATTGCACTAATCAGGCCTCTAATCTCAACCCAGAAGCCTGATAATTTTGAGCACCATCGGTATAGCACTTTATAGACGTTCTCCTTGATTATAACGCAGATGGAGCTAGAGGCGGCATTTTCGTATATCTCAGACCACTCCTCCTCCGAGAGCTCCTCACCAAGGTCCTGCTCCCAAGCCAGTTCATGAGAGGCCCTAGAAGTTGAAGAGGAAGGAGCAAGTTCGTAGTAAAGCGTTGAAATTAGCCCTTTGGTTGAAGATTGGCGTAGACAGAGGGCTTCAAATGTGGAGAGAGGTCGGGATAGAAGACGATCTTTAACACCACTATGAAAGTGATGGAGTTGCAAGAACTGATAGAAGTGTTTTGAGGAAATGTGGATATGTGATTGTATTTCAGAAAACTGAGGAAAAGTTGCAGAGGTGGTTAGATGATTAAGGTAAGTGACTCCCCGCGAGTACCACGGCTGGAATGCGCTATGATGAAGACCTGGGGGAAATTCCGGAGAGTTGAATAGCGGAATAACCGGGGAGGGATGGGGAGACAAGGCAAATTTCTGGGATGACGAATCCCAAATGGATAGAGAATGTGCGACTACTGGATGAAGCAACAATCGTTTAGAGCAACGAGATCTTGGATGCCATAGGAGAGACGATAAAGAGAGCAATCCCAGACCCTCAGCCTCGATTTTGGACCAAACTCTGGCTTGCGTCGGACCAGACCACAAGACACATTGAGCGAGCTGGGCACAGAGATAATATCTTCGGAAGTCAGGAATCCCCAAACCTCCTCCCCATAAAGGTCTAGTTCATCTAAAAGGGGGGGCACCGCCGTGTTGTGGTTAGTAATAGACAGAAGGACGTCGTCCGCATACAGAGCGATCTTATGTGTAGAGGGGCCCACCTGAATGCCTGATATTTCGCGATTATTTCGGATTCTAGCAGCCAGAGGCTCAATAACAAGAGCGAATAGGCTACGTAGTATATCTTAAACTGAATTAGAATCTGTCAGCAGTAACTAGACAAATTGGAAAGAATTTATTGAGAGAGTGGGGGTGACAGCAAATTTAATATACAGTATATTATAAACATTTTAATATTGGATTCTAAGTCAAGTGTTTTTTTTGAAGCAATTTAATTGAGTTATCCACTGTTCTGACCCCAAATATAACTTCTTTTAGAACTTCTTGAAGTCCCTTTTACCACTAACAGTGCCCAACATATTTTGGCTCATTATAAAGACTAAGGACCCCCATTATTTAACTGAACTCATAAAACTTTTGATATGTTTACATTTTTGGATTTGGGTCATATCTTTTTTCTTTAATGAATTCAGGGGCAGAAAATCACCATCTAGAGACCCCTACTCTACAAGGTGCAAGCACGCGCAGTAAAACCCCAAACCCACCCCCACGTATGCTCAAAGAGGCCCCCACTCTGCTTTGCTGATAATCACATTTAATGTTTAGCATCAGGATGTAATATAGTCTCCAAACTTGGATTTAACATAATTTAAAATTTACATCAATCTGTGATTTCCCATATTACTTGTTGTTTCATTATTCTGAAAGTTCCCCTTAATGGTCCCCTGCTGTGCATTCAGGAAAAATAGATTTGTTGGTCACTATCAGATCAAAAGGCTTAATTAGCATGGGACTTCCTTTCTTCAGAAAAGTTACAGAAACAAGTTGCCTGGATAAGGGGATCAGAACTCACATATCAGTACATGAATAATATGGAAATAAATACATTTACACTCCCGGGTAATAACCCTTTTGCGCTGTTTGCCAGTTAACCACTGGTGCCACAGCATTGGGTATGAACTTTTTCGATGTTGGGACAACCATCTTGACCACGTGGGAGGTGAATGTGACCGGCCAGAATCAGATACAGACTTTTCATGATTCTTAGACTGCTGGTCATTTCAGGACACATAAACCCTCTAAATTAATACTTCAGCAAATTTGGTGGTCTCAACTTTGTTTTGATGTTCATCTGTTTGTGTCTACTTGTGATAACTGTGCATGCAAAAACACCTACCCAAGCAAGCCCTTTGTTTGCTACAAACCACTTTACACTTCTTGGCCTTGGGTGTCTAATGCTCTTGACTTGGTTGTGGATCTGACACTTTATAGAGATGTGAGGTGCCCATGGGGGAAGGGGTGGGGGATGTCCGAGCGCCCAAACGCCGCAGGGGGAGAAGGCCCCTGACTTCGTGTACAGGGCACTCGTTTTGCTGTAAGGGGAAAAGGGAGAATACGGGAGGGACAGTTCCCCAAGGTGAGTGCACCAAGGGAACAGCAGTCGCCGGGGCTATACTGATGTACGCGACTCTCCGATGGGGCCCCCTTGGCTCCTTCTGCGTACTTTGTCTTCCGATCAGCACCTGTAAGACAAGAGAGACAGCACCACGACAGCCCTTCCCAACACCTCTGTTACTTACCCAATCCCGAGGGACCGCTATGGAACTCACCACACCGTACTTTGCCTCAGACCGACCACTCTCGCATCCTGAGACACTGTGCCCCACAGGCCTACGCCCGTGGCCTGAGCCCCGGCTGTTAAGCCCGCCTTGTCCTGGGGCTCAGGACATAGGTGCCCTTCCGGACGGATGGAGGGGGTTCTATACACCGCTCCAGAACTCTGCTGCGTACCTACTTAGGAACCGAGTGTTCCCTACTCTACGTCAGGACATAGCGTGCCGCTAGATCTGGGCCGAATGCCCACTGCCAACTACAAGGGCCTACTGCCCACTTCCAGTCAGGGACCTTATGTCCATCTACCAGCAAGGACCCGGAGTCCTTGCTACGCTACAGGGCAGCCACCCTGCTACGCTCACGGAAGCCTATCGCTTCCCTATCCAGAGTCCTATGCCTCGCTGCACTAAAGGGCCTTGCGCCCTCCTACAGGGCAGGGCCTTGCGCCCAACTACAGCTCAGGGCCTTGCGCCCTGCGGGGGAGTCGAGCTCCTGCCTATTCTGGCCTACAGCCAGAAGCTACTTACGGGCCTTATGCCCAGCGGGGGAGACAAGCTCCTACCTGAGGGCCTTGCACCCTGTGTCTACCTTAGGGCCTTATGCCCGATACCTACTTAAGAGCCTGGTGCCCTGCGGGGGAGCTGCGCTCCTACCTGAGGGCCTCCTGCCCTATACCTACCTAAGGGCCGTGTGCCCTCTAAGAACTAGTGCATTGTGCCCTCTAAGAACTAGGGCCTTGTGCCCTCTAAGAACTAGGGCCTTGTGCCCTCTTAACACCTACAATGGCCACCGCTACCTGCGCCACAGGCCTAGTACCTGAAGGTGCCCCCGGGCCTTGTGCCCGACCTAAAAGAGTAATTAATACTCACCTGCTCCGGTCATCTTCCTACAAATGGGGACATCATGTTAAGATGGTATTCAGTCGTTGGCTGGCAAAGTGGTGCCAGCCTGAGTAGTCAGTAACAACTAGTTACTGAAATCAGTGAAATCCCAAAAATGTGATGGAATGAGGAGGCGCAGTATGTCATACTATTTAATCATGTTCATGGGCAGATAGTTAATACTAATGGCACTAAATTACGTAAAGTCTCCTGGCGGTTTCACTATATCAAACCTTACAAGGGACTTTATTATAATGGTATTGAAAATTTTATGAGCTTATATTATTTACTTTTCCTGAAGCGTATTATCAGCCCCCAGAGATTCCAATAGTAATAAGCAATGTTGACTCAGAAAGTTAGTTTGTAAGGCTAGAGGATAATTTAATGTTTCTATGTATGGATTACTAAAGCTATCTGTAGCAGCGGGGGAGACAAGCTCCTACCTGAGGGCCTTGCGCCCTGTGTCTACCTGAGGGCCTTATGCCCAATACCTACTTAAGCATCACAGCTTCATACATATATGCTAACAGTGCACACTTGGGGTAAATGTATTATGCTCTGGTTTTTTAATCTCGCAGGAGATACGCGACTTTGCATTGTAAAGGCAAACTTGCCTTTACAAGCCAGCACCGCTTTAAATTTTACATGCAAAGTCGCCGATCTCCCGCAAGATGAAAAAAACAGAGCATAATACGTTTAGCCCTTGGTGTGCAAAGCTAATCATTATCACTGACTTGTATCTAACACTGCGTAGTACCTTCTTTTGTAGATGTGTCCTTGTGTGTGGAGAAGATGTGCCACCAACCCCATCCTAGGTATAAGTGAGTAACCACTACCAAGCAAGACCAGAAGAAACACACTCTTTTAAAGAGAAAGCTTTTCTTGAAGAAGTATGAGAAACCAGTTTACAAGGCTCAAAAGTCCCAGAGTGTTTGGAAAGGGCGATGGTACCTAACTGCCTGGTCAGCCAGGTACTGGTTGGTAAGGCCTTGATACTCAGTCATTCTGGTAGGAATATGTTACATGGGGATGTTCCTTGTACAGATGTTTGTTTTGCTCTCAATAGTCCTGAAGAACCACAGTAAGTTGAGGCTGGTCCACACTGTCTCCTTACTCCACTTCTCTTCCTATCACCTCAAAATACCCCAATGCCTCCCCTTGTATTTTTCCAACTACCACCTTTCTTCGCCGAATCTACTGTCTCTTCAACCTCCAACCCCTGTCTCTATCTCTCCATCTTTCTATCTGTTCTTTGCTTCCTTCCTTCCTGTACTGTTTAAAGCCCAGAATGCCTCTTCTTGTTTCTCTCACGGCTATAATTTTCCAGCTGCTGTTTACTTACTGCAATATGGGACTCATTAACTTACAACATTGAGCAGTACTCTCAATGTTAGGATTACCTATTAGGGTGCTACAGTTGTGCCTAGAAAATAAAAGTTAATGACCTGGAAACATTTTGGTTAGATAAAGACAGAATAGGTAGTTCTGGGGCATATTAGTTCTATGCATGGAATCAATAACTAGGGTGATTACAAGGAACCCAGACACCAGTGGTTAAACTATGAGACAAAAGGAATACAAACTTGCATTTTTTGCAGATGGCTTATTGGCTACAATTACAAACCCCTTGGTCACAATATCAAAACGTATGAAAAAATTCAACAAATTTGAGAAAGATTAATTATTTTTGCAAGTCAAATGCTCTTAATATTAATGTAACAAACTCAACCTTAAGTGGTCTACAACATGCGTTCTCATTCATGTAGCATCCAACCAATAAAATATCTGGGAAATACTGACTAAAGAGGTTTTAAACCTATATATTGTCACGAGCCGCGGCGGTACTCACAGCCGCCGCGGCTCGCTTCCTGTCTGCCCCAGCGTCCCGGCCGTCACCATGAAGACCAGGACGTCACTTCTCCTTCCTACCCGGCCGTTGCCAAGGCAACGGTCGGACGCCTGTCATATAGCGCTGCGTCCCGGCGGTGTTGGAAGCCGGGCGCATGCGCAAAAGAGGACACAGCCTGTGGGCTAATTAAAGGGGACTAGTTACAGGCATTAGCCTGCATCTGTGTGCGCCTATCAGGGACTAGCCCTGATTGGTCTGGTGCTATGTTTCTCATTAGTCTGCAGGGGTGCATGTAAGTTTTGATTGGGCCAACTGTGTATTTAAGGCAATGAGGTCTGCTGCCTCATTGCCGGTTATAGCTTCTGCTTCCCAGTCTGCTGACCTGCTTTGTTCCTGTTCCTATCTATTGAACTTCTGCTGATCTCCCATGTATGACCCCTGGCTTGGATTTGGACTTTGCTTGTGTATCCTGTGACCCTGACCTCTGGCCTGTTTACCATTTCTCCTGTCTGCCTGTGACCCTTGATCCCGACTTGTTAACTGGAATTGCAACCTGCTGCCGGCCCTTGACCTCTGCGTGGATCTCACTCCGCTTGCCTGGGTTCTCCCCAGCCGGTACACACTTCCCAACCCTCTGCCAGTCTGCAGCCCAGTCTGTCCCCACCACCAGGGGCTCCAGTGAACACCTGATTGGCAGAGTAGACTCCGGGTTGTGTTGTGCCGGCTGGCGGGGTTCCTAACATATATAACAACTCTGGCCCCCGTCCTACCCAAGCTAGAGCTGAAGGGATAGTTGGCCTACAAATTTCAAACTATCCCTATTTGTATCCCAAAACAGTTCTTCTCTGGACTTCAGCTATAATGCAAGAATCCTACGTAGAATTTGGGAATGGGCGAGATCCACAGTGGATAGATATTGAAAACTTCTCTTTGTCTATTCCTCTAGAAAATGGATCTTGGATAAAAGACATTCCAACCACCCCTCACCCAACCTATATCAAGATAGAACAAAATTCTAATTATAATCAAAGCTATGCAAGATTGTCTAATGAAACAAATTGCAATGTTCAGATGTTTATATTATATTTTCATCAATGTGAAATGAATGGCTTTGTATCGATAGGAGGACCAAAGGCTCAGCTGTGTTATGTTTTGTGTGTGTTGTGTGAATTGGGATTGCATTGGATATTCCTTTCATGTAAGTGGTTTTCTGCTACATAAAATCCCTCCATGTCTGTCTACTGCTAGAGCTACAGCAGAAGCAGGTAGATCCCTCGTAGGATGTTATATTTGCTGGCATGAAGCAAAGTCCTACAGAAATAATGAAATCAAGATTTCATGTAGTGAATGTGATTCTCCCCACATAGGGTATGTGCAGACACATAAACACTGCAACCCTGTCATTATCTAATAGGGTAATATGTGCCTCAGTCAGTTAACTTCCATTAATTACACATGAGACTTACAACACTGCAGCGCAGGATAAATTACAAGTCTACACATACGTCTGCATTGGTAGCACCGTAAGAGGGACCATATATATGGGCCCAGCAGTGTACAGAGGTGACAGATTAAATCCCAGAGAAGTAGGTGACTGTCGATTTATTTAATAAACAGCGCATAATGCCTTCATTTATGATGTTAGCAGTTGTTTAAGAATGGCTTTAGTCATAGCAGACGGTGGTAACGATCCCCACCCATTCTGAATTTTCACATCTGAAAAATAATAATAAAATCAAACAAATTGTTTAACTAACAGACATATAAATGGAAACAAAAAGATAAATATAAACTTTCCTGTCCAACAGTCTAGCCCTGGCAACAACACTTACAGGGGACGGATTGACCATAGGCCTTACCAGTAATTATGTCGATAGGCCACTGGCCTACTGAGGCCGTCTGATATCTTTTTATTATTTCTTTGCCTTCGCAGTGGGACCTGTCTGAATTCACTGGACCTTCTTCAATATAAAGGAACGTCCTGACAGTGAAGCAGTCCTGGAAGTGGATCACCAAGCTGCTTGTCACTGTGTGCGGGCTGCAGGGTTCCTGCACCACACGCAGGAGGGCGGGACACAGAAAACATTGTACGAGAGCACTGGCCTGGAGACAGGAAGGATCACAACGGGCAAATGCATAGGTGTCTAACAGCCCTTTCATCATCAATGTGCAGACTCACACATAGGACCACAGAGCTGTGCTGGTGTGTGTGTGTTACCATTTGAATTGAATTCACTACTGTGTGACATAAAATGATCTAGGGACACTATTTGGCACAATAACATGAACTAGGGGTACTATTGTTTGGCGTAATATTAACTGAAAAAATAAAGACCCATCTGGCTGCCTTAGTAGGGCACCGGCCTACTGGTAATGCCCATGGCCAATCCGCCTCTGAGATCAGCATCAGGTGACTGGGGCTGGAGAGGGAAATAGGAACAGGTATATGGAAGTGAAGGGTGAAATGAGCAGAGTTGAGAGTAGATACCATTGAGAATAAGGGTGTTAATTTTAAACATTGGATTTGTTTATGAGGGAGATCTTAATGGAATAAATTACTAAGAAGAGGTTCTTTTGATGAGACTGAGGGATGTAATGAAGGGTTTAATGAATATGAATGATGTGGCAGTTAATTAATAATGTGGAGGAATGAGTTAATGATTATAAAGGAGTACATGATTGTAATGAGGTTAATAATGTTGACTGGAGTTGTTCTGATGGATTTGAAGGAGTTAATGATTTTGAGGAAGGGATTGTTAATTATGAGGGGTATGATAGTGTTGTGATGACAAAAATGTATTTATATTACATGGAGGTCATTATGATGCTCTCCGTATTATATTGCGGTCAGAAGAATATTCTTTGTATTACATAGTGGTCCCTAGGTTACTCTCTGTATTGTTTATCAGTCAATAAGATGCTCTCTGAATCAATACTAGGATGCAGTCTGTATTGGATTGTGGTCACTAGGTTGCTCTCTTTGTTGTATGGCAGTTAGTAGGATGCTCTCTGTATAGTATGCCGGTCAGTAGGATGCCGTCTGTATTGTATGGCGGTCACTAAGATGCCATCTGTATTGTATGGCGGTCACTAGGATACCATCTGTATTGTATGGCGGCCACAAGGATGCCATCTGTATTGTATGGCGGTCACTAAAATGCCGTCTGTATTGTATGGCGGTCACAAGGATGCCGTTTGTATAGTATGGCAAGCACAGGATGCTCTCTGTATAGTATCATGGTCAGTAGGATGCCGTCTGTATTGTATGGCAGTCACTAGGATGCCGTTTGCATAGTATGGCAAGCACAGGATGCTCTCTGTATTGTATGGCCGTCACTAGGATGCTGTCTATATTGTATGTTGGTCACTAGGATGCCGTTTGCATAGTATGGCAAGCACAGGATGCTTTCTGTATTGTATGGCGGTCACTAGGATGTCGTCTGTATTGTATGGCAGTCACTAGGATGTCATTTGTATAGTATAGCAAACACAGGATGCTCTCTGTATTGTATAGCGGTCACTAGGATGTCGTCTGTATTGTATGGTGGTCACTAGGATGCCGTTTGTATAGTATGGCAAGCACAGGATGCTCTATGTATTGTATAGCGGTCACTAGGATGCCGTCTGTATTATATGGTGGTCACTAGGATGCCGTTTGTATAGTATGGTGGTCACTAGGATGCCGTTTGTATAGTATGGTGGTCACTAGGATGCCGTTTGTATAGTATGGCAAGCACAGGATGCTCTATGTATTGTATAGCGGTCACTAGGATGCCGTCTGTATTATATGGTGGTCACTAGGATGCCGTTTGTATAGTATGGCAAGCACAGAATGCTCTATGTATTGTATATCTAGCAATAATAATTCCCACATTATCATGCAAAGCGGTAAAATACTGCTTTGTTGTGCAATTTATTTTGCCTGTTAGGTCCGCCTACCATTGTGTGCTGCATTAGCCTCGCCTACCACTAACGTGACTAGGGATAACGGTGGGTTATTGCTGTGATAGGAGACACAATTGAGGAAAAAGATGAAATAACCCTCCTATAATAGTTGGAAAATCCCAGGAAGCTTCGTATTGCTTTTAGGTTCATTGGAAGAGGCCACTATAAAATGTTTTGAACCTTCTTAAGATCCATGGGAAGCCAGCTGAAGAGATAACATAGCCCAAAAATGACACTTGAGAAGTGTCAAACTTACATTTCCCTTGTTTTGCAAAAAGGTGACTGAATCTAAGACATTCTAAGACTTGATGAATATGAGACCAATCTTCTGAAAGGTTAGAAGAGTAGATAAGAATATCATCCAGATAAACCACAACGAAACGTCCCAAGAGTTCATGGATGGTGTCATTTATAAAATCTAGAAAGACTGCCAGAGCATTACAAAGGTCAAAAGACATAGCAAGGTGTTCGTAGCGTCCTGTATGAGTGCTGAAGGCTGCTTTCAACCTCTCACCTTTTCTGATCCTTATTACATTATAAACTCTTCACTGGTCTATTTTAGAGAAGATCTGTCAAACAATTCCAAGATTAACAGTAGCGGATATTGTTTATTATGATTATTTTTTTGCAGTCAATACAAGCCCATAGTCCACCGTCCTTTTTGGACATAAAAAAGAAACCCATCCCTACTGGTGATTTGGATGGGCTAATAAATCTTTTTTATAGATTTTTTTATCAAAAACATCCATAAAAGTTGAGTAAGGTAGTGGAAACTTGAATGATTCTGATGTCTCCAATTCTGAAAAACAGATAAATAGACAGGACTGATGACACTTGTCACTCCAATTAATGATTCCCCCAGTCTTCCAATTGAAATCAGGGTTATGTTGAGTCAACCATGGAAATTCAAGAAAAGCAGGAGAAGTAGCGAGCAAGAATGTAATTTGCTCTTGGTGAAACATATTAATGATGACACTGACAGGGGAAGTGAATATTGAATCCGCTTACAAGAAGTCTCTTAATGTTATGGGACTGGGCATCTTGATGTTAGAAATTTGCAGGGATTTAGTAAGATATAGATCCAGAAAAGTACTTGCTGCTCCACTATTGATGAAAACAAAAGTATTGATTGAAGTGGAGTGATATCTTAAGCAAGTTTCAAGATGTTCTGAACAACTTCAGATTTAACACCTAGAATAACTCCCTTGTTCCTTAGGTCTGGTAGCTTCCAAATCTCTTTACCTTCTAAGTAATCTACTCGCACCAGATGGTAGATGGTAATAAGCGTCCACAAATATAAGCTGACCTCACCCGGGCTGCTGCCATCTTAATGGGCTGCTTCACAGGTGATACTCCCCATATTTACTACGAGTGCTTTGAAGGAGACTGTGGTTGGAGAATTTACGGGGAGGAGATCTGGTGTTCTATCTTTTCTCATACCAGAGAACATCTTTTATTAAGAGGACTAAAAAAACTGTTGTCTGGATATTCTACATATATTTTGTCATTAATTTGATTATTCACCGTGTACTATCGGGTTCTTTGTTAATTGGGAAGGAGCGCTATACGTTGTCCTTTATCATTGCATTTTATATCGTTAATACATGGGCTCCCCATGCAAAAGTTAGGTGGGCTTATGTCCGGCAGTATATGAGGCTATGTGAAAACTAGCCCCGTCGCCATTGGAAATAACCATTTTCTCCACCAACAGTACTTTTTGGCCATTGATAAATCTGTCACTAAGCAGAGTCGACACAATGCAGAGCCTGACTGGGCGAGTGCCCCGGGCGCAGCGTGCTGACGTGGTGATCAGGGAGGAAGACTTACCAAAGTATCAAACTACTGATCAGAAGACATTGGCAGCAGTGGATGCAGGGATTTACATCAACACAGTGCACCCTGAATGCATTGAATTAACCCCTGGCCCAAGAAATACTAGTATACGGCACTATGCATTGCACCGTGGCTCTTCAGGGAGGCGGAGTGGAGTCCGTGGCTCTTCAGGGAGGCGGAGTGGAGTCCGTGGCTCTTCAGGGAGGCGGAGTGGAGTCCGTGGCTCTTCAGGGAGGCGGAGTGGAGTCCGTGGCTCTTCAGGGAGGCGGAGTGGAGTTGACCACGCTGCAGTAAAAGTAATGTAAGTGAGAACTCATTAAAAAATTATTACAGCTTTTTTATTTCAAGCGAGATATAGGAAAAATGTAAGTGCTGTCCTACCGAATGAATTAATGACTTGAATTAGATGGTGGTCTTCATTCACATAACTCCAACAGCACCGATTGTTCTCCATATAGAATTATTATTGTTTATATGGTGCCGTCATATTACTCAGCACTGTACAAAGAATATGGAATCACTCATATCCAGTCCCTGCCCCCAATTGGAGCTCACAGTCTTAATACCCAGCACACGGGTCCGGTTTAGTCAGAAGCCCATTAACGCACTGTATATGTCTTTAGAGTGTGGGAGAAAACCGGACTACTTGGAAGAAACCAACGCAAACACGGGGAGAAAATACAAACTCAGTATTAGCACATACCCCTTACTAGCTACTATTATCTTGCAAGTGTCAAAGCATTAGAAAGCACTAGGAACTCTACAAAAGTGTCACAAAATGTTTCATCATCAACAGCATACTGTGATTTTGCGTTCTACAGATAGTTGCATTTTGTTGAGGGGGGGGGGGGGGGGTGTCGTGCCCACTTGATTTAGATACTGGTTACCATAAGAAGTAGATCATAGCATCATAGCACACATAGTGGGATCTGTTAGGGTCCGGCCCTATAATTTACACCAAGATCCTGTTTGGGGACTATATATGCTACAATGTTGAAGTGACACAAAGGACATTGATGTATAGTAAATTCACCATGGAGAGACGCTTAGACCTCACATCCTTCCCCAATTAGCAGGCGTCAGCCTGATTCAATTAGTAACTGTATGTTCGCCCTGCCAAGATGTTTCATAGAGGGTCGTGTTCAGAGATTTCGCTGAATGTCTCCTCTCCTGTCTCTTTCCCCCGCAACAGCTGTGTATTTTTTCTTTTTTTTCCTCTCAGTGTCTTGTTTATTTTTAATGTTACCCACCTTGTGCATCAAGTCGTGCAGTTATTCTGAGACTTGGTGGGTGCCAGTGCAATGAGTATTAGCACACATTGTGCCGTGCAATGGAAATCATGGCCAGACTCCCCACGTGGTCCTGCAGAAGAGAATGACATCCCGTTAAATCATCTCATTTGGCTGCAGGAGAATACTAAGTACTATGAGTATTCTAGAGATGACATTAATCTAATTAGGAACAGGTTGTGTAGGAAGTGTGATTTTACCTCTTAAATTGTTTTTATTTTTTATTCACATTTTTTTATACCTCAAGGACAATGCTCAGAACTCGAAATTAAACTCCAGACAACGCTACTAAACCTCAGCTTTTCAGTTTTACTTAGAAGTATGTACAGAATAGCCCTTACCCACTTAGCTGTTATACAAGGATCTCCATTAATGGCGCAGTGTCTATAATGCTGTCTGCCGTTGACTCCTCATTCTGCAATGACTATTCTGTGCTCTTATTGATGGTGTTGTCTCTGTGCTGCACTTGAGATTGGGCCCCCACATTTCATCCAGAATCTTCTGAATCAGGGCACTTACATGTGTATCTGTTTTAGGAACTCATCCACTCGCTGTCACCAAGAATATACATTTATGTTCAGTGAGTGAAATCTGTTCAGGGAAGTGTAAAAGTGCACATCTGAGCCTTTGTGATCCAATCCTCTAGTGAGTGTTACTGATAACACTGCATATAACTATATATATACTAGAGGATCAATGGTTTATAATTTGTGCAACAGATCATTCAAATCTGAACACAACTTTCAAGCAACTTGTGGTTTTAAAAAGAGGATATAACTTGTGTGTAAGCCGCCCATATTCAAATCCATTCTGATGTGAATATGGTGGTAACTCCCTTATGAGATATAACTTACACGTAAGCATAGTTTATTTTGGACTTGCACCTTTTCTATGAGCATGAAGCAGCTATGGTGGAGTTGGAGGAGGAGGAGGCCGCGCCAGAGAGGGAGGAGGAGGAGCATGAGGCAGTTATGGTGGAGTCGGAGGAGGAGGAGGCTGCGCCGGAGAGGGAGGAGGAGGAGGAGGAGGAGCATGAGGCAGCTATGGTGGAGTCAGAGGAGGAGGAGGCCGCGCCAGAGATGGAGGAGGAGGAGGAGGAGCATGAGGCAGCTATGGTGGAGTCGGAGGAGGAGGAGGCCGCGCCGGAGAGGGAGGAGGAGGAGGAGGAGGAGGCCGCGCCGCAGAGGGAGGAGGAGGAGGAGGAGCATGAGGCAGCTATGGTGGAGTCGGAGGAGGAGGAGGCCGCGCCGCAGAGGGAGGAGGAGGAGGAGGAGCATGAGGCAGCTATGGTGGAGTCGGAGGAGGAGGAGGCCCCGCCGGAGAGGGAGGAGGAGGAGGAGGAGGAGCATGAGGCAGCTATAGTGGAGTCGGAGGAGGAGGAGGCTGCGCCGGAGAGGGAGGAGGAGGAGGAGCATGAGGCAGCTATGGTGGAGTCGGAGGAGGAGGAGGCTGCGCCGGAGAGGGAGGAGGAGGAGGAGGAGCATGAGGCAGTTATGGTGGAGTCGGAGGAGGAGGAGGCTGCGCCGGAGAGGGAGGAGGAGGAGGAGCATGAGGCAGCTATGGTGGAGTCGGAGGAGGAGGAGGCCGCGCCGCAGAGGGAGGAGGAGGAGGAGGAGCATGAGGCAGCTATGGTGGAGTCGGAGGAGGAGGAGGAGGCTGCGCCAGAGAGGGAGGAGGAGGAGGAGCATGAGGCAGCTATGGTGGAGTTGGAGGAGGAGGAGGAGGCTGCGCAGGAGAGGGAGGAGGAGGAGGAGGAGCATGAGGCAGCTATGGTGGAGTCGGAGGAGGAGGAGGCTGCGCAGGAGAGGGAGGAGGAGGAGGAGGAGCATGAGGCAGCTATGGTGGAGTCGGAGGAGGAGGAGGCTGCGCCGGAGAGAGAGGAGGAGGAGGAGGAGGAGGAGGAGCATGAGGCAGCTATGGTGGAGTCGGAGGAGAAGGAGGCCGCGCCGCAGAGGGAGGAGGAGGAGGAGGAGCATGAGGCAGCTATGGTGGAGTCGGAGGAGGAGGAGGAGGCTGCGCAGGAGAGGGAGGAGGAGTAGGAGGAGCATGAGGCAGCTATGGTGGAGTTGGAGGAAGAGGAGGCTGCGCCGGAGAGGGAGGAGGAGTAGGCCAATGTTGAGGGTTTGATGGATTGTAAGCTTTTTCCCAAATAGATATTTTTGTTGTTGTATGTAGGCCCATTGTAGTAATCATAAAGCACTGTTTTCCCACCAGCCATTTGGCCAATAGCAATACCCCCATCCCCTCCCTCCCAGCCACAGAAGTGTATATATAAATACATCTGCCACCCAAAAGTATTAATCCTCTGGCTAGTACTGGGTTTAGCATACCATTAACCTTTTCTGACTTCTTAAAGTTATGCAGCACTTCATGCCTCTGCTGATCCTGTCAAATGGGGTAAACAAAGTCCACCCTATTGAAGTAATATATGTTTGAACAATTACCTAAGCATGATATTTATTCCTTTTTTTTAAACAGCTCAAGAAGACGCCCAGACTCTGGGGGGAAATCCACCTTCAAAAGAAGAAATCATTAATAATTTATTAAAATATAGAAAACATTTTTTCAAAAAATCAAAATGAATAAAAATTAAATATGTATAAATAATATTATTTGTAATTAAAAAAAAATGATAATGTTTTTGTTTGATCTTTTAATGTCAAAATATTTGTTCATTTAGTCAATAATGGATGGACATTTAGAACATACATTAATATTTCATTTACATTGGTCGCTTTGCTTTGCATCATCATTTCTGTCATCACTTATTTATTTATAATGGCACCAGCAATTCATCGGTGCTGTACACAGAACACAGTTCCTGGCCCAACAGAGCTTACAGTCTAACAATACACACACACACACACACACACACTAGTACGCTGTCACGAAAGTCAGATAGTAGGAATGGTCTTGATCTCTGCTTGAGTGACAGCTACCGCCAGAGAGGTGCGGAGCCTAACGGAGGAGAGGTGTTCACCAGGGATTCCCGCAAGGGAATATGGTCTTAGCTGCTCTCAACCGCAGGTTGCGGTCCTCTAGGGGACACAGAGCAGGTAATACAGAAAACCACGAAGTAGCTGTAAGGCAGAATGGAATGTAGTCTCAGGTGTATGGAATTCAGGAACTGGACGGGTGCTGTGCGATGATCAGCAGTATAGCCACAAGTCTGGACAGTGGAATAAGCTGAGCAGGAAGTACTGTGAAGCAATGAGCTGCAGGACTCCGAGGGACTGAGGTATACACTAGTGTAGTAATTCCGGAACTGGACGGGTGCTGTGCGATGATCAGCAGTATAGCCACAAGTCTGGACAGTGGAATAGGCTGAGCAGGAAGTACTGTGAAGCAATGAGCTGCAGGACTCCGAGGGACTGAGATATACACTAGTGTAGTAATTCCGGAACTGGACGGGTGCTGTGCGATGATCAGCAGTATAGCCACAAGTCTCGACAGTGGAATAGGCTGAGCAGGAAGTACTGTGAAGCAATGAGCTGCAGGACTCCGAGGGACTGAGGTATACACTAGTGTAGTAATTCCGGAACTGGACGGGTGCTGTGCGATGATCAGCAGTATAGCCACAAGTCTGGACAGTGGAATAGGCTGAGCAGGAAGTACTGTGAAGCAATGAGCTGCAGGACTCCGAGGGACTGAGATATACACTAGTGTAGTAATTCCGGAACTGGACGGATGCTGTGCGATGATCAGCAGTATAGCCACAAGTCTCGACAGTGGAATAGGCTGAGCAGGAAGTACTGTGAAGCAATGAGCTGCAGGACTCCGAGGGACTGAGGTATACACTAGTGTAGTAATTCAGGAATAGGACGGATGCTGAGCGGAGCATTATAGTCACAGGTCTTAGCAGCGGGTTAGGCTGAACAGGTGTAGCTGTGTAGTGATGAGCTGCAGAGAGCAGAAGTGCTGAGATCCACACAGGTGCTATAACTGTGGAATAGGACCGATAACGAGTGAAGCTGCAGCAGATGAATGAACGACCTAACCCACGAAGTCAGGAACAACGATACGTATAAGCACGAAGAGGAGTCAGAGGTGATGCTTCCTATCAGGTAGGGAGACCTAACACCCACAGAAAGGAGGAGCACCCTTATAACGGGTACTGGCTGGTGATCATCCAATCACCGCGGAGCAGAGATTTTAAAGGTTCCCGAGGTTACGCATATGCAGAATACTTCACAAGATGGCGTCCGAGGATAGAGGAACACCAGGCTGTACAACACATAGCAGTTACCAAGGGAAACCAATCTACATAAGGCTCATAATGGAACTAAACCGGTGAGATGCGTTATATATGCATTTGGATTGATGAAGTCAAATGGAGTTCACGGAGCGAAAAAAAGCAAACATGGGGAGAACATACAGGGAAGATTTGTTCAGAAAAGTTAGGCAATAACAGGAGTAACTTGGAGGTATATTCTAAAAGTTGGTATATAATTATAATTGGAGTAAGGCATGTCCTAGATCAACTTTCAGGACTAGATTTACTAAACTGCAGGTTTGAAAAAGTGGATATGTTGCTTATGGCAGCCAAACAGATTCTAGCAGTCATTTGTTTAGTACATTCTACAAAATGACAGCTAGAATCTGACTGGTTGCTATAGGCAACATCTCCACTTTTTTAAACCCGCAGATTTATAATTGGGATAGAGCATGTTGTAGATCAACTTTGAAAGTCAGAGTAAAAATCAAGTGTTTGTGTGTTACATAAAAAAAAACATTCCTTTCCTTATATGCTAAATAATAGCCTAACACTACCTCTTGCTAATTAAAAACATCTGCTGGTTTGAACAAAGATCATCTTGAGTTCCTTTCCTTAATGATTCAGACCCACAAGCTGCACACAAATGTTAAGGCCATGTTTGGTATTCTAAATCATGATGCCAATGCTATGAGACAGAAATACAAACTACTAAGGTAACCGTGCAGATCTTAACTGGCAAATATTTTGTCGTAATAAGGAAGAGTGACACTATTGTGTTGTTTTTTTGTTTGAAGCACTATTATCTAGCTCTTACATCTGTTGCACACATGCTGTATTGTTGTGCTTCTCGTTCTAGTCTATAGAATGTTGCCTTAGCGGTTAGCCAATCCACCTTCCAACAATGAAGTCATGAGTTTGATTCCTGACTCAAGCCCTTTATCTGTGTGAAGGTTGTATGTACTCTCCTGTGTCTCAATTATGGTACACTATGCATTTTGTAACGTTAATGATATATATTTTTATAATACACTAATATTTATTTTAATATGCATGTTTATTTATGCTAGCGAATTATTATGAGATGCATTTGCATCCACATTCTCAGTTCAAATCAAACAATTACACAATCCTTCATGTAGGTGAATAAGGTGTGTTGATTTAGCTCATTAACACTTCAAAGTAATTTGTCCCAGGTTATATAAGCATGTAAGTGTTATAACGAAATCTTAGGTAATAACAGTTCTGCACAATACACTCCGATTGTGTTTTTAAATTTGTAAACAAACCCTTTGCACCTCCCACCTCCGCCGTAACATAACACCGTCTTATCTTTAAATAAGAAGCGGATCATCTTAAGATGAACTGACTGCTTAAGATCCATTGCATCTTATTCTCCGTTACGTAAATGACTAAAGATTGGCGTGTCTTTTAACTTCTGCTCCTTGTTGAATTGTGACTTTCTTATCTCCCCGTTTGTTCTTAAAATATGCATCGCAACTTCCGCACAAGATAATACAAGATCACTGATGAATCAAGCACTATATTATTACCACATTAATTCAATATTTTTTTTCTGCGCAATCTGTTGAGAATTTATTTTCCATATAGGTTTGACGTATCCTGCAGTGTCTTGTGCAGTAGAGTAGACCTATACCTGCATTTATCAGTGCACTCTATCTTCAGATACGTTCCTTGCTGAATTCGGGCCGTGTTCAGACCCAAATAAGGTGCATTCTGAAACAAATGCACATTGGCGCCAGTTTGCAAGGCTTGTTGTATCAGGCCCATCTTTATGATGGTATCCTCAAGAGGTCTGATGCAGTAACTGTGACATCACTAGTCACATCCTTGTGTATGAATTGCACAGTGCATGTCTGTCAATCACTCTGTGTCTGCTATGTTAGAGAAGTTCCTCCCTCCTAACATGGATCTGGCTGCAGACGAGTGAAAGAGAGCATAATGGGCATAATAAGTTAAAGTATTGGACACTTCACAATATTGTTAATATTAACATTTGCTACATGTTAATGTCAAATAGTAGCTTTGCTTGCTCTTTAAGTATAAAAATCTAACTTCAGTCAGTATTTTTTTTTGTACTTCTGGGGGTAAATGTATTATGGTCTATTTTTTTCAACTTGCGGGAGATCGGCGTGTTGACAGCTAAAATTTAAAGCTGAGCTGGCTTCTAAAGGGAAACTTGCCTTTACAAGCCAGCGCCGCTTTAAATTTTAGCTGTCAAATCGCCGATCTCCCGCGAGTTGAAAAAAGCGGACCATAATACATTTACCCCCTGGTGTTCTATTTACAAAGAAAGAGAATATGCTAAATCGCTTTTCCACCCACACCAGGAGTACCATAATCCATAGGGTTAAAAATATCCAGAAGAAATATATTAAAATATATCTTTCTAAACTCTGATTGGTTGAAAGCTTCAGATATTTCCCACAATTTATTATGTATCGAAACCTTTTTGCCATATGTATAGAGAACAAGAGTCTTGCTGAAACCTACTTTAGTATACATATGTATGGAGAAAGCCCTGTAGTAGCAATCAATGCCACTTTCAGGGTTTATTGCTGAGTAATATGTTAATTAATTGCTGTTACTAATAAAGTACAATATGCTTCTAGTACTGGTTGTGGGCTGGTACTTCTCTCTAGGCTGAAGACTATGGCCATAAAATGGGTGGTACTCATAATCACGGCTTAGTAAAAGCCGACAGTACTTACTACGACTGCAGGATCCCGAACCACAGATGGCTGACACGCTGACATTCAGGGCTGTTGGAAAAAGTGAAGTGCAATCATTTCGATGATTGAAGATGCCGCCTCCCAGGAAGACGTCAGTTTCCACGGCGACAGCGTCATTGCGGCTGTTAAAGGGGCGATGCACAGACTCACGTGCTGTACAATGCTTTTAACTAACTGATGTACATTGTACATCCTGCAGTCGTGGTAAGTACTGTCGGCTTTTACTAAGCCGTAATTTAGTACCTGAGCCCAAAAAATTGGAGGGTGACAATTAATTTATCATATACTTATATATTTTATATATGGTCTATGTCTGGGGAAGGTAGCTTACATGCTTTGTATGAAGGTGCTCTTGCAGCAGTTCCAGAACCTTCCACCTCTGAGTCACAATGTTACAGCAATAGATCTATTAGGCCTGAGATGCAGTTAGCCAGGTCTGGGAATCCACTGCTACTTTATATTATTTGGCAGAAACCTATTATCAGGGCTCTTGTTCTGTTATATGCAATAGGTGTCAGCAGCATTGGTGGTAGATGTTAAACCACAAGAAGCTTTTAGACTTAACCAGTTGTAACAGATGATATATACATAGCTGTGCATTAATTACTACACCATAAGCGCCTTTTTTTTATATGTTTTTTGATCCTAGATTATTCTGTTTGGGGTGTGGATGTTTAGAAGAAAGAATCTGCTATTTGCCTTTGGACTTGATTTTTTGTGGCTTATATCTAGTGAATTGTTTATGAATTTGGTGTATATAATTTTCAGCGCAGCAAGGAAACTAAGGGATAGTTTATATACATATATACAGTTGCTCACAGTTGATACTGACTGCAACAGACAGGCAGTATAACAAGCTTATGCAGTTAATCTACTTAACACTATTATAGTATATTAATATATGCAGATGGTATCACGCTTAAATTGTGGGCAATATCAGAGAACAGGTTGCACATATATATTTTTGTGCCTCCAGTCACTATCTATATATAAGAGAACACAAAAAGGATGCAGATCTAGTCATATTACATCTTTACAGTTCATCTGTTACTGGAAGAACCTGCTGGGAGCTGAACTTCCTGTCTGTGCATGCTCAGTAGAGGGATGCAGAAGGCTGGAGGCTGCCCCACTTCCTGTCTTTACTATATCACAGGGGACATCACTACCAAGAGGGGAGACTAAGCGTAGCGCCGCATATTAACAATATTTGATTTAGTTTACAGGACTTGTGGGTTAAAATTCAAAACTGCATTGAGGAATCACCACTGTCAGTCCACACCTACTCAGCTTGGTGTCACAGCTCTGACTACCCCAGCCTTAAATTTTCTAGAGCTCCCTCAGGAGACTTGTCTGCTCTCCAGAGTCTGGGAGATCTCCACTAATTCAGGAGCCGCCTAAAAGAGAATATGCAACTATGAGTAACAAAAGCGGTATGATATGTCAATTTCCTAGAGGCTTTACAATAGAAGAGAGTTTACTGATCTTAATTTCTCTTTAATCCATTTATACTGTCCTTGCCGCTATGTCTACACTTGCTTGGTTCTGTGCTGGCATCAGTAGAGATTATGATTGGAATTCTTACTGCTCAACACTTTAAATCCTTTTTCACTATAATGAGCTGGAGCCACATCAAAAAGACCAGATGAGCTGGTGCCAACGCACTTCAAAAAGCCAAGAGAACAAGAGGAGGAGAAATGGAGGGGGAAGGGGGTCCCAGGAAGCTCAGAGACAGACGGACACAGAGAAGAACATAAGTTTAACTGGAATATTGTAATAAACAGAGGAAGGAACAGTCACACATACATATGTTTCTGTATGAACCTATACAGCTCAGAATCCTGTACATACAATATCAGTTACATTATAGGATTAATGACTAAAGAGAACATTTAATAGCAGATGCTATATTCATTTTCCCTTCATTTCTTATTGATAAAGACCCCCCTAAAATGTACTCCTATTCTGTATGTTATATTTGTCTGTGTATATTTTTATAATATACGTAATCTAGTTTTACATGGAAGAGCATTCAATACGGACCAGGAAGCCTGTGTTTGTATCTTCTTATGACCATGGTTGGCTTCAGCGATGTAGAAGTCATGTTGTGGAACGCGACTGGCAGCTAAAGATATCTGTGCTTTAGATCAGATCTATGCCCTACGACCCACATAATCATCTTCTCACAAGTATAACATTAGTGAAGGCATTGGGATATTACAGACTATTGCCGAGGAGCCATAACACCAAGGACAGTGTTATTTTGAAGATCTACTAAATACAATCTGAGTTCAACTTTCACTGCTGTTGTCATCTCTATTCCTCCTTTGGTGATCTCTGTAGCATCTGGTACTATAACAAGTGTCCTGGCTCTGTGTCCAGCAATGAGCATGATGCCAAAGAAATATACTGGATGCATGTAATTAGCGGAGAGCCTTCACGGTCGTAACCCCGGATACCCTTTTACGCTAAAAATTTGTCTAACGCTTTCTTAAACATATCAATTGAATCTGCCATCACAACCTTCCCTGGCAATTGGATATATTAACTGCCCTTAGTGTGTTAGGCGCCGTCCTGCTTCTGCCTCCAGACGGGCGCCTTGCTCCATGCGACGCCTGCGTTGTATAGCGACGCACATTCTCCATTCTATTTGCATGCTTACGATCCGTATGCATGCGCATGGCATCATGGTCCGTCGCATAGCTACAAGTCGGCAATTGGTTGCGTTCCTCCTGCCGGCAGCACCAATCAGGGATCTCTTTCCTCTACTTGAAGAGCACTCTGACACCATTTGCTTGCCAGAGTATTTGGTCTTCAGCCTTGCTCCAGCGTTTGTTCCTGTGCTTATTATCTATTTGGATTCTGACCCCAGCTTGTTCCCGACTTCTCCTTTGGTTCCTGATTTTGGCTTAGAGTTATTCTTGGCTCTGACTCGGCTTCCTGACCATTCCTCTGCTCCTAATTTGACTGTGTTTGTCTCTCTAGTTTTGACCCGGCTTGCTGACCATCCTGTGTACTGCTGCATCTAGACTTCCAATCTGTATCCTGATACTCTATCACTGCTGCCTCATTTGATACCTCGCCAGCTAACTGATACTGAGGGCCGCGACCTGCATGTCTCTTGCAGCAAAGTCCATACCTCCTTGCGGGGGTTCCTGATGAAAGCCAGGGGCGTGTTAGACTCCACGGCTCAGTACTCAGTAGCGCCAACTGCTGGTAGGTGTCACCAACTTCATCTTCGTGATTGTGACATAGTGTAAAGAACCCCTTCCTTTGCTCTCCTCTAACCTCAGGGGGGTGACCATGTATGCTGTGTTCAGTCCTTGGGGTAAAAAGCTCCCAAGAAAGTTCTTTATGTTGACCCTTAGTGTATTTCTACAGATCCTTCTTAGATGTCTCTTTTCTAAAGTAACCTTGTCTAAACTAGCTAACTTTTTCTCATAACTGAAAGACTGCATACCCCTTATCAACTTTATCGCCTTCTCTGAACCCTGTCTAGTTCCAAAATGTCTTTTTATAAAGTGGTGCCCAGAACTGTAATTCGCATTCAAGATGAGGTCTCACCAACTATTTATAGTGCCAAAATGACACTGTCTTCCCTGGCATCTATGCCCCTTTTTATGCATGACAATACTTTATTGGCCCTTGCAGCTGCTGCTTGATATTGGACATCATGGGAAAGTTTACTGTCTACGAGCACTCCCAAATCCTTTTCCATTATAGACTCCCCTAAATGTATCCCATTTCATTTAGAGATTACAGGTCCTACAAACTGGCCTCTCTCCATGACCTTTACATCTCTAACGCCCTCACCCTCCTTACATCACTGTGTTACACACTGGACCCGTTAACCCCACTGTCAGGGTCCGGCGCTCCTACCTGTTCCCATCTGTAGCCATTCTCCTCTCTGTGACAGCGCCAGCTTGCTGGCGGTTCTGCGCATGCGCATACCAGGCTTATATATTGCTAGCCAGGTTCCCTCTATATAAACCTCCTCCTACATCTCCTAAGTGCCAGATATTCAGACCTCCTTACTTGTTAGGACTTTCCTTCGCCTGACTCCTGTTGTTTACTTCAGTGCACTCCTGCAGATCGTCGCACCTCCTCCTGATCCTGCTTCTGGGCTTCCCTGCTCTTCAGGAACTCAGCGACACAATTACCCTGCAGACCATTACACTCCTGTGTACTCCTGTTTCACCCTGTCTGGTGCCAGTACTTCAGTGCACTCCTGCAGATCGTCGCACCTCCTCCTGATCCTGCTTCTGGGCTTCCCTGCTCTTCAGGAACTCAGTGCCACATCTCTCTGCAGCTCCCTGCACTCCTGTGTACACTCTTTCCATTTACCTTGATCTCAACTTACACCTGCAGTAAAGCGAGTTCCAGAGGATGAAACAATAGCAATTCCACTTGTCTTAGCTGGGTCCGTACACGGTAATAGCCAAATTAGGAAGCAGGGTGCCAAAAAAATAAACAAGAGCAAGTCCAGAATCCAAAGCCAGGTCAATACACAGTATAGCAGGTCAGTAAGCAGGATACCAAAAGGTCAAAGCAAAAGGCAGGTCCAATTTGTCTAAAGCAGGGTCCAAAGCAAGAGGTCAGTGTCAAGTATTTAGGCTGGCTGTAAACACAATCACCTAGCACAGCCTATATGACAGAGGGTCCCTTTTATAGTGACAATAGGCACTTCTTGATGACCTCAGCAGGAAACTTTCAGTGTGAATAAGAAAGTTCTGCACATGCTCAGAACTGCTGTGGATTGTTGCTAAGCACCAAAGGAAACCAGACCAGACTTCTGATGGAGGAGAGCCTGGGCAAGACCTGTAACGGTGGGCAAGCTGTAGGAAATGGCTTGCCCTGATAGGAAAGGAGTGGCATGTCTGGGCAGAGGACGGGCATGCCGCTGCTATAGTCCTCATCGGCTGTGACAAGTAGGTGTCATGGACATCCTTCTCGCTCCAAGCTGCACCTTCCAGGTTACTCCCCTCAACCCTCCCTCTCTTTATCCTCTTTTGAACACCACTCCTTTTGTCTGTTTTTCCTTATCCACCTTCGAATCATGGTCACTTACTGCCTCATCCTCTCACTGAAATCCTTGCTCATAAAATGCACTCTTATAGCCCTCTACCCCACTATCTTCTTTCCTCACTTGATACACTCCTATTAACTCCTGGCCTTCTCTGACCAGGCTGTAAACATATACAACTCTGCACTTGACTCTGCCTTCCCTGCCACTTCGGTGAGCCTCCGGCACTCTAAACCTTTAACCACTGCACTCAAAATTAACTTGGTTCCCATAAAGATGTTCTCACACTACCAAGGGCAGTTTCGCACTTCCCGGACATTCCCCAACCTATCTCCCTCCATGCACTCACAGATTTGCTACTGTCTCTGCTCTCTCCTCCTGGAAGTCAAAATGCTTTCTCAAGCTAAATGTTGCCAAAACAGAGCTCATTATCTTTCATCCTTCACAAGTCTACAATTTACTCAGATTCTCAAGTCTGCTACCTGGGCATCAACCTTGACTCCTTTCTCATATTCACTCCTAACATCCAATCCCTCTCCACTCCCACTTTCATCTCTAGAACATTGCTAGGATTCAACCTTTCCTCTCCCTCAATCTCTCCTTAACACTGAGGCAAGATTGATCTTTCACTCACACTACACTAAAGTTTTTGCTGCTCTGTTGTCTTGAAATACACTCCAGATTCTGCTGTATATGAGAGATGTTGTGTTTCTGTGTGCTGAACAATACTCACCCTGCTTCCTGAGCTGCTAACAAGGATTCCACATTGCAGCTGATTTATCAGCACTTGCAAGACTCATCACTGCTCACTATCTAGCAGCTGAACAGTCAACACTATCTGCTCACGATTTCTACCCAGCAGCTGATCAGTCAACACTTTCTGCTAACATGATTTCTACACATGGCCATTATTCTATACATCCTTCCAAAGCTCTCAGACTGTGCTCCCAGGAGATTGTGTTACAGCCAGATTATCCTCCTACATGAGGCTAATCTGGAGTGAAACTAGGATGTAACTTTGTGGGCCCATTAGCAATATTTTGAAGCAGCCACTGCATTTTATGCAGCACAGGAGTTCCAAAGTTTTTACAGAAGGACACCTGTGCCATTATCACTTCTCTCCTTCCTTCACATGGTGAAATATTGTATTTTACTGAAGGGATTTTTAATGTTGCTGTGCACTACTGTCAGACACAAATACCAAAGCTTGTACATCACACACACAAACACCACTACCACATGCTACTACCAGCTATATTATATATATTATATTAGAATTACTATCACTACACTATACTACCTTTACACATGGTAATACCACCACATGCTACTTCCACACACTAACAACAATGACACTCTACTGCACCATACCTACCAACATTTAGAATCCTGCAAGTGGGATAAAATAAGCCTTATCCCTGTTCCAACCAAACCATGCCCCACACATGGGTACATTTTGGGAAACTCCACCCACTGGCCTGTTGAGCCCCACCCCATTTGCGGACAGCTGGGGTTTATGCTGCTACATATACTACCCACGCATTCTGCAAACCATATCCCAACTCAATCACACAGTACTGTCACACAGCACTACATGTTAATGCCATGTACACCACCATACCCACATCATACGGTTACATATAGCACCACTTAGTAATACATATATACAATAAATAACCAAATAATTGGACAACCAACTTGTACCCTTCGTTTTATTCCTGGGTGACAAATCCAGCAGAGAAGCAGTGTACGAAGGGAATTACTAGAGGACAGCCCACTAGGGTGTACCCCGACAAATGATTGTATGACTCATTCTTCTAACAGCAACAGGAAAACCCCCCTAAGTGCTCCCCCTGAAAAGTTTAAATCTAAAATCAGAATAAAGAGGTGAGAAGATCACATTTTCCAGGGAAGACTATTTTTGACATTAAATAAGAAGTTACCATCTTCATATTCACAAAAGTCTTCTGCAGTATTAAAGTAGTTGGCTTACAAGACAAATTTAACATCACTTTTATGTATTTGGTGCTTAGTTATCATATATTCAGTCACTTTGCTTAAAGAATCTCTCAGCATAAGGATAGAGCTTCTTATAGTATAATACAGGCCAAAAAGAGATGACAGCTTCATTTCATTATTACCTTCATGACCATCAAAGTTTCTCCCTATCCTCCAAAATCTTTATCTCCAATCTCACATTAGAAATTGCAGAGAGGCGCCATTAATATCTGAGGTGCAGGAAACTGGATGAACTCTATTTTATTTTTTTTATAAGTCTTTATTTAACAATATTGGACAAAAAGTACAACACAATCTGAAGTCTGATCACTCACAGTTATATCCTGTGCATTCTTTTTTTTACAATATAACAGGACAAATATAATACAACGATCAATATAACAATATCATGTTTAACTTGACATTTGTTTTATTGAGGGAACAAAGGTGAATGTGAATGAGAAAAAAAGGGGGTGTCAGGCGCCGTCTCCGCACTGACACTTGGTGCAGGAGACGGACGCCTGCACCTTCCAAGCAACCCCGTCCTGTTGCCTAGCAGCGGGACGCTATCTCTGCTCACCTGTCTGCAGCCAGCATGTCTTACCGCCAAAATCTCCCTAACCCTATCAGGAGGCACCTTAGGGTATATAAGGCAGCCTCTGACACATGTCTAGTGCCAGAGTATTTGGTCTTCAGCCTTGCTCCAGCGTGTGTTCCTGTATTGCTGTGATTTGGATTCTGACCCGGCTTGTTCCTGACTTCTCCTTGGTTCCTGATTCTGGCTTAGACTGATATTTGGTATTGACCCGGCTTCCTGACCATTCTCCTGCTTCTGATTTGGCTATATCCGTTCCTCTGGTTGTGACCCGGCTTGTTGACTACTCTTCCATCCTGCGTCCTGGTGGGCTCTCACCGCTGCCTCAATTGTTACCTCACCAGCTGACTGATACTGAGGGCCGCGACCTGCGCCTCCCTTGCAGCAAAGTCCATACCTCCTTGCGGGGGTCCCTGGTGAAAACCAGGGGGGTGTTAGACTCTGCGCCTCAGTACTCAGTAGCGCCAACTGCTGGCAGGTATCATCAATTCCACCTAGTGATTCTGACAGGGGGTGAATAGGAGACGTCTTCTACCATTCATCTGCTGTTGTGGAAGACACACAACCTGAGCCAACACCTCAACCCCATTCCTCTAAAACCTGGTCCTCAGGTACCCCTAACAGTGCAGGTGTTAACTCTCTGCTGGAGCACAGGTGTATTAATTACTGACTGATACAATGTAACACATCCACAGGTGGTGTAATTATATCACTGGTCACCTGGAAAACCTGCCCTGTTAGGGCTTCCTGAGGACTGGGTCTGGTAAACACTGTTTAAGATAATAGAGTAGCCCACTATGGGACCAGCCCAGGGGGCAGATGCCCCCCCTGCCCCCAGCCGAGCCTCTGCTGGTTGAGAGGACGTCTGCCGTGAACAACTTGATGGGAGCAGTAAGAGAGATAACTTCACAAATTTTTACAGCTACAAGAAAATCTCTTACATCTGTAGAAACAAGTCAAGCAAGGTCACCGCCAACTTCTGCCCCATCAATCCCTCCTCCTGACGGAGTGTGTATATCAGGGGTGGCCGTAGGAGAGGAGAGTCATTATGACACACCCCACACATACATTATGACACACCCCACACATACATTATGACACACCCCGCACACACATTATGACACACCCCACACATACATTATGACACACCCCACACACACATTATGACACACCCCACACATACATTATGACACACCCCGCACACACATTATGACACACCCCACACATACATTATGACACCCCCCGCACACACATTATGACACACCCCGCACACACATTATGACACACCCCGCACACACATTATGACACACCCCACACATACATTATGACACACCCCACACACACATTATGACACCCCCCGCACACACATTATGACACACCCCGCACACACATTATAACACATCCCACACATACATTATGACACACCCCACACACACATTATGACACCCCCCGCACACACATTATGACACACCCCGCACACACATTATGACACATCCCACACATACATTATGACACACCCCACACACACATTATGACACACCCCACACACACAATATGACACACTCCGCACACACATTATGACACCCCCCGCACACACATTATGACACACCCCACACACATTATGACACCCCCCGCACACACATTATGACACCCCCCCGCACACTGTCTGTACTTACCTATGCTGTACTGCTGACATTCAGGGTGGAAACTTCCTACAGAGTGAGCAGTAAAGCTTTTAGTCTCTTGAGATTTAGAACTCCTCGGTTTGCTCTGCAGCCTGTTGGAAATAGCCAAATAGTGTAATATCACACACTATCCGGAGACTGGGAGCAGCTTAGTAGCTCTTATATCCTAACGTCCAACCTCACCCCACCCCACACCTATCCTCGCAGCCCCGACACAACATAGGCCCTTGTTGGTTCAGGTTCTAAACCATATCTTACCTTCTCATAAAGCTCTGAGAGGGAGTCCAATCCAGCTCTAAACACACAGGCAGTGTGGGACCTGCACAGACCCTGGATCTGGTGCTGAGACTCCCCCATCTTCCTGTGTCTCTCCTCCTCTCCAGTTAGGTGGAGGACAACAATAATGGATCTCTCAAAAAATTGTATCTCCACTATTCTCCCCCAGCAACAATTGCAAGTGGTTTTGGGTAGCTTTGTATAGGCTTCCTGAATGCTAATAGCTCACAGGCATGACCCATCTCGTCCGCCAGAGGCACCTCTTTGGTTTGGCAAGTTTTTCGGTGACATCTGTACAGTACAGAGAGCACTCATGTAACGTCTGTACGGTACAGAGACCATTCATGTGACGTCTGTACAGTACAGAGAGCATTCTATTGACCTCTATACAGTACAGAGAACATTCTAGTGACCTCTATACAGTACAGAGAGCATTCTAGTGACCTCTATACAGTACAGAGAGCATTCTAGTGATCTTTATACAGTACAGAGAGCATTCTAGTGACCTCTATACAATACAGAGGGCATTCTAGTGACCTATATACAATACAGAGAGCATTCTAGTAACCTCTATACAGTACAGAGAGCATTCTAGTAACCTCTATACAGTACAGAGAGCATTCTAGTGACCTCTATACAATACAGAGAGCATTCTAGTGACCTCTATACAATACAGAGAGCATTCTAGTGACCTCTATACAATACAGAGAGCATATTAGTGATGGTTAAATGAAGCAGAGAACATCCTATTCCCTGCTCCCCAAACAGCACTTTGCTGCCCTGTCCGGTCTCCATCTCTAAAGCAGAGCCTTCTCTCCAGAGACACGTCTGTAAAAACTAGAGTGTGTTGAGGCGCACTGTTCAAAGTCCAACCTCCTACCTCTATATAAAACGGGGATGATTCATCAAGACATGCATAGATATGGTTTTATTTTTACCCCCCCCCCCCCTCCATTAAATACATTTATTAGGGTGTTCTTAATGTCTACTGAACATAAAATTAATTTTTACAGTTGCTGCTCTTTGCAAACACATGTTATAGCATGCATACTAGGCTGTCATCCCTACTGATCAGGACTTAGACTAGCCCTGTAGCTGGAGCAAGAGACACAGCAAAAAAAAAAGCAGAGATACCCAGAGCACAATTCGGACGTAGCTTCGTGCGCTATTGCTTGGCATGACTTTATTGTAAACTGACTACAGTCAAACGATCCTTCCCCACCCCATTTACTCCCCAAAATTGTAGGCTGTACTAAGTGTCCTTTGCGTATGAAGACGGAGACAAGGCTGCATTTACTGGCGTGTGGTCCAGTGCTGGCCATCCACAGAGTGATTTTGTGTACGGTACGCTCAAAAGTGACAGCTACGTCCCTTGATGAATCAGGCCCAACATCTTTATTTGCTATTATACTGCTCCGTTTAGTCTCATTTATGACTACAAAAATGGGACATTATTAATTACATATGGCATTTTTATGTGTTTGAAGCTTTTCTTTCATTGGGCAAAGTGCACCTAGAAATGCAATTCCCCATCTGGAAGATACAAAATACTTATGAAAGTATTTACAATACTGATTATATCTAGTATATGACAAGACTCGATCTTCGCCAGCTCTGATCTAGAACAAATTTCAAGTTGTTTTGCTGAATTAAAATGGTTGCTTTCTTCCAAAAGGCAATAGCGCAGGTAAAAATGTCCAGGCACTTGGGCAGAAATCTTGGCGCACTGGACCGTGGTTGTTCTGTGCTTCACACATAACCTTCTGTATGTACTGCACACTTACATGGCATGCTGCACGCATTGTGTTATCCACTGATTACTCATTACGTAGTGAGTGGGGGCGATACAAACCCCTGCACAGGGATACCCACCATGTCACTCCTTACTGCCGCCTCCTAAACTCTGTGAATGATACAGACTCCCCTTGACCTTCAGACACAGGGCCAAGAAAATGACCCCTCACATGATTCAGCCTGGAAACGTTCATCCCAGTCTGTGTACAGTTAGTGAGGTATTCTTATATAACAGAACAATTAGGATGCCATTTGCAGCATTGGAGTCCCCCTAGTGGCGGAAGATTTATAGCACATTAAAGGGTTCCACAGGACCAGCTCTGCAGCCGTTTCTCTGGCAACAAGGAAGCATTTGCTTTGCCTGACCCTTTTTGGAAGCACATATAAGTACCAATGATTACATAGTTCCATCTCCTTGACACATCAACTCTCTAATTCTATCTTAAGTCATTATTATTGAAAGCCACGCACATGTCAAGTTCTGGCCCTGTCTCCATAGATACAGAGTTCACATAGTTGATGGGTCATTTGAAACAAGTCCTACGTATCTACGTGAGTCATGTGCTTAGTCGGTATTGTAGTGTAAGCCATTTGTTACTGACGTGCAATTGTCAGCCCCTGCTGATTAGTGTATTGCATCATCCTACATATATAGGCAATGTTCTCATCAAGTCACAGAGTTTTCATTAAAGGCAACACTTACTTAGTTGTGAAAAAAACACTACCTAATAAAAACCTGTATGACAAATGAGGTTAGTTTCATAAATTGGCTGCAGATCACTTTATGTAACAAAGATTCCTCCCCCACAATGTCCTACATTAATCATCACGTAGCAGAATTGAATGTTGTGCAACCCTTTGTGGTTTAGAAATATTCCACTAGTCCTCTATTCAGGATTTTATAGTGATGCTGGGGCAGGGGTCTTTGATGTAGCTGTAGAAAGTGGCTGCACAGCAGGTATTCAGCAGAGAGAGTATCTCCAGGTAACCTGAATTGGGACCTTCTCTTATACACAGGAGACCATATCTTCCATTGTGGTGACACAGTGCTGCTTGTTACAAGAGATTGTTCCTAGTGGCAAGAGAGGATGAGCACTCCATACGTCTCATGGCCGGTGAAGGACACCCCAAAAGCACTGGGGAGTGCCAAATATTAAAAGAATAAAATAAACCTCTATCTCCTCTCTTCTCTAGCGATTTTTGTTACAGCAATTGGAATAAGAATATTGTATTCTCTGTGCCTGCTCTAATCAGCCTGTGACTGCACCCTGCTCTCTCCCTCTGTCAAATGGCGATGGATTGCTGTGGAGGTATTTATAATCTTGAAGTATCGCGAGAACTGAGCCACGAGATCCGCCGATGTCACAATGACGTTCGGCCTCGATTTGGATTCGGAGCGGGCGGGAGAGTACCGAGCTACTCAGCTCGGTACTCGGATACCCAAAGTTCGGGTGGGTTCGGCTCTCGGGGAACCGGATCCGCCCATCTCTAGTTGATACTCATAAAACTGCAGCCTCTCAATCAATTCACTAGAAACCATTGTGCATCAATATTGGTTGTGAATCAGCTTAGTGATGTCACTGGTTCCTAGTGACTTGATTGGCTACATTCTCATGAATACTGGATCAGTCCACAATATGGCTCCACTCTGTGTTTGTCAGAGACACGCTATAATTTGCTATAATGATAACAAATAGTCCAACATCCCGCCACCTAATGGCAATTCACCAGTATGACAGCTATTGAAAACTATAGGTTAAGTAAATGGAATTATTTAAGGCTCCAGTATGGGTGCACACCTCACAACTTTGGAGGTGTGGCCACATTGCGATGTGGGCGTGGTCACATCCCAGGGGGTTGCATAGCGATTTTGAAGCATAAGGCTGTACAATACTCTCCAACTTTCCTCACCAAATACTGATCCATTGCAGAGGAGCCATGAACGAGACTTACCTCCAAACTTCCTAAGCCACAGGATAAAACTGTCTCAATGGGGACAGCAGGACAGAGCCATCAAATCAGTGTTGTCCTGCCTAAATTGGGACAGTCTGGAGCTATGTCAATGTCTAGTTTGGCCACGCAAGTAGACTCCATATTCAGGCCAAGAAGCTCAATCGATTCCAGCATGTCCAGGACCTTAAAAATGAGTTGGAGAATAGTCACACACATAGGCTGATAGTGGTCATGTCTAATATTGGACCAATCTATTAGGTCTATCAGTCATGATGGTCCTTTGTAGATGCAAACAGCAATATCGTCCAAATGCTGTAAACATATATGGCCAATATTACTCTATAACAGGTTTTACAGATGTTATTGTAGCAGACACACAAGGTGCGAGCTCGATATTAATCAGTAAGGTGAGATGTGATTATGCAGATTTGAATAGAAGTACACTCTGCATTAATTCAGGATATATATGAATAGCAGGTGCTAGAAGACTTGCAATGTTTGACATGTCTCTCTATATATCAGATGAGCTGTCACAAATAGCCTTGGTCATGTAGCAGATAATACTCTCTGTCAATTGTGAATACAAATCACAGACAGATAATAACATTAATAGCCCCTGAAACTAATTTTTACATAGTGACATCCATCCATGTCTCAACAAATTCTTTTTATATTGTTATAGCTCTAGTTATGATCAATGGTGGAAAATATAATCAAATTACTTTACAATACTTAACATTATAAATTAATTTAAAAGTCAAACCAGTAAAATACAAAAATAGAAATATTGTAACCGCAGGCTAATTCCAACCAATACTGTTTTGTTACTAGGATTAGATGTGGAAGAAGGTGCGGTAGGGGCAAGGAATGGCTGGGGAGCTATACTGACTGTCTGGGCACTAGAGTGACTCTACTTTTTCACCTATAGGGGGAAAATCTATAGCAGTGGAGGAAACAGAAAGAAGGGAGACATGTACAGGATCTAAAATCATTACACCAATCAGCAAGAAAACTTTAACCCAAAGAAAAACGCTCCATGCTGATATCTGTACTTACCGTCAGAGTTCTTCTTATCACCTCTGGACATAAAAGGCTATCTCGCCTCCTGTGCTGTCCCAAGCCCAGGGACATTGGCATTCTCTGCTGATTACTTACAGTGACTCTCTCTGGTGCCAATGGGCTTCCATGGAGTCTCTCGAGGAAAAGGAAGTAACGGTAAGCTTAATTCTCATTTTTCCTCTTGAATCCCCAATGACAACCATTACAATGGGATGTACCCAAGAAATACAGTAGGGAGGGTCACATAGAAATGCCTCATGTGTCAAAATCATATATTTTATTAGTGACTGTGTGGAGAACATGAGAGTCAATGGAGGATAAGATGTAGGGATGACTAGTAAGGAGACGAAGACCATCCAGCTGCTCTGTAAAGCTCTCTCGCCGAAGCCTGAGCCTAGATGTTGCTACTGCCCATATTAAGTATGCCCTCTGAGGCACCTTACACCCATTCCTCTTGTATGCCTATAAAATAATATCCCTGATCCAGCAGGAAATGGATTGTTTAGAAGGGACACATCCATTCCAAAGCCCTGCAGGAACCACAAAATGTTGTTCTGTGCTGGATAAATACATAGAAATTGCCCTTACAAAGGCCAAGGTGAGCAGTTTTTCTTTCCTTTAGTAATAATTTAATATTTATAATGCACCACAAGGTATCCGCAGTGCCGTACAGGGTGCAAACAATAGGACAGTATAGAATGATTTTCAAGCCACCCCCCGAGAGAAGAACTTTGGTACCGTGGCATTTTGCCTGTGACCATTCAACAAAGCCTTAATCAGTAGCTGGAGCACTTCCTGTAGAGAATCCATTTTTGACTAAGGTAGTCAGCTATTACGTTCTGCGGGCCTGCTACATGCCGCGCTGAGAGGGACTTCAGACTTTCTTCTGAACGAGACATGATTCTTGCTACTTTCACCAATTTTTTGTTTGCTTCTGGTACCTCCTTGGAGATTTAAGAAGGTTACCACCATCTTGTTGTCTGAGAATATTCTGAAATACTTTCCTGTTAGATAAAGATGAAAGTGTTGAATTGCTTTCCACACTGCTCTCATTTACAACATATATATGTGAAGTATATTTTTTGCTTTGTGACCATGCCCTGAGGGTGGGCTGCACAGCTTATGACATAGGAGCCTGTCCAGTATTATCCATTTTGCTCCAAGAGTGACACATCTCTGGCCTTTAACTTTGGGCTTTGCCACCACCTATGAGACTTCCCCGTGCCTCCTGACAGGGTGATGTCATGATTCTGAGTAGTCTGCTTGTCGTCCCACTGTGTTAGAGGTTCCATCTGGAGATTCTGCATGTGCCACGTTGCCCAAGGGATGTCCCTTTCTTATTGACATCTAGGTCTGCAGTTGACATGCCAGAGATTGTATTTTGATACACCTCCTTACTGACGGATGCTTAGTTCTGTATGTGTTTATCTGGACATCCAAAAACTGTATTTGTTGGGATGGGATGAGATGACTTTTCACCTATCCACAATCCAGCCATGCTCTTGTAGAAAGGCTATTACATGAGGTGACAATAGGCTTTCAAGTCCCCACCACAAAAATATCATCCAGATAGAGCCATATCATTGCAACTTGTTTCCTTACTTCCAGCACCAGAGTAACCAGCACCTTGATATAAGTTCTCAGAGATCTCACCAGTGTTAGGGCTCCCAAACCCTGCATAAGCTTTTAGAACAGGAACAGAGGTTTTCGCCTATAGCAGCCGCCTTTCCCGTAGAGATCGTAACTCTCACAGGTACTTGGATGCCCCCAGGATTTACACTCAGAGTAGTATAAGCTTATACTAGAGGGACGTGTAGCGAGGAATAGGAGATAACAGCGCAACTCTAGGGGTGAGCGTGAGGAGTAACCGGAGCCAGACCAAAAGGTCAAAGGTCAGAAGCAAACAAGCGAGTCCAAACTGAGGCTGAAAAGTTGGGGTCAGGCAGCAAGCAATCATATTCCAGGTACAAAACCAAAGGGTCAAAGGCAGGTAGCAAACGAGAATGGTCCAGGAAACAAAGCAAACACATGCACGGCAGTTGCAGGACAAAAGCGCTATAACTGGCAAGGAGGCTCAGCCCTTCATGCCTTTTAATCAATGGAGGACCAATATGAAGGGGGGGAGGGGGGATGAGAGTTCACACCCCCAGAACATTACAGGAGACTGCAATCATTGGACTGCAGTCTCAATCACATGCCCCGGCTGGGTACAAGGCAGCACAGTGGCCTAGTGGTTAGCACTTCTGCCTCGCAGCACTGGGGTCATGAGTTTGATTCCCGACCATGGCCTTATCTTATCTGTTCTCCCTGTGTTTGCGTGGGTTTCCTCCGGGTGCTCCGGTTTTCTCCCACACTCCAAAAATACATTAAAAAAAAACATACTGGTAGGTTAATTGGCTGCTATCAAAATTGACCCTAGTCTCTCCCTCTCTGTCTGTCTGTCTATGTCTGTGTGTGAGTGTGTGTCTATATTAGGGAATTTAGACTGTAAGCTCCAATGGGGTAGGGACTGATGTGAATGAGTTCTCTGTACAGTGCTGCGGAATTAGCGGCGTTATATAAATAAATGATGATGATGATGGGTCTCAATGGCTGAGGCAGGAGAACACAGAAGCGCTGCGGCTGAATGTAGAGGGGAGGAAGTGGCGTCCCGGCTGCCTAGGCAACAGCTGGGACGAAACTATGAGCCGCTGCAGCAGCACAGCAGATAGCGCTGTGGTTCGTAACAGCTGAACTGAAAGGTTGACCCAAGAACCTAAGGAAATTCCTGTGATAAACTGAATATGAAAGGATAGAATTCACAGACTCAATGCGAAAGTCTCTGGAATGTACAAACTTGTTGTGTCTCTAAATCTAGAACCACGTGAAAGGGTCCTGGGGACTTTTTGACCAGGAAGAGTCTAAAATAAAACCCTGAGTCTTCTAGAGACAAGTTAAATTGCAAAGGGTCTGTTATAAGGATAGCAGACTGTTTCACAGACAAATTCTATGCCTCTCTGCATAACCTCAATGAATTGTCAGTAACCTCATCTATCGTCTGCTCAATTTTCTTGAACATCTGTATAAAGTGTCTGTTACCACAATATAAAACATGGGTGGTTTCCTTGGCAATTATAGCGCAGAAGTCCATGGCTGGGTACTGTGAAGACTTTGACTGCGGGGCAGCGCTATGAGGCACCTCAGAGCGGGAGCCAGAGGCTGGCACCATTGTAGTTTGAACCCCAAGAAGGACTTACAGAAGATGGATTCAGGGTCATCTTTTTCCTTAGAGTCATAGTGGCCATAGGCTGTTCAGCAGGGTACCCTTGTTTTCTGTGTGGACATGACAATAGGAAGTGTTCTGCACTAGCACAATAAAAACAAAGTTTCAAAGTTCTTCGGTGTCTACGTTCCTCCTGTGAATGTGGACTGATAGTGAAGTTGTTTCTGGGCAGGAATAAGTTTCTGAGTGAGCACCGCACTGAGCAACATTTGTGGAAAGTTCTTTGCTAAACTGAGGAAGCAGATACAATACTTGGGCTACCTGAGAATGGAGTTGTAATATTCCTATCTGCAGAGTCTGTAGCATAGTGGTGTCTGAAAGAGCAGACACAGGTGTGGCCCCAGCAAGATGCATGAAGTTAGGCTGGATCATTCTGTCCAGGTTCTCTTCTGTAGCACACTGTATTATCATACAGAACAGCGGTTATGGTGAACTAAAATAAAGTTTACTGTTACTACAAACTGGGAAGGATTTCATTAACTGAAGGGCCAGACAAGACAAGCAACAAATGTCCAGAATTAATATACATAAACAAAGTCCTTTAAACTATCCAAGGTCAGGATTCCAGAAATGTAGAATGGTCAGGCTAGCTGTGGGTCAGGGTACCAGAAAGCCAGGAGCGGACATAGCCGAGGTCACAAGCCAGGTATAGCAAGGAGCTGGAATACAGGAACCAGGAATAGCACCGATCCAGAGCTGCACAAGAACTACAAATCAATGATCCAGCCAGGTCTGATTGCAAGAGGTGAGTATAAATAGGCTAGTCATGAGCCTTACCAGGTACAGCTGCTTCTAGGACACATGAAACCCCATAGTGGTCACTGCTGGTGGAAGAGCTGAACTGCACACGTAAAGACAGTGCAGCAAAGAGTAGACCGTTACTCAGAGATAGCTTGGTAGAAAGGCAGACAAGCATTGACAGTAAAGGCAGTACTTGGTACTATACACAGTAGTAGACACACAATGCAAGTAAGTGCAATGATATTAATAAAAATGTGCTGGAAAAGATAGGACAAGGCTAGAGATTAAATATAGAGTCGCAGGAGCAGTCAGGAGACTTGGGGGGTGGTTGGGGTGGACTGGAGACCTGAACTGTAATAATATTTACAGACCCTAGTGTATAGCAGTTATGAGAGACATGGTTAGCAAGTGGTTCAGTAATACAGCAGTGCTCTTATCTATGCTGAATAGGGAGTGTACAAAGCAAGTGCAGGAGGTGGATTATAAAAGGAGCACACAGGAGAGTGTTGGATGTTGTCCTCCTGTAGCAGTGATTTCAAGTACAGTCATCTCCCCCTCTTTGCCTCATGTTTAACTCCTGTGTTACTCTTACAATGTTTATATACATATATTATGTCAGCTACAACGTTAAAACCACATGCCTAATATTGTGTAGATTGCCCTTGTGCTGCAAAAACAGCCCTGACCTTTTCAAAGTATAAACTCCACAAGACCTCTGAAGGTGCCCTGTGGTATCTGGCATCAAGATGTTACCAGCAGATCCTTTCACTTCTGTAAGTTGCAAGGTGGAGACTCTTTGGCTTGGAATTGTTTTTCCAACGCATCATCATCATCACCATTTATTTATATAGCGTCACTAATTCCGCAGCGCTGTACAGAGAACTCATATCAGTCCCTGCCCCATTGGAGCTTACAGTCTAAATTCTCTAACATACATACACACACAGACAGACTGGGGTCAATTTTGTTAGCTGCCAATGAACCTACCAGTATGCTTTTGGAGTATGGGAGGAAACCGGAGCACCTGCAGGAAACCCACACAAACACGGGGACAGGGCCATCTTTTCCATTGGGCACGATGGGCAGCTGCCTGGGGGCCCCACGGGCAAGGGGGCCCCATAGGCAGGGCTCTTAATTAGAATAAATAATCCTGCAAAAGAAAAAACCTGCAAAAAAAAACCTTCAAGGGTCACTGAGCAAGTACATCTATCTATATCTATATATCTATATCTGTATCTCTATACATCTATATATATATATATATATATATATATATATATATATATATATATATATGTAGGGGCCCCGGTTCACTGCTTTGCCCGGGGGTCCATAATGTTGTTAAGATGGCCCTGCACGGGGAGAACATACAAACTCCTCACAGATAAGGCCAACACATCCCACAGATGCTGGATATGATTGGGATCGGGATAACTTAGAGGCCAAGTCAACACCTTGAAATCTTTGTCATGTTCCTCAAACCATTCTTGAACAATTTTTGTCAGTGTTTCAGGCAGTGGCTGATCCAGGGGGCCCCTAGCAGGGGCTTGCTGCTGGCGGCTACACACGATGTGCAGGCCCATTTGGCAGTGACAGGAAGGGAGAGTGTGCTGCCCGGCTGCTCTGATTTTGTTTAAAACACAATCAGAGCAGCCGGGCAGCACACTCTCCCTTCCTGTCACTGCCTTTACTCCCCACACCATCAATGAGCCTTGGGCGCCCATGAGCCAGTCACCGGTAAACATATTCTAACTTGTAGAGGACATAGCACTATGTACCCTCATCACTTACAGCTTGCCCTGGCTGGCAGCGAGAAGAGTGTGATACCCAGATGTGACCAATAGAGGGCAGAGTGTGATATTCAGGGCAGTGGGAGTCAGGATAATGTGCAAAAATTTGATAAGTATTACTTGTCTGTTGAACTTGTACTTCCAGCAACCCTCTGACAGCTATGGGCATTCTGGCACTTGTAGTTGTAGATGTCCCTGCATGTCTAAGCATTTAATAGCTGCCAAGGCTTGCTGAGACTTGTTGTACTCAGGTAGAGTCTTGTAGAGGGACAGAGCACTGTGCATCCTCATAACTCCTGGTTTGTCCTCACTGGCAACGAGAAGAGTGTGATACCCAGATGTGACCAGGAGAGGGCAGAGCACTGGGTGTATCCTCATCACTTGGACTGTGATACTGATTATGACCGGGAGGTGGCAGTGTGTGTAGTTGAGCGCTTTGAGAGGAGGGGCGTGACTACAGGGTCCGTTAGATGCTTAGAGCAGTGAACCTATCAGGATGAGGGGCGGGGCTCTCCCGGGGACCAGGATGAGGGGCGTGGTTATCCCGGGGACCGGGCTGTGTAGTGGTCGGGTCTCCGCAGGATCCGGTTATCTGTTCTCGGTCTCCGGATCTTATACTATGGCTGCACCCGGATTCCTGCTCCTCCTCCTCCAGGGTGAGTGACTGAGACCTTCAGCCCGAGCCGGGTGTGTGGGTGTGAGCGGCTGTATCATCACCCCCCCCCCCCCCTGGGAGGTGTCTGTGTGTAGGAGGGTGAGGGCTGTGTACTGGGCACAGTGTGTGTGTACATGTAGTGTGTACATGTAGTGTGTGTGTGTGTACATGTAGTGTGTGTGTAGAGTGTGTATGTAGTGTGTGTATGGAGTGTGCATGTAGTGTGTGTGTATATGTGTGTACATGTAGTGTGTGTGTGTGTGTATATGTGTGTACATGTAGTGTGTGTGTATATGTAGTGTGTATGTAGTGTGTATGTGTACATGTAGTGTGTATGTGTACATGTAGTGTGTATGTGTACATGTAGTGTGTATGTAGTGTGTATGTGTACATGTAGTGTGTATGTAGTGTGTATGTGTACATGTAGTGTGTACATGTAGTGTGTGTGTATATGTGTGTACATGTAGTGTGTGTGTGTACATGTAGTGTGTACATGTAGTGTGTGTGTGTGTGTGTACATGTAGTGTGTGTGTACATGTAGTGTGTGTGTAGAGTGTGTATGTAGTGTGTGTATGGAGTGTGCATGTAGTGTGTGTGTATATGTGTGTACATGTAGTGTGTATGTAGTGTGTATGTGTACATGTAGTGTGTATGTGTACATGTAGTGTGTATGTGTACATGTAGTGTGTATGTAGTGTGTATGTGTACATGTAGTGTGTATGTAGTGTGTATGTGTACATGTAGTGTGTACATGTAGTGTGTGTGTATATGTGTGTACATGTAGTGTGTGTGTGTACATGTAGTGTGTACATGTAGTGTGTGTGTGTGTGTGTACATGTAGTGTGTGTGTAGAGTGTGTACATGTAGTGTGTGTGTAGAGTGTGTATGTAGTGTGTGTATGGAGTGTGCATGTAGTGTGTGTGTATATGTGTGTACATGTAGTGTGTGTGTGTGTGTATATATGTGTGTACATGTAGTGTGTATGTAGTGTGTATGTGTACATGTAGTGTGTATGTGTACATGTAGTGTGTATGTAGTGTGTATGTGTACATGTAGTGTGTACATGTAGTGTGTACATGTAGTGTGTGTGTATATGTGTGTACATGTAGTGTGTGTGTGTACATGTAGTGTGTGTGTGCACATGTAGTGTGTACATGTGTGTGTGTGTATATGTGTGTACATGTAGTGTGTATGTAGTGTGTATGTGTACATGTAGTGTGTACATGTAGTGTGTATGTGTACATGTAGTGTGTATGTAGTGTGTATGTGTACATGTAGTGTGTACATGTAGTGTGTATGTGTACATGTAGTGTGTATGTAGTGTGTATGTGTACATGTAGTGTGTACATGTAGTGTGTACATGTAGTGTGTGTGTATATGTGTGTACATGTAGTGTGTGTGTGTACATGTAGTGTGTGTGTGCACATGTAGTGTGTACATGTGTGTGTGTGTATATGTGTGTACATGTAGTGTGTATGTAGTGTGTATGTGTACATGTAGTGTGTATGTAGTGTGTATGTAGTGTGTATGTGTACATGTAGTGTGTACATGTAGTGTGCTCACGTCTTATCCCTGTGGTGGGGTTATATATATATATATATATATATATATATATATATATATATATATATATATATATATATATATGTCTATCTATACGTCTCTGTCATATATATATATAATCACCAGGGCCTGTCTTCCTGGGTCATGTGGAGAAGTTTGGGTGGTGACTTTGCAGCAAGTTGTGAAGTTCTCCTTGGCAGACACTGTATTTATTATAATTTCCTCTCTCTGGAGGGATTATGTTTCCTTAGTATAATGTGCTGGGTTTATTTCTGCTCCCATGGAAATATCTGTATAAATACATGAATTCCATCATGATTTTCCTATTTATATCCTGTATCCTCTGGGTGTTGCACAATGGACGGACAGCTGTTGCATGCAGTCTGCAGAATTACACAAAGGATGCAGATCCCATTGTTCCCAGTTCCTGGAGATTGAGCCTCGATAGCTCACTGACATGTGGTTATTATAAGAGGTGACATTATTACTGTATATATTTACTGTTCATTAATGGGTGGAACACCAGGGAGTCTGCATTCATGTGATCCGGTTACTTGTAGCGCATCATATAGCTGGAAGGAAGAAGTTTGGTTAATGCCTTCTAGGGAGTAAGTCATGTGGAAAGGGAGGTCTTTGTCTTTTCCTTATCTCTCCCTGATGACCAGATGGTTCTGGGTAACCTTTTGTTTTATAGGTCTCTGCCCCCTTTTAGTGGCTCATTATAAAATGCTTTGTTGCTTCCAAGGGAGATTATATGAACTTAGTGACAAAAGTACATAGTAGAGGAGCTCTGATTTTTTCTCCTTCACTGTTAACTTTTTGTCACTGTTGGAGCGGTGTGAACCGTCTTCCTATAATGTTACAGGGCGCATGACAAGTAAAGTAATAATTGGCTGCTGTGAGCATTTATTACATCCATTACCTTAAGCCACAATAATAAAACAAACAAGGCAAAATACAATAAAAAAGTGTTTGGCTAAAAATGATGAAGCATCAGACGGAAATAAAATTATTGTTCCACGTTTCCCTTGTGTTAAAGATTGGGTGTCTCTCTCTGTGGATCCCTGGTAAAGCTGCTCTACACCTACATAAACACCACCATGGGGGACTGAGAGCCATTGCTGTAACTTATTATATGTACAAAATAATATATTAACCATATATCCTAGAGTTAGCTGTATCTTAGGTGCTCTTTATAAATTATAATTTGCACTAAATCCAATAATATGATCAGTGTCCGTCTTACTCAATTAAATGTCAAAGGCCGGCTGGTCTAAGTAATATAACCACTGCTGCATACAGTACAGGACTTGCGTGTGTAAATCACACGTGTTGTGGTATATGCTGAACGCTGCTAGATTTAAAATACAACATTTCCAACTGTTTTTAGACAACCTCAAACAAGTTTTCTGGTGGTGATAATTACCAATTCATGTTTAGGATGGCGATCTCCACTTTCTACTATAATGTCAGACATCTCTGAATCACTGTGGCTCTTACAGTCTCATTTAAAGATAATTCTTGCCAGTTAGAAGATCCAGTCCCAAACAAAGAATTAAGGAACAGCAAATCCTCCAGGATCTTTATGAATTTTCTGATTTTTCTCCAGCACAAGGCTAGTTTCTTTAGAAGTTATGTGAATTTGAATCATTGGAATATTTGCCCTGTTTGTAACCAATCAGAACATAGCAACGGATTATACACCTGAGCCTGTAGATCACATAAGGTGTACAAACAACATAGGGAACAAGTATATTCAGTCATTAGTAACTATTACATCGGTGTCTTATCATATAAAAACAAGACACAATTGTAAATATGCTGGTTCATTCAGAAACCGCAAGCATCAAACCTTGTCATCAATTTAAAATAAATCATTAAAACCCCATTTTTGCATTACCAGGAGACCGTCAAAATCAGGGCCTGATTAAGGGTTAAAGCAGCCCTTGGCTAATACGCTTGTAGCACCCTCTGGCCTTCCACACCAGGCGAATACGTGCCGGGTCTAATAATTCCTTAGGCTTTTGGGGGGGGGCACAAAATTGTGAACTGTCATGCTTGTTGAACTACAAGTACCAGCATGCCCTGGCATCAAGGACCCACGTGCAGTGCCACATAAGAACATTAAAAAAACAAAAACGCCACATGTGAGAATATGGACTGCCTATGCCACCATGTCTGTTGTGTTGCTGGGGACCAGTTGGGCTTACTTTTTCCCTTTGCATTATCCCAAATGCGCCCTTTAACCGTAGTAGGGCTGGTACCCCTGTCCTCTTGCCTTCATATCAGGGTTGCTGTGGATGGTTCACCCTGGCTGCAGGTAACGGGCAAAGCGTTTATACTGGAATGCTAGGTCCCAACCTCAGAACAGCTGGATAATGGATTAGATTTTGTCTAAGCTGCAGGAAAGTAGGTGTCAAAGCAGGTTCTTTAACCAGTGATGTTTGTTGGATCAGAAATTCTTGAAAAAGGACAGTTAAACGCCAGTTTGTGGTACTAGTGATCTTTCAAGAGTTACAGATGTAATGATGCTACATGGTCAAACATTGCTCTTTTTATACAGTTTTGCAGCCCTAACTTGGCAGGAGGTAGGCCTGCCCCTGTCGTAGCTGGCACCTCAATGTCCGATAAATCACATTTCATAATTACCATTAGGATGTAATATATCCTTTAACCGTGGAGCTAACGCAATTTAAGCCTTAACAAAATTTACATCAATCTCTTGATTTCCTGAAGCTAGGTGTTAAGTTTCCTATTTTACTTGCATCCTGTCTTAGAGAGATAGCAAGTTTAATTACCCCCTCCTGTCTTTCAGGCTAAACAGATGTGTTGGCCACCGAGATGGAAAGGTCTAATTAACATGAGATTACCTGCCATCAGACAGTGATAGAAAACACATTTCCTCTCCTGTTATATGCCTATGGCCTCAGAAACCAGTACACTACTAATACAGAAATATAACAGTAGCAAAATCAGTACATTTGCAATGATATACATTAGTGCACTGTGCTAATAATTTAAATATATTTATACAAAAAGTTATTTATAACTGATCCAGCCACAAAAAAAAGTCAACTATTTTAACCCATTATTTTGCAATGTTGCTCTCAAGCATAATGAATTTTACATTACTTTTATGTAATAACCTTTATTATAGTAGTATACTTCATCAGTCTCCACTTTATTAAACTCCACATTCCAAAGGGTACAAGAAAAACCCTGATGGACAAAGCGCTGTCACTACACAGGTGACCATTGGGTACTGTCCTCAAATAAACCACTCAGAGTTGTTGATTGGCTAGAACATGAGTCCTCCTGAATGGCTAGTTACTTCTAGATTCTATGTTAGGGCTCAATGAACTGCATTGAATCAATGAGGTCATGACCTGTCCAATCTGCATATTACCTGAGTTGTGTAAATATTTTACTCATGATCACCTAATTGTTTAGCCTTCAAGACTTGCGAGAGATCCTGTGTTTCCTGTATTTCTGCCATTAACACGTTCTGTGTTCTAAATAAAGCTCATTTGTTAGTTTAATATTGCGAATTGTTGCTTTGTGTCATGCCCTTGTGTATAATGGGTTAAGTTTACATTATACCCGGGCAGGAGAGTGCCAGGAATGTGCTGGCAGCGTTATAAGCCAGCTCTAGTCCATGCCAAACAAACAAAGGCCGCGCTTCTTCCCACTAACATTGTCCCCTTTAATTGTCTGAAGGTTCTTTCAGTGGCAGAAAGGATGTTGTACTGATGCTTCCCATGGGCTAATTAGTGGGGCTGAAATGTGGGTTTAAATATAAACTGGATTTAATAGAGGAAGTGACCTGATAAGAGACAATAGAGGTGGGTTAACCCCTAAAAATGCTACAACTAACCTAAGCCCAACATCTGAACGGAAAACTTTCTATCAGTGATTTAAGTTTTGTTTCTATAAAGATTGGCTTCCAAGAAGTTGATCGTCTGTCACAGACTTGACAACTGGCCGTCTAGCCATTGCTTGAAGGACAGGCAGCCCCTATTTTTAAACTTCTCCAGCTGCCTTGTTTCTGGGCCTTCCACATACTCATAGTATTTATATTATTCCTAATTCAAATTGATGAGCAGAAGCCCTAATTGAAACCCTTAAACTGTCTGTTCCCACCTTTTTTTATTTTCCCGACATGTAAAGTCCCTCCCTGTGTGTGTGTTATATATGTATTCATTACAGATGTGTTGTGGGGTAAGAAACACTTTGTGCTGTGACTTCCAAATTCCAAGAGAAGTAGTTTTGTTTTGTATTATTTTAAGTAAAGTTATAAAAAACAAACTGTAGAAGGAAGAAATTGCTAATCATGGTTTGTCTTTACCTGTGTATACCTGTATACATCCCGGCATACCATCCGGGCTCACCTGTGTATACCTGTATACATCCCGGCATACCATCCGGGCTCACCTGTGTATACCTGTATACATCCCGGCATACCATCCGGGCTCAGCTGTGTATACCTGTATACATCCCGGCATACCATCCGGGCTCAGCTGTGTATACCTGTATACATCCCGGCATACCATCCGGGCTCAGCTGTGTATACCTGTATACATCCCGGCATACCATCCGGGCTCACCTGTGTATACCTGTATACATCCCGGCATACCATCCGGGCTCACCTGTGTATACCTGTATACATCCCGGCATACCATCCGGGCTCACCTGTGTATACCTGTATACATCCCGGCATACCATCCGGGCTCACCTGTGTATACCTGTATACATCCCGGCATACCATCCGGGCTCACCTGTGTATACCTGTATACATCCCGGCATACCATCCGGGCTCACCTGTGTATACCTGTATACATCCCGGCATACCATCCGGGCTCACCTGTGTATACCTGTATACATCCCGGCATACCATCCTGGCTCACCTGTGTATACCTGTATACATCCCGGCATACCATCCTGGCTCACCTGTGTATACCTGTATACATCCCGGCATACCATCCGGGCTCACCTGTGTATACCTGTATACATCCCGGCATACCATCCGGGCTCACCTGTGTATACCTGTATACATCCCGGCATACCATCCGGGCTCACCTGTGTATACCTGTATACATCCCGGCATACCATCCAGACTCGGCTGTATAAAGTATATCTGTATATAGCTCCATTTGTGAAACTTACCTGTGTATATTTATATATCTCTACATGAACTTTTAGTACCGCGAGGTTTATGTAATGCAATGAGTCTGCCTCGCATAAAAACATACAGGAGTAAAAGTATGAATGGTAAAGTATGAGTGGTAAAATATCATTATTATCAGTCTTTATTCATATTGTGGCAACAAATTCTGCAGCACTGTACAGTCAGAATTTTTTTTAGTCCCTATCTCTGCTCACATTCGGACATTTGCACACTCGCTCACATTCGGACATTTGCACACTCGCTCACATTCGGACATTTGCACACTCGCTCACATTCGGACATTTGCACACTCGCTCACACTCCAGGACTGTAGGAGAGTCAAGATTCTAATTGAATATTAATGCAGATAGCACCCTTCATAGTATGAAAATCCAGGCCATAGTATTTAGACTGCTAATGTTACTGAGCTCAGGTGTTCGCATTATTAACGGGTGAATTTTGGGGCCCTACGTGCTGTGATATTGTAATGCAGAGGTGTCCAACCCCAGTCCTCAAGAGCTACCAGCAGTTCATGTTGTTAGGATTTCTTTAATCTTGGACAGTTGAGTTAATCTATTTGTCTGGGTCAGTAATTATCCCACCTGTTTCTGCAGACAGAAATTCTGAAAACGTGACCGGTTGGTAGCTCTTGAGGACCGGTTGGTAGCTCTTGAGGACCGGTTGGTAGCTCTTGAGGACCGGTTGGTAGCTCTTGAGGACCGGTTGGTAGCTCTTGAGGACGGGGTTTGGACACCTCTGCTGTAATGTCTGTAGCATTATGGATTTGTTGCTAGTGGCTCATTTGTGTAAGACATATATTTACTTTCTGAGCCGGCTCATCATCATCAGCTATTTATAGAGTGCCAGTAATTGTGCAGAACTCACACCAGTCAGTTGATAGACGCTATCTGTTGGTGTTTTCCTCACTTCCTGTCCCATAATAGATACATTGTAATGACCTAACTCTGACTGTTAGTGACTGAATCTACCCCATCGTACACTCTAGATGTTTGTGTTTATCATATGATATTTATGTATTGGCAATAAGGAGATACTACTTCTGTGTAACAGGTGACATATTTATCTGTTTGGGGGTCTATTCAGCTGACACACGCACCTGTCAGTTTGGAGAGAGAACAGATGTCACACTCACACCAGCTGTACTTTGTCTTTCTGGGATCAGACACATCCCAGGTCATGGAGGCTACAGGAGAAAGCAGCAGCTGATTGAAATATGATGGTGGCCCCCATTGCTGGAATTCATTATGTTCTGTGGGGGGTGTAATGTTCTCACAAACTCTTAATTGTGTATTCGGCATTCACTGAGAACACTTTATGTACATTTGCTGAATTAAGGGAGCAATTCAGGAATGGATATATAGACGTACAATGGAGACAACAACACTCCTACTTTTACACATGGTGGCGTAAATATGAGAAGTGTAACATGGATTTAAAGTAGACATATCATTGTGTGAGTTGGATAATGTTCCTGAAAATGGTGATTAGAAATTGGTGCCTCCGTGATATCACAGCTCACCAAAAAACATTCAAATGTGAAAATGTTCTGGTGCTTTGGACATGTGACTAAGGTGGGATTAATGGGGTGTATTTGTTCCTTAATATATGAAGATACATATGTTGTGCTGCATACAAATACTGCATCATATCTAACAATGACCAATATTTGATTTTCAGAAACTATATATTATACCAGCAGCCCCTAATCTGGCAAATATCTTAGAACTTAGGAACCTGACAAATTTGAAAACATTTTTATGTAATATCTGTCAGTCCCCCCCCCCCTTCTTTGCACAGAGTCCCCCCCTTCTTTGCACAGAGTCCCCCCCTTCTTTGCACAGAGTCCCCCCCTTCTTTGCACAGAGTCCCCCCCTTCTTTGCACAGAGTCCCCCCCTTCTTTGCACAGAGTCCCCCCCTTCTTTGCACAGAGTCGCCCCCCCCCCCTTCTTTGCACATTCACACCTAAGCCAGGGGTGTTGGTGGTCAGAGCAGAGCTGCTGTGTACATGGAGCCTTCGTTTAGCGCAGCCTGATAAATAACATTACAGGGCTATTGGTCAGACTTTAAGGGTGTTTAGTGACGTTAAGTTACGGTCATCAATATTTTAGTCTATTGTGCATAGGTGATTTGTGCCCTATTCATTTGGTGAGGTTAAATAATTTAGGTAGCAAACTATATAAACAAATACATAATATATAAATGGATGCAGCACCCATAACTACTAATAACCAACTGCAGCACTGAACGAAACATGAAGATCAGCAATTCTACAAAGGAGAGACGTAAAGCAGAAGATATGAGAATTATAGTAAACGTAAGATGATACTATAGAAAGATGTCTGTATGTAATTTAGACAATAACTGCGTGCAGCGGGTACAATATATATGACTGGTAAAGATTACTGCAGCACCTTACATAACTTCTCTTCTATAATCCTACTCTACTGTCGGTAATCCACACTTCTCTAACTGGTTGGATGTTCCTGGCTGATGTCATCCAGGCAGGAAGGAAAGCCGGATATTTCCCTACATAGTATATATTGTACTTGCTGCTTCTCAAGTGAAATGATGAATGTGTGGAAGGCTTTGTTGCTGGATCGGAAGTAGTTGGATTTCTCCGTCACTCGGGCATAGTGACAGCGTTGCAGCTTGCGTGTGAAATGTGTATTCATATTGTGCACACCAGTAATGTATGCTCAATATTTATAATATTCTTTCTAGATTCTCATTTTCTGTGTGTTGTTAACTCCGCTTACCTTAGCAGCTAACCACACTCTTGTTCCTCTTATAGATACTTGTTTTTGGAAACCCACCATCGCAGTGCAGCTTATACAAGACATAATACCCAATATATAGTCTTACACACAGTGCACATATAATGCAGGGAAGAAGTTCTGACTTGTGTGTCATTATTTGAGAGAGTTGTTTTTGTGGGAGGATTTATTTAGGTGTTTGGTATAATCTGTCTCATAGTCTTTGACTTTTTTTTTACATGCTTTAATATTAGTTTAAATGTCTATCACGTGCTTTATCGTTTCTTTATTCTTTGTATAAATATCTAATTATCTATCCATCCATCCCACATATATACACAAATCACTCAACATTTAGACATGCGTAATAAGCCCCACATGAACTGCCCCTGACCCACCCAAACCCATGCCCGATCTGTCCACGTTTGGACACAACTCTGCTCAGTTTCATGTTGTGTGAATCGGGACTGGTGGGAGGTATATGTATTGTGAAGGAGCAGTGCAGCTCCTATATCCTGTCCCCACTATTATGTCATCGCAGGGGATGTGAACACACAGCGCATGCACAGATTTCATTGTGTGTGCTGAAATGCGCAGCTCCGAAAAATAAAAATTGTGCAAAAGTGAAGTCCAGCAAAAATGAGTTTCCTGACTTTGGCGTGAAAGACCTTGACCGCCCTGCACAGAGCACAGACCTCAAACACCTTTGGGATCGGATAATAATTGGAGCGACAACTGTGAGCCAAAGACCTTATTGTCCAACATCCGGTACCCGACCTCCTTAATGCTCTTGTGGCTGAATGGAAGCAAATTTGCGCAGCCATGTTCCAAAATGTAGTACTGTGGAGAATTAACAGCAAAGAGGGGACCATCTCCACAGTAATGGGCTTTGTTTTGGAATGATCACATATGGATGTGATACTTTTGGCCATGTAGTGTAGCAGCCATTAATGGTATATAAAAAGTAACAACTTTATAATGTAATTTGCTCAATCTCTTTTCTAAACTCCTCTATAAGACATAAACCTACATTAACACATCGTTATGTAAGATAGGTCTAAAAGGTAAAATACACAATGAAAGAAGTTCTCATGTCCAGGTATGTTCCTATCTAGTGTGAAGGTCATTTAATACCTGTCAGCAGCTACAGTGAGAACCCACATTAAAGAGTTGCAGGTATTTCTGTAACCAACACAGCATGGTACACACACACACACACACACACACACACACACACACACACACACACCACCCCCCCCCCCCCCCCCCCCCCCCCCCCCCCCGAAGTGATACAGAAAATCCTTGATCACGGCTGGGACACTTTCCTAACTGATTATGAGCTGAGGCTGCTCCAGCAGTCAGTGCAGATGTTTATAATTCCAGGTTATGTTCTCTGCTCGCACTGTTAATAATGATACAATATGCTATAAATTCTAGTTCCTGACTCCACATTCCCTAGATTCTTAGTTTCCAGGGTTTGGTAGAATATGATTGATATTTCTTACAGAGCAGAACATCTGGTTTCCTTGTTATGACTAGAACTCTTCCCAGCTGCAAAAATACTTTATTACTATATTATGAAATACTTTATGGCCTCTTAACACTACATACCTATATATGTCTTATAACACCTAGTATAAGTCTGTTTTTACAGCTATAGGGTCTTGTACTCCATTCTCCATTTATTAGTGCCAAGAACCTGCTGGTGGTTATCAGCACCTGGAGGGGGGGGGGGGGGGGGTCAGAGGTCAATGGAGAAACACGAGTAAATGGAGCATTCAGGGCCAATTCCCACCGTTCCTGTCCGCAAGCGGTTTGGGATTGTTGGACCAAATTTATTATTATTATCATCATCTTTAATTTATATGGCGCCACAAAGGGGCCGCAGTGCCGTACATAACATACCAAAAACAGTGAGCCATGACACATTATACAGAAGAAAAATATATACGCAGACACAGGTAACATGGTGCAAATCAAATTGTTACTGGGATAATGAGTGAAAGTGATGGAAGAAATCAGCTAGAAGTAGGCTGAAGCCTAAGAAAACAGGGCTAGGGAAGCAGCCATGAGGTACAGAGGGTGATGGAATAGTAGAAGGAGAATACAAGGAAAGAGGGCCCTGGTCCTGAGAGCTTACATCCTAGAGCAGTGGTTCCCAAACTTTTGCAGTTCGCGGCACCCTTAGTCTCCATAATTTTTTTAAGGCACCCCTCCAAAATAATTACTGAGCAGTCCTGTTTTAGAAGTAGTTGGGTCAAAAAATTGTAATAAGTATTTAGGTCAGGACAGAAATCCTTATTTAGTTGTATGCAAAAATGCCCCCTCTGCATCCAGACACTCTGCCTTCTGTCACGCTGCCCCCCTCCTCTGCCCTCTGTCACGCCGTCCCCCCTCCTCTGCCCTCTGTCACGCCGTCCCCCCTCCTCTGCCCTCTGTCACGCCGTCCCCCCTCCTCTGCCCTCTGTCACGCCGCCCCCCCCTCCTCTGCCCTCTGTCACGCCGCCCCCCCCTCCTCTGCCCTCTGTCACGCCGCCCCCCCTCCTCTGCCCTCTGTCACGCCGTCCCCCCTCCTCTGCCCTCTGTCACGCCGCCCCCCCTCCTCTGCCCTCTGTCATGCCGTCCCCCCTCCTCTGCCCTCTGTCACGCCGTCCCCCCTCCTCTGCCCTCTGTCACGCCGTCCCCCCTCCTCTGCCCTCTGTCACGCCGTCCCCCCTCCTCTGCCCTCTGTCACGCCGTCCCCCCTCCTCTGCCCTCTGTCACGCCGTCCCCCCTCCTCTGCCCTCTGTCACGCCGTCCCCCCTCACGCTGTCGTCCTCCTCTGCCCTCTTTCCCAGCTCCTCTGCCCGCTGTCCCAGCTCCTCTGCCCCCCTCCCGTCACTCTCCTCTGCCCTCTCTCACTTTGCCCCCTCTGCCGCGCGTCAGCCATAAAAAAAACAAACAGAAACACTTACCAATCCGCGTGGCGCCGGGACCCAGCATCCTCCTCTCTCACGCAACAGCTGTCACTGCGTGAGAGAGGAGGATGCTGGGTCCCGGCGCCGCGCGGATTGGTAAGTGTTTCTGTTTTTTTTTTTTTTTATGGCTGGCGCGCGGCACCCAGTTTGGGAACCGCCGTCCTAGAGGAAAGGGGCAGACGCAAATATGGTGGGGAGAGAGTTAGGAGGACTGATAGAGTTGAATAAAGAAAAGAGTCTTAAGGGCACGCTTGAAGCCTTTGAGAGTAGATGATAACCTGATGGAACGTGGAACATTGTTCCACAGCTGGGGAGCAGCCCGGGCAAATTCCTGGAGACGGGAGTGAGAGGAGGTGATCAGTGAAGCAGTGAGGCGGCGGTCACAGGCAGAGCGGAGGGGGCAGGTCGAGATGATACGAGATGTAGGGAGGGGAGGATTGATTAACAGCTTTAAAGGTGAGAGTGAGAAGTTTAAATGTAATTCTGTAGGGTATGGGGAGCCAATGTAGTGACTGTTGGAGGGAGACCGCAGAGATAGAGCGGCGGGAGAGACAAATGAGGCGGGCAGCAGTATTGAGGATAGACTTAAGAGGATCAAGGCGAGAATCAGGTTGCCACAATACCCCTTTATGTGATTTAACTATCACCCCGCTGGTGAAGCATGATTTTAAAAGCCAGTGGGTAAGGTGTCTAATGGTCAAGACATGGGGATGGGAGTTGTGACAAATAATTATAATTCCAATTTCCAAATCCCCAGGGAGTTGTTCCTTCCAGAACTCTGGAGCCTGTGGCTCATCATTTAAATGTTAGTTGCTGTAAATATTCTGCATCTAATGGTTCTTTACAGTGGTCTTTTTGCCGACCTAAGAATATTGTAATGCATCCCTGTCTTGTTCCAGTGCTACTCGTCCAGTCACTTGTATTTACCATACAAATCCCTTCTTCCCAACATATGTAACCTACTCTAAGTGTGCTCCTAGCCACTTATGTACAAGGACCAGATATAGACCTATATTAGTCAACCCATGGCACCAAGGCAGGTTGTAGATGGGACAGAAGTAAATCTTTAGCATTGGGATGTTATTAGATACTTGTACTCAACACTCTTCAGCTGAAAGACTGTTGGCCTATATATAAATAAAATGAAAGTGAGATTATATTCACTTTATCAAATGCATATGTGTCTATACATCTCTAATTTTATATATAATATACACACCCATATTGTGAAACAGTATGTGTATATCTGGACATATCGGGATATGGGAGCGGATGCATATTGTATATTGGGATATGGGAGTGGGTATATATACAGTTTGTGATTCCTGCTGCTCCATCCATGTAACACCTCTGGTTGAGGAACATTTAAATGGGCCTGGGAATTAGAGAGGATTTAGAGGATTGTTGGTCTGTCTGTCTGATCCTGTCTGATTACAGTTTGAGTCTCTCCAGAGAGATAAACCCTTCCTGGTGGAGGGAACTCAGCCGGGACAGAAGGCTGCAGATATGTCACATTATGCTGCACACTAGAACATGAAGTTGTCAGTAACTAAAACGCCTCAAACTATTTCACTTTAACACCATTACTAGTACATTTTCAGTCTATTTCAATACTAGATTTTGAAGCAGAAATGCCTTTATCTGCATTGTGTTGTACAATCTGGCAATTTATCTGGAGACTTAATAAATTGCAGGCCCAGTAAACCTGTATGTGTGTGTTTGTTAGTAGATGTACATTTATATATATATTATTGAATTGAGGTGTTTCAATCAGAAATTGAAATTGTTCTTATTGCTTCATCTGACCTACTCCTGGTACCTCCAACCAGTGTGATCAAATAAACATCACTTGCTTCAAAGACCTGCTTGGAAAACTTCTCTAATCCTGTGACCTACAGATTAGACGCAAAATCTAATCCGTTCCCGGTTGTTTCTGAGGTTTGGACCCAGCTTTTCCGGTACCACCGCTCTGCCCGCTACCCAGCAGCTCTGACCAGTGTGATAGGCCATGGAGGATCCATCCACAGCAACCCTGATATATAGTGAGAGGTCAGGGGTACCAGACAAAGTGTGCCAGTAAGGGGGTGCACTAGCAGCGAGAGTTACCCAGAAGGAACGCGGTTCTGGATGCCGTGAAGGAGTCCAGTGGTGGCAGCATTGTAAGCCCCTCCTACTACGGTTAGAGGGCGCACTTGAGATAACGAAAGTAAGCCCGGCCGGTGTCCAGCAACAGCAGACAGGGTGGTATAGGCGGCCCGTCCTGTCACACAGTATGTGCCTGGATTTATTATACACATACTTCATGAATTACTATAAATGTCCCAATAGTTTAATATGGGGGACCATAAAATCCCTGGTTACTAATTGTCTGGCTCCCTACGATCCATCTTTAATTTTATTTATTTGATTTTCAACCATAATGTTGATATTTTCATTGACACATTATTACCCATGAACTTGTGAAACAGTTATGGCCATGTTTTCTACTTAACTATTTGTGGTTAGGAGCATTAAGCTGACCATACACAAAGCCGATCAGACAGTGATTAGATTGGATTAGACCGTATTGGATGCAAATATCGTGTATGTGGGTCTCAATACAGTGTCCTGGTCATACCCAGGACACGAGTCCTCTAGATTCTAATGCCAGGAAATGTGATTTGTCTCCAGCACATCATGGTTGGTATTGTAATTCTGCAGCTGCTGGCAAGGCAGAAATGGCAGTTTTCTGATCCAGTTTATAATGCAGAGTTCAGGATATAACTACCATTCATCTCTCTTTTGGGCCCCCTGTCTAGATCTGGGTACTGCTGTCTATTGGGGTCAGCCAGAAGGACAGTGCTGGTAGCTTGTTGATAGGTTTGCCGCTCGGAGCCTGTATTGTATTGCTTTGTTTTTATTTTATATCCACAGGTTACAATAGTAATTCTGCAGATTTGTGCTTATTCTAGGCATTTCCATTTCTATAGCTTGGTGAGCATATTTATTCTGCTTTCTAGTGAACTGCGAGAACAGAGAAATCTAACTTGATTTATTAAGCTCTATATGCAGAATAGATGTCTAATATTCTAAGATAAATATCTTATTTAAAAAGGAATTCCCCTGAAAATAAAAAAGTTCCTTAAAATGACCCTTATTACTATGGACGGTATCCACCCACATGTGGTAAAAGTCAGGATGACTATCACATGACTGGTGGACATATTTTGCATACAGAAAGGATCCACATGCCAGAGAATGCAGCAACGTCTAAGGGTCCCTGGGGTTATGAATCGAGAGAGGCGAGCAGAATCTATTCATCAGGCCCATTTAGGGTCCTCCAACCTGCTAGCTGACTAATCAAGAGCTGCACCTGTGAGGTTTAGATTAAAGGCTGCTAGGCAGTTCCCTCAGTCTCTCACTACCATGGGATTGGTTGAGAGGCACAGCAATTTTTTACCAAAAAATTCTGTTATTTTGTGAGTGTGGGACATAAGATCCTTCTAATGTCAGTATTCCTTATTGTATTAGAGCTGGTTTAGGATTTTTGTTTTACGTTTTGTTTATTTGTGGAGCTGCTACTTAAAACTAGCTGCGGCTACTTGAACCAAGGCACTGGACTGATTGGCACCAGATCTTGTGGAGATCTAGATATATTTACTGTGTGAGGTAAGTGTTGGTGTGTGAGTATAGAGGTACTGGGAAGGAATTTGCTCTGGTGGCATTGGGAGAAGAATCACAAACACTTGAAAATAGAGAATGACTTATGTGCACTTTGCAAATTTAAAACGAAATGGTGTTTTTGTTTTTATGGAAGGTTTTAAAAAGAATATATTTTTTTCTCTAATATGCAATTGGATAAATAGATTACTACGGTGCTGTGGAGCACTGTGGCACCTTACAAATCTACCATAATAATAGTAATTCCTATATTCACTTCCATTCTGCAGTGGAAGTGGTTAATGGTTAATTACATTTTAGCCTGGTTTCACTTTTATGGAATAAACCTTTATTGTTTAACCCTATTTCAGTTAGAATGGTATAGGCTTGACATATCGGCAGCTTTGCACAAGTAATCCATGTACCAATACCATGTTATATTAGAGCGTGACTCCTGTGTGTATTGTCATTGTTATGTGTACAGATAAAGCTAAGGAGGATACGCAGAGCACCCCCTTCCTATTGTGCAGAATAAGGATTAGTGGACAGACAGAGATTTATCCTCTTTACATGGAAGAATCCCCAGTGAAAAGACTGTCCGCCTGGCTGATCCCCATTGAGCCCTGTCCACACATCTTCATGACGGCATGAATGAAAGGAAAGAGGTTGGCAGGTGGCTGCTGAGCTTTGTGTCTGTACCCAACTCTACAGCCTCATCGTGATGGTATCTTGGCACCCAGTGCATGACCTTCTAGTAGGCTAAAACTACTGATCTGTGCTGTACATCCCACGTTATTTATATGTGTGGAATACATTTATCTTCACTTTCACGTGCTGATTTATTATCTAATTACACATGCGTAGTGATCCATGACCAGAAATGAATTCGGCTGGAGGACACTGAACCCACGGAAGATGGGTTTCCGGAGAAAGATGGCCTCATTTGCATTGGTGTTTGTACAGTCAGAGGGGAGGAATTCCTCATGAAGTATGAAGCAGCTGAGATTAGTGTAATGATTTAAAGGGTTGGAATGGACAAAATTACAGGGTATTCCCTGGCGTGCATAACCATTCCTACTACACAGAAGGACTCAAATTCTGCAGGAGCTGAGAACTGATGACTTGTCATATGCTTTTCATGGCCTAATGCACAGTGCTCTGTTTTCAAGATTTAAAATTAATGGTAAGTAGCCCCCCCTGGCTTGTTGACATTATAAGTAGTGAAAACCAGCCCCAAATTATCAGCACAGGGCTGGTGCCTCCTCAGGGAGGGGGCAGCTTTGGGGGTTGCACAGAAAAACAAACCTGCACACTACCTGCAACTGATGTAAACTGATTATAGCAGGAAGTAACCGGAATTCCCTTCTACCTAGCCAGTCAATGGACATGTCTTCCACGCTTACCACTTGTGATTGGCTATCCAGGACTTCCTTCACCAGCCAGCCAATCACAAGAGTTTCCCCTCAATGGCCATTTTGGAGGGGGGACCCTTGCTGCTATACTGTGGGGAGGTGGGGGGTTGACATTTACTACTTGGGGGAGCAGCGTCTGATATACTGTGTGGGGCAGGCCCTGGCTGCCATACTTTGGGGGGTGGGGGAGGATCCTGGCTGCTGTACTGTGGGGGGAAAGAGTGGTACTGGCTGCTATACGGTCTGTGTGGGGGGATTAAACTGGCTACTATAGGAAGCTATCGGCCTGCACAGTTGCTCTCCCCCCACTTGGTGCCCCTACTCATGAGCCTCGCCTCTTCTCTGGTTACCACCTCTCACTCCAATCTCCCAAGACTACTCTCATGCTGCTCTGTTACTTACTTGCTGTATTTATGTGACCTACAGATACAATATAACCTCACTTAATGCTCTGCCTGCTACTGGCCCCATCCAAAATAAGTGGTCAGGAGGAAGCGGCCACAGTCCACAACAAAGTGCTGCAGCAGCTGCACACCCACCCTGAAGCAAGCAGGTCCAGCTGCCAGTGAAGGAGCCTTACGATGGCAATTTGGGGGGCACCACAGTGTTGCGCAGTTGATGATTATAGTTGTTAGTGTCAGGTAGAGTGTTCTGTAACGGCAGGTTAACTAAGACCACCCTTAAAACCAACCCCCACCCATCAGATCCATCCAAATGTAGATTGCTACAATTCTGCAAAATGTTAACATTTTATATTGCTGGAAAACACTTAGAACTATTCCTTATATTCCCTACTAGTGCCAATAAACATGTACTGCTGATGAAAATCGGCTTTCTCTAGTCAATACTTCCAATTCCTCAGTTTATAGCAGCAGTGTAATCCTGGGCATTATCAGGATGTAACTGTCGTGTGCTGTATAATCACATTTCTTGTGTTCTTAGGTGGCATAATTTGACTCCAATTTCATATATTTAAATCGGCTCAATATGAGACGTATTACCAGAAAGTCACACCGTTCTGCCGTACGCTGCAGTATTTGTCGGTCCATCCTAGTATATCCCCTCAGAAGATCAGTCCGTAAGCTTTCCTCACTTGTATGAGTAGTATTTATATGTTTGGGCTTAGTTCCACTTTAAATGATATTATGAGACAGATTACATGGTTCAGGGTCCTTGTAATACAGGACGTTTAGGATAGCTGTCCTGTACGATATAAGGCACTGAAATCTGACCTGATGCTATTGACGGGCAGTATGTGCATTTCTAAAATGCCGCACATTACCCTAATCTCACCTATAAGATAACATTTTATGCGATCCCTCCTCATCTATCAGCGTGCGGAGGTTCCGATCACTTCACCCGCAGCCCCTGCTGTCACGTGAACCTGGATGTAGCTGGGGACTGTAGCTGACCGTGCCACTGGCATCTCACGGGTTAATGAAATAAGGAAGGGGTCAGAGATTATCCTTTGCTAAATTTATCAATGTGTTTGCCTGGAAGTTATTTAAACACTGTTCAATAAGTTATTACTACAAAAAGCAATCGGGTCCTACATGGTACAGGATTATAGGCTGGTAGGGTCCGATATTTGCTCCCCTTTCATTTATTGGGGTGTATTAAAATGGTGCAAAGAGCAGTGATGCACTATACCCCATAAGCAGCCAGATATCCACGCGTAGTAGTCTAGTGCAGTCATAATAAAAGCTGGGTGTCAATGCATAGTTTTTGTAATGTCTATTTGGCGTATAGATAAGAAGTGCAGGGCCGTAACTAGGGCTGTGTGATGGGGGCGACCGCCCAGTTCGCAACGTTGAAGGGGGGGCGCAGTTTATGAATATTTTAGGTTCATTTGGCTAAAATTAAGGGCTGGGGGGGCGTATTTCTTTTTTGCCCCAGGCACTAAAACTTTAAGTTAAGGCTCTGAAGAAGTGTAACAATATTATTTGTCAATCTATGCTGACTAGAGGGATTTTACTTAATAAATTACAATTAGTACTTAGGATTTGTAAAATGGAATGGAGTTAACTGGTTATAGCATCCTTACAGGCTCCAAATTAACTGTGAATATTTTACACTGCCAGTTCTTGTTATTGTGCAGTCTGTAAGCGTTTGAAGAACTTTAGATGACCATACGACTTGGATCTCCACTCTCTGGGAGACAGCCTGACATTTATCCATGTGAATGTGTTCATTAATTCTTCTTGGTGTCCAGGATTCCAGCACCCTGCAGAATAATACCTCTGACAGAGAAGGAATTCTGCTTCTTATTGGTAAACCAGAAGAGTAGACAGCTGCAGGGAGACAGGAATCCCCCCTCCTATCCCCCAGGTCTCCCTATCTCTCTTCTGCCGGCTGGTACCACTCAAGATGAAACGCCACATGACATCATTCCTTATTACAGTGCTGTCATTATTCAGCCACACAGGCCTGGAGCAGCCGGCAAAGAACGTGTGTATATATATATATATATATATATATGTATGTACAATCGGTGCGCACAGTTAAAAAGTCAATTTAGTTCTTCCACGTGCTGATAATAGATCTTGTATTCCACGATAATTCAAACACCAGTAGAGTATATTCTACGCGTCCTTCCCTTCTCCCACCCGGTCTCCACGGGGGAACAGCAACAATTCTACAATATCAAACAGACAGGGGCGCTTCCATGGTGTATTAACCAAGTAAAATGTTTTATTCAAAACAGTAAAATGCACGTACCAGAATATAAAAGTTTTCAAGCATTGATCATAAAAACGTCAGGCATCAGCTCAGTATAGCTCTTAAAATGTGTCCACCATCCCCTCTACGCGTTTCATCACAAGGACTTGTGATGAAACTTGGTTAATACACCATGGAAGCGCCCCTGTCTGTTTGATATTGTAGAGATATATATATATATATATATATCTCTCCCGAGTACCGGCCATGGCCATCTTTAAATGGACTCCTGCACCTGGAGGGTTAATACCCGACAACGGAGGGGTTAAAGCCCCGGCGCTAGGCGAAACAAATGTGTTTAGTGTTTGTTTTTTTGTAAATAAAAATGTATGGTGCAGTGTGCGCGCCTAGAGCTGGGGTTTAACCCCTTCATGGCTGCGGCGCCGGGAATTACTCTCCCAGCAACACAGCAATGAAGGGGTTAAACCCCGGTGCCAGGGAGTGTATAAATGTATAGATAGGGTTTTTAAATAAATAAATGTATGTGTGTAGGCGCTGCAGCGCATGTGGAGAACCGGCGCATAGTGCCAGGAGTGTAAAACAGTGTAACTGTGTATTTCTAATGGAAAATGTATATAAAGTGAATGTATATGTGTAAAGGTATATTAAATACTTGCATTGAAATAAAGTGTGCCTACCTGCTCCCTTGTGGTCCAGTGGGGCTCTGCTGCAGCTCTGGTGCCTGTTCGGGGGTCGGAGCAATGTGGTGCCAGCAGGGGGGGGGGGGGGGTGTGAATCTAGGCTAACCCTGGAGCCTTCACCCCCCTGGCCGCCAGCTTTAGTGGCTGCCGGAGGGACTTCCACACCAGCCTCCTGGAACCAAATAGATCCAGGAGGTGCAGAGCCTCCTGAGGGTCCCAGGAAGCCAAGTCACTTGCCGGAGCTCAAAGAGCTTCAGCTAGCGACAGGCAGGGGCTGCTGCCCTGGGAGCTGGTCCCTCTCCCTCTGGTTCTATTTTTGGCCAGGGGGGAGAGCCAAACCCCCAGAACGGAGTCCCTGAAAGTCAGTTTAGGCAGGTGATTTAAAAGATAGATCTCCAGCCTCAGACAGAACCACACCAGAGGAGGAGAGTGGCCTGTGCCCCCCTCTCCCTGGCAGCTCATGGTCAGGGGGTGATGTATACTCCCCTCTGCCACTAGCCTCTATGTAAAAAGGTGTTAACCTCTCTGGGCTGATTCATGTGCAGGCTGCATGAATCAGTCCAGATTGGTTAAAAGGACAGAAGGACGAATTACCTCCTGCCGAGCTAGTCTCCAAAAATTGTGTAAAATGAGCACTGGTTTGCATTGAAATGTTTCTTGTTCCTTCTGGATCACTCTTATCTTTAAACCAGTGTGAACTGTCCTTTTCAGGACACTTGAGCTAATAAACATCACTTGCTTCAAGATCCTGCCTGGACAATTTCTTCCCTGCTGTATTTCCTGTAATCTACAGATTAGACCCAAATATAATCCGTTGTCTGGATGTTCTGAGGTTTGGACCCAGCTTTCCAGTACTAACGCTTTGTCGCTACCTGCAGCTCTGGCCAGTGTGATAGGCCAGTGGTACTTTCCACAGTAACCCTGTGTGACAGGATGGACCGCCTATGCCACCCTGTCTGTTGCTGCTGGGAACCGGCTTGACTTATTTTGCCACCGTTCCGTTTTTTTAAATGCGCCCTCTTTCCGCAGTAGGAGAGGCTTACAAATGCTGCCACCATTGGACTCCTTACCAGCGTCCAGTACCGGGTTTCTTCTGGGTAACTGACGCTGCAAGTGTGCCCAATTACTGGCGTACCTAGGCTGGTACTCCTGACCTCTTACTATGGATCAGGGGTGCTGTGGATGGATCCTCCGTGGCCTATTACACTTTCCAGAGCTGCAGGGTAGAAGGCAGAGCAGCGGTACCGGAAAAGCTGGGTCCAAACCTCAGAAACAGCCGGAGAAGGGATTAGATATAGGGTCTAATCTGTAGGTCACATGAATACAGCAATATTGAAGATGTTTTCAAGTAGGTCTTTTGAAGCAAGTGATGTTTATTTGCTCTCACACTGCTTGAAGCACCAGTGATTAGGTCAGATGAAACAAGGAGAACATTTCAGTGTACAAGACAGTGCTTTTTATACTGATTTGGACACAGACTATTTTTAGAATCGGGATGCAATGTGTTTACTCAAACATGGATTTACATGCATTGCAAAGCCAACAATATTTACACTTCTCTATGAAATTCTAGAGGTGCTGTGATGTCCTGCATCTGGTTTTCAGATACAGAGAATCTAGGAGCCAGTCTTAATTAAAAGTTCCTGCCTTCAATGTTGGACCTTCACACATCAAAAGATCCAATTAGCATGGGGCCCCTCTTCAGACAGTCCAGAATAGCTGTAATCCTGTGACCTGCAGATTAGATCCCAAATCTAATCCGTTCTCCGGCTTTCTGAGGTTGGACCCAGCTCTCCAGTACCACTGCTCTGCCTGCTACCCTGCAGCTGGCCAGTGTGATAGGCCAGGGGGATCCATCCACAGCACCCTGATCCATAGTAAGTGGTCAAGGGAACCAGCCCAAGTGTACCAGCATGGGAGTACACTAGCAGCGACAGTTACCCAGAAGGAACGTGGCTCTGGGCGCCATAAAGGAGTCCAAATGTGGCAGGAGGCTCCTCCCACTGCGGCAGGAGGGGCGTATTCGGAATAACGAAAGGGGACGGTGGCAGAGTAAGCCCAGCCGGTTCCCAGCAACAACAGACAGGGTGGAATAGGCGGTCCATCGTGTCACAATAGTGTATAAATATATATAGATAATTGGATGGTACCGCGACTCTACATTATTCTGGATGCATTTCTCAATATCTGTTCTTTGTATGTATAGATAATAGCACAGTACTATAGCCCTTCTATGTGTGGGTGTAATTCTTAGAATCTGTTTTTATTCTGTATGTATAGACAACAACACAGTATACCTTCTCTTCTGTGTCCTGAATGTAATTCTCAGTATCTGTTCTTAGTCTATATGTATTAGCAGCCACTGTACTGTGGCTCTGTATAGTGTGTACAGCCCATGTTTCCTTAGCGTGCAACTCACATGATGTACAGTAGAAGCATTGCTTTCTTCACTCTTTTTCCTCATTATGTAAACCCCTTGGTTGCTGATCATGTTTCTGTTCTGTACCCACACAAATCAAACCTTATTTTGTTTTTTTTTATTCAGATAACTTATATTCCAAAAAAATCTTGGATTGCTTTCTTTATATCATCTGACACCGTACAGAAAATCTACCAAAAATGGGCAAAAATATGTTTGTCGATTTAAAATTGCAATTAAATAAATTGTAAACAATAAATTCCACTAAAACACAGTATGTGGGCCGGGATTTGCATCAATCCTATTTCCATGTGTGTTGCTGGAAATCTGTCTCAAAGAGCTGATTCTGGTGGTTTGTTTGGAAAAGGAAGAGTCCCAAGAACTGACACTTTATTGCCATCTCACTGCTGTCTGTTTTCGATCACTGCATTAAAATTAGTCCTAAACAAGTAAATTAACCTTAAAGTTCTCAATCTTTTTCCAGCAAAGGCAGTGAATGTGTTCAGTGTGCGACTTGTGTCAGAGGAGCTAGTCAGCCGACATGTAGCCAATTCACATCCCCTGATGCCTAACCTCTACAAAGCTGTACGAGCATCCAACTGTATGGCGCCTTTTGATTTTCATTTTTAATGACGAGGAACCATAATGAGAGGTTATGGTTATGGTTCTACGTAGGACATTATGCATAGTAAACAATATATCCCTTCAATCTCTGCTGGAAACCTGAGTGACATCATCAGGGAATTGTCCTTGGTGTCTGATGCACGCCTTCTGCTGCTCGTTGGCACCCTCTGGTAGGGTCAGCAGGTGCGAGGAGAGCAGCCTGATACCTCCTGCTGATCACTGACAACATGCCGCCAGAGAGAGGGCGAGTTACACTCCAGATATTGGGAGGCCCACTAGACTACAGGAAGATAGATCACCCAGGCAAGGAAGCTTGCTGGATCAGGTTGAATTTTGTAATTTGGGACAGAATTTATTTTTAAGAATATTAGTAAGTTTGGGTGCTGTTGTAGCAAGACTTTCCTCCCGTTACCGGAAAGCAGCCTATTAATATGTTGTGTAAGAATGTTGACCATCTTCAGAAGTTACCTTCTATTTATTTATAACCTGCTTGTGTGACAGTAACTCGTCTATTGCAATGTTCTCTACATAGATCGCATCATAGTATGCAAATGAAACAATTTGCAGTGTTAAATGATATAATTGTACACAACGAATGTTTCCCTGTAAAATAAACCTGGTTCTCTGATTGCAGGTTGTGGTGTGCTGGCAGTGAAGCTGATTTCCGATAACACAAATCCGGAGGTACAGGAATATCAGAGTAAGACACCCGCTGAGACTAGACCAAAGAGTATTTTGTAGCCTTGACCCTGAAATATCTTCTTCACAGAATGTACATTATTTATCTTCACAATTAACTGTCTGCTGCTGTTTTTATCTCCAGCTATATATACTAACTGATATCAGCTATAGTCAGCTGAATCGCCGCTGCCCACTATATTACTTACACAGGTATTTTAACTCCCTACCCTTTCCTACTCTATACATATGTATTATTCAGAACAATTATATTAATATTTTGGTTGAGTGAGTGATCTAACAGTTATATATGAACCAGCAGAATAATAATTTAATAAGAACATAAATAAAACAAGAATCTTTATATCCATTACAATATAACAGCGTGAGAACACAGCGATTTGCAGCTAGGGCTGCATTTTATTTTCACTTTGCACATGTTTTTATATATATTTTCGCTAGTTGTATGAAGAAAATACTCTTAATGTATACCAATAAAATGTTATTTTAATTCTATACCCCGGAGTGCCTCTACATATACTCTCTTTTCTCTTGGTCCTCTGTTCAAATTTATAAGTATAAGGAAGCACCCTCCAGCTATGACAAGAAAATAACTCTGGAATATATTATCAGTAACATTGGGGTTAAGCATAGTTAACTTTATTAACCCACTTAGTGCGGTCATCTCTATCTCCAGTAAATATGTTGGATAAGTAAATCAAGTAGACTCAAAAGGACTTCCTCAGGAGTTATTGGAACCTGACTATTGGTTTTATTTATAGCAATGCGCGACGCCATTTTGCGCGTGCGCATTACAACGGAAGTACTGCACATGTGCGTCACATCGGGCCGACAGCGCATGCTTGATGCGGATGTTGCCGCGATCTGTAGTACAACATTTTTATGTAAGTATCGCTAGAGTGTGTTTAAAGAAGAGCTCCACTGAGTAGTGATATACAACGGGCAGAGAGTTGGGGTACAACTTCATATAGGGATAGGGTATTAAACCAAATATAGAGGCAGCCATCTTTTATACAGGCATAGGAATCCACCATCATTATAAAGAAGATACAGGAGACGGCGGCCATCTTGATAAAGGAAGATTATCTCATCAATGAACAAGTTCTAAACAAAAAATTGGAAACTGAGGTAGTTAAAACTAAGGAAAAAAAATTACTGATGATGATAATAACCTTAAACAATGGAAGAAACCTAATGCCCATCATACCTATAGATGCCATTTTTCCCCCGAAACTAGTAGGGAGACTAATCACTGGAGACCTATAGAACCCAAAGAATCAAATAAGAGACCATGATAAAGTCCCACCAGTCGGAGACCCCCTATCAGAGAACAACTACCCCTTAGAAACAGATTTAGGATACTGGATAGTATAGATGCCAGCAACAGTGATGATTAATTTGTCCATGGTCGGAACCACTTACGAAAGGGGAGGACACAAGAAACATGTCAAAGAAAGTATTCTAATAGCCTCCCCCATGAAGTGTGTGTGTCTGTGTGTGTGTGCATATATATATATATACACACACACTCACACTCCCTGGTCCTGGGGTTTAACCCCTTCATTGCTGTGTTGCTGGGAGAGTAATTCCCGGCGCCACAGCCATGAAGGGGTTAAACCCCAGCTCTAGGCGCACACACTGCACCATACATTTTTATTTGCAAAAAACCCCCACTAAACACATTTGTTTCTGCATGTGGCGCCTAGCGCCGGGGCTTTAACCCCTCCGTCGTCGGGTATTACTTATTTATAAGACATGGAATTCCAACTAGTAATTTCTTAGATCCTGATGACTTCCTGCAGCCCATTGCTCTGCTGCCGCCGCCTCCCGCTCTAATCCCGACGGCGCTACCACTCCAGGACTCGGTCTGGACCTCCCGACTACGCTGCCTCTCTGCCTTCTTCTTCCTCAAGCTGTTTCTGCTGTCTCCTGCTCCGATGTTCTGCTGCCTCCTGCCATCTGCCTCTTGTTGTCCGGGCTCCTGATGCTGCCTCCGCTCTCTGCACCTCCCCCACCCATCCGGAATCAGCCACGACAGGACACGGCTCGGGCTTGCCCTCCTCCTCTCCATCCACTCCCCGGCCTTGTGTCTCCCTCTACTGCCGCTGCCTGTCCCCACGGACGCCCAGTGAACCCCCTCCGTCTCTTCTCCTGCCCCATCCTTTCTCTGGTCCTCACTGATCTCTCTCCCTGTTCCCCTGGACACTTTCCTGGACGTTTTGTTTTGAATCCACCGAATCCCTCTCCCCTGGACGTGCCAGCGCTCCTGCTCATCACCCTGAAGGCACCAGTTCCTGAGGACTCCCCATTCTGGACTAGCAGAGAACATACACCAGGATCGCACATCTAGCGTTCCCTGTCCTCCCTGCCTGGTATCGTTCCCTCAGCTTTGCCTATTTGTTCTTCTTGGGTCACCCACTGTCTTTGCCTGGCATTTTACTTTGTCTTTATTTCTTTACCGTTACCTAATTGTTTTGCCTGTAATTCTACTCTCTATTTTTATTACTTTTGTTCTTTTTATTACCTGTCTATTACTTTTACTTTTATCACTTTTACTCATTTTATTACCAGCCTACTGCACTATTGTTTTGCACCATTGTCTGCACCATTGTACTGCACTGTTTTGCACCATTGTTTGCCTATTGTTGTCCACACCTCTGCCTCTCCTCTCTGACTCCCCGCCCGCTTCTTCCACCTTGGTTCTCTCGCCCCTCCACCACCCCTTATCTCCTGTATATCACCATGCCTCCACGCTCCTGTCCTAGTCCCATCCTCTCCCCTGGCCCCCCTCCCCGCCCCTACCTTAATGCTCCCCCTCGCTCCAACCCTGCCACTCTCCTCCACATCCCTCCCCTTCCCTCCCTCCCCTTCTCCTGTGCCCTCTGGAACTCCAGATCTATCCGCAGCAAACTGCCGGCTATCCATGACCTCTCCATCTCCAACTCCTTTAACCTCCTTGCTATCATCGAAACCTGGCTCTCCTCTGCTGACACTGCTTCCCCCGCCGCTCTCTCCCATGGTGGTCTCTCCTTCACCCACTCCACCAGACCGGACGACCGTCCAGGTGGGGGAGTGGGACTCCTCCTATCCCCCAATTGCTCTTTTCGGGTCATTCCCTCCGAACCTTCCCTCTCCTTCTCCTCCTTCGAAGTCCATTCCATCCGCCTCTACTCCCCCATTCACCTCCGTGTCTCAGTCATATACCGCCCCCCCCCCCCTCCCGGCCCCACTTCCCTCTTTCTTGACAACTTCGCATCCTGGCTTCCCCACTACCTGTCCTCTGACCTCCCCTCTATCATACTTGGTGACTTCAACATCCCTATTGATCTCCCCTCTGACCCAGCCTCCATCAAACTTCTCGCCCTTTCCTCCTCCCTTGGCCTCACACAGTGGACCTCCTCCCCCACCCACTGCCTTGGTCACTCCCTTGAACTTGTCTTCTCTCATCAATGTGATCTCTCCGACTTCTCCAACTCTCCGTTCCCACTCTCTGACCACCACCTACTCTCCTTCAACCTGTCCTCTTCCCCTGCCCCACCCCTATTAAATCTACCATTACTTGGCGCAATCTTGACGCTGTTGACTCTACTTCCTTTTCCTCCACTCTTGAAACCCTACTCTCCCCTCTTCCCTCCCTGGTCTGCCCTGACCAAGCAACCTCTCTCTATAACCACTCTCTCACCACTGCCTTGGATGCCACTGCCCCTGCCACCGCTGTCTGCCGCCGCCCCTTAACTCCGCAAACCCTGGCACTCCAATTTCACCCGCTTCCTTCAGAAGTGCACTCGTGCGGCTGAACGCCTCTGGAGGAAATCTCGCTCCCTGGCCGTCTTCCTTCACTTCAAGTTTATTCTCTCCTCCTACTGCTCCACCCTCTCCATTGCCAAACAATCCTTCTTTAAGTCCCTCATTTCTTCTCAGTCCTCTAATCCCCGCCGTCTCTTTGCCACATTTACCTCTCTCCTCACCCCTTCGCCTCCTCCTATCCCACTCTCCCTCTCTGCTCCTGATTTAGCTTCCTTTTTCTCTTCCAAAATTGAGGCCATCAGACTTGATATCTCCTCCTCCCCTCCCTCTCCTGCTTCTCTCTTCGCTCCCCCCCTCTTCCCACATCCCACCTTGGTGCTCCTTCCGCCCCACTACGGGCGATGAAGTCAACTCCCTCATTCATTCCTCTCCCCCGTCCACCTGCCACCTGGATCCCATCCCTTCTCACCTTCTCCGCTCCCTCTCCCCCACTGTCTGTGCTTATTTAGCTCACCTCTTCAACCTGTCTCTCTCCTCTGGCAATGTCCCCTCCTCTTTCAAACATGCCCTTATCACGCCTATTCTAAAAAAAAACAATCTTGATCCCACTCACTTGCCAACTACCGCCCCATTTCACTTCTCCCCTATGCCTCTAAACTTCTCGAGCGACTTGTCTGCAACCGCCTCCAATCTGGTTTCCGCCCCCTCCACTCCACTGAAACCGCCCTCACCAATGTAACTAATGATCTCCTCTCTGCTAAATCCAGGGGTCACTTCTCCATCCTCATCCTCCTTGACCTATCCGCAGCCTTTGACACCGTAGACCACCCCCTCCTCCTGCAGACCCTTCGCTCTCTTGGTCCCTCTGGCTCTGTCCTCACCTGGTTCACCTCTTACCTCGCCAACCGCTCTTTCTCTGTTTCCATCTCCGGCTCATCCTCCCCACCCTCCGCCCTCCCTGTAGGAGTCCCTCAGGGCTCTGTTCTTGGCCCTCTATTCTTCTCACTCTACACTACCTCCCTCGGTGCTCTCATCACTTCATTCGGTCTTTAGTATCATCTATACGCCGATGATATTCAACTTTACATCTCTTCTCCCGACCTCTCCCCCCCCCTCCTCTCTCGTGTTTCTGACTGCCTCTCAGCCATCTCCTCTTGGATGTCCTCACGCTTTCTCAAAATTAGCATTGCTAAAACCGAACTCATTGTTTTCCCTCTACCGATTCCCCTTCCCACCTGAATCTCTCCATCACTGTCAACAACTCCACTAGCTCTTCTGTCCCCCAACTCCGCTGCCTGGGAGTCACCCTCGACTCCTCTCTCTCTTTTGCCCCCCACATCCAATCCCTTGCCCAATCCTGTCGCTTACAACTTCGCAACATCGCCCGCATCCGGCCCTTCCTATCTCGCGAAGCATTCAAAACTATTATCCATGCGCTTATCATTTCCCGGCTGGACTATTGCAACCTTCTCCTCACCGGCCTCCCCCGCTCTCGCCTCGCCCCCCTTCGTTCTATACTCAATGCAGCTGCGAGGCTTATCTTCCTTTCTCGCCGCTCCTCTTCTGCCTCCCCTCTCTGCCTTGCCCTACACTGGCTCCCCTTCCCTTACAGAATCCTTTTTAAACTTCTCACTCTCACCTACAAGGTTCTCTCCCACTCCACTGCCCCTTATATCTCCAATCTCCTCTCCATCCACACTCCCGCCCGGTCCCTGCGTTCAGCCAATGACCGTCGCCTCTCCTCCACTCTGATCACCTCATCCCACTCCAGAATTCAAGACTTCTCCCGAGCTGCCCCCCTGCACTGGAATGACCTCCCACGTTCCATCCGTTTGTCCCCCAACCTGTGCTCCTTCAAACGGGCACTCAAAACTCATCTCTTCCGCATAGCCTACCAGCTTTCCACCTAACCCTCTCTCCATGGTCTCTCTTCTCTCTTCGCTCCTCCTCAGTAGAGGGGAGCGCTTGCTCCCCTCCTCCGACACCCTCTGTGGCTGTCGTCTGTCTCCCCTCCCCTTAGGATGTAAGCTCGTATGAGCAGGGCCCTTCTCCCTCCTGTCTCTCTACCTTCTCTTCTGCTCCAACCTCCATATATTTGCCTTGCCTGGAGCCTCTGAAGTCTTGCTACAACTCGTTTATTGTTTTGTACTGTTATTCCCTGTACTGTCCATTGTTTGTATTGTGTACGGCGCTGCGGAAACCTTGTGGCGCCTTATAAATAAATGACAATAATAATAATTAACCCTCCAGGCACAGGAGTCCATTTAAAGATGGCCGGTACTCGGGAGAATATATATATATATATATAACAAGTTAACCCGTGCATGATACTCATGCATTCTAGTCAAATCAAGCTACTTGAGGTGTTAAAAATGTTCTTGTCATGCATTTGGGCCATAGCCCAGGCCTCAACCACCAACCACTCCCCACTGTCACCCCCGGCAACCACCAACCACTCCCAACTGTCACTTCTCCTTAAAGAAATATATATATATTTTTTTTTAAATCTTTATAAACACTTTTAACAATTAACAAATTAAATTAACAAATTAAAAACATCTTGGTATACCAAATTTCAGCCCTTTCTGAATTTTTTTTTACACACACACTAAGAATTTAGTAGGTCAGTGTATAACTCCGCCCAGCAGGTGGCGCTGCAGCTTGGTTTTATTTTTTACACACAGACAGACTAACACACGCCACTAAGCATATATATATATATATATATGATACACATACATGTGTACATATAAAGCTGGGTCCAAACCTCAGAAACAGCTGGGAACGGATTAGATTTTGGGTCTAATCTGTAGGTTACAGGTTTCTCAGCATGGGAGATATTTTCAAGCAGGTCTTTGAAGCAAATGGCGTTTATTTGGTCACCCTGGTTGAAGGTACCAGTGAGCAGGTCAGATGAAACAAGAAGAACAATTTTCAATACAAACTGTACTTTTTGTACAGTTTTGGACACAGCCTCACAGGGTAAGCCAGCCCTCTAAGGTCTGAGTTATTTTTAGTGTCAGGATGCAATATGATTACCCAAACATGGATTTACATGCACTGCAAAGCTAGCAATATTTACACTTATCTGTGATATCTTAAAACTTGTTGTGATGTCCTGCATCTTGTTTGAGATGCAGAGGAAATCTAACAGCAGGTCTAAATAAACCTTCCTGTGCCTTTAGGCGTTGGACCCTCACACATCATAAGGTCTATTTAACATGAGATTAGCATGGGTCCTTTCTTCAGACAGTTGCAGAATACACATTTCCTCCACTTGAGAATTCCCAAGGTAAAGTTACAAAACCCCAAACAAGTTATTTCCCTACACCAAAATACACAAGACTTCATCAAAAAATGCTTATTGCAACAGGTATATACCTCAGAAATAATGTATTTCAACTAGCAAAGTTAAAACACAAAACGAATTTCCTACTCTGGTCTCAGAAATAAAGATATTTAATTTACCAATATACACTCAATATTAAAAATAGGTACATATGTAATTATATAAATAAGCACAGTGCGCTATTTCATTTAAATACATTTCTACAATAAGTTATTAGTGATCCAGTCACAAACGTATAAAGGCTGCAATGTGCTTTTTTTTAAACTACCTTTTTAATGGTAATATATATATATATATATATATATATATATATATATATATATATATATATATATATATATATATATATATATATATATATATATATATATATATATATATATATTATAATTTATTGCCTATATCATGTTTTGAGCGTAATTTTTTAATATTGTATTATTGTATTGCTGTACCTTTTTTAAAAGTACATGAATGCTAATGCCTTATTTTTCTAATCATGGTGATTTACAGGAACTAATATAATCTGTATACTCTTAAAGGACTGCCCCATGTTCCCTGATGAAACATTAATCTACACCACAAAACTAGCTGGTGCTAGTTATTTTTCTTGTATGTGTGCACCCTAAGCCTAATAAAATACAGTATTATAGTCAAGTAAGCCGATCTCAGCCCACTTATTAACCCTTTGCCTGCCAGTAGTTATTCATGTTGTCTCCTCTCTCCCAGGGGTTAAATTGTCATGTATTATTCAACACACTAACACAAACGACCCTCGGATTGAATGGAAGAAGATAAAGAATGATGATACTACTATTGTCTACTTAGATAATATAATTCAAGGTATGTTATATACAGTATACCAGTGAGTTCTGTTCATTCCCTGCTCATCTGGAGAGCATACAGTCAGTAACTATAAAGGTTTATTATTTACTAATTGTTAATATCATCATTTAAGGAGACTTTTTAACTTAAATTCTGTAAGAATGACTTAGATTACGTTATTGCCAAAAACAATGGCAGTGTTACCTCACTAGCATACATTAACATTTCCAACTTGGTAAAATTAGTATAAGTGTTTACTTCTTTTTATAGAATAACCATGTTGGGGTAACATTAATACTGGCCATGCATGTGGGGCTCTGAGAGCTGAGCGACAGGATAACTGCCCAATTTCCATCTGGGCGGCCACAATGGACATTTTCTGCACTTGGGCTGTGGAGCCGGAACTCTTCTGGTATGAATGGGGCTCGTACTGGTTATCTCTGGTCATCTTATGAGTTCCCAGTAATGATCCATTTTATTATCTGTTGCTGTTCCTGGTCAAATGCACAAAATGAATGAGGTACCGTAGCGCAGCCTGGTGTGTCCACGCGGTGGTGTGGTGTTGGATGATTGGCACTTGGTGTTCCTTAATGACTTCTATATATTATGATTACATGGTTATGTCTCCTCTTATGCTGGATGCTAAAAATGTTATCTTTACTATCAGGAGACTTGAAAAATCGGGCTGAAATAGAATCCCAAAGTTCCCTGGTGATATTCAATGCCAGCCGGTCTGACAACGGGAAGTATCGCTGTGAGGTGACCGCTATGGATGATGAGAACAAGTTTGACGAGATTATTATCAGCCTAACAGTGAGAGGTAAAGACCATGACATGTACAGAGTGTGTCAGTGACAGTGATTCTGGAGTGTGACCCTGATTAGATCCCACATGTATGTACAGGGTGTGACAGGATGGACCACCTATGCCACCCTGTTGTTGCTGGGAACCGGCTGGGCTTACTTTGGCACCATTCCCTTTCTTTATCCCAAATTGTGCCCTCTAACCACAGTAGGAGGGGCTTACAGGTGCCACCACTGGACTCCTTCACTGGAACCTAGGACTGCTTCCTTCTGGGTAACTCGCTGCTAGGGTACCCCCTTGCTGGGCACCTAGGTTGGTATACCTGACCTCTTGCCTTCAGATCAGGGTTGCTGTGGATGGTTCCTCCCTGGCCTATCACCAGGGCCGGACTGGGACTAAAAATCAGCCCTGGCATGTAAAGCACACAGGCCCACGTGTTGTGGGCTCCATGCACTATATTGTTGCACACTGATGCTGGCGCAGTACAACATGATGTAGTGTGAGTGTGTGTGTGTGTGTGTGGGGGGGGGGGGGGGAATTATATCTCCTAATGACCCTCAACATTACATTGTTAGCACCCCTATTACATCAATAAATACCATGACAATACATTATTAGTGCCCAAATTACAGCAATAAATAACCCCCCACACACACTCATACATCAATCACCCCCACATTACAGCAACCGGCATCACCCCCACATTACAGCAACCGGCATCACCTCCCACATTACATCATCCAGCATCACCCCCACATTACAGCAACCGGCATCACACCCCACATTACAGCAACCAGCATCACCTCCCACATTACATCATCCAGCATCACCCCCACATTACATCATCCAGCATCACCCCCACATTACAGCATCCAGCATCACCCCCACATTACAGCAACCGGCATCACACCCCACATTACAGCATCCAGCATGACCCCTCACATTACATCATCCAGCATCACCCCCACATTACAGCATCCAGCATGACCCCTCACATTACATCATCCAGCATCACCTCCCACATTACATCATCCAGCATCACCTCCCACATTACATCATCCAGCATCACCCCCACATTACAGCAACCAGCATCACCCCCCACATTACATCATCCAGCATCACCTCCACATTACATCATCCAGCATCACCCCCCACATTACATCATCCAGCATCACCCCCCACATTACATCATCCAGCATCACCTCCCACATTACATCATCCAGCATCACCCCCCACATTACATCATCCAGCATCACCCCCCCACATTACATCATCCAGCATCACCCCCCACATTACATCATCCAGCATCACCTCCCACATTACATCATCCAGCATCACCTCCACATTACATCATCCAGCATCACCCCCCACATTACATCATCCAGCATCACCCCCACATTACATCATCCAGCATCACCTCCACATTACATCATCCAGCATCACCCCCCACATTACAGCAACCGGCATCACCCCCACATTACATCATCCAGCATCACCCCCCACATTACATCATCCAGCATCACCTCCCACATTACATCATCCAGCATCACCCCCCACATTACATCATCCAGCATCACCCCCCACATTACATCATCCAGCATCACCCCCACATTACATCATCCAGCATCACCCCCACATTACATCATCCAGCATCACCCCCACATTACAGCAACCAGCATCACCCCCCACATTACAGCAACCGGCATCACCCCCCACATTACAGCAACCGGCATCACCCCCCACATTACATCATCCAGCATCACCCTCCACATTACATCATCCAGCATCACCCCCACATTACATCATCCAGCATCACCCCCCACATTACAGCAACCAGCATCACCCCCCACATTACATCATCCACCATCACCTCCCTCATTACATCATCCAGCATCACCCCCACATTACATCATCCAGCATCACCCCCACATTACATCATCCAGCATCACCCCCCACATTACAGCAACCGGCATCACCCCCCACATTACAGCAACCGGCATCACCTCCACATTACATCATCCAGCATCACCCCCACATTACAGCAACCGGCATCACCCCCACATTACATCATCCAGCATCACCCCCCACATTACATCATCCAGCATCACCCCCCACATTACATCATCCAGCATCACCCCCCACATTACATCATCCAGCATCACCCCCCACATTACATCATCCAGCATCACCCCCCACATTACATCATCCAGCATCACCCCCCACATTACATCATCCAGCATCACCCCCACATTACATCATCACCCCCCACATTACAGCAACCGGCATCACCCCCCACATTACATCATCCAGCATCACCCCCCACATTACAGCAACCGGCATCACCCCCCACATTACATCATCCAGCATCACCCCCCACATTACAGCAACCGGCATCACCCCCCACATTACATCATCCAGCATCACCCCCACATTACAGCATCCAGCATCACCCCCACATTACATCATCCAGCATCACCCCCACATTACAGCAACCGGCATCACCTCCACATTACATCATCCAGCATCACCCCCCACATTACAGCAATCGGCATCACCCCCCACATTACAGCAACCGGCATCACCCCCACATTACAGCAACCGGCATCACCCCCCACATTACAGCAACCGGCATCACCCCCCACATTACAGCAACCGGCATCACCCCCACATTACAGCAACCGGCATCACCCCCACATTACAGCAACCGGCATCACCCCCCACATTACAGCAACCGGCATCACCCCCCACATTACAGCAACCGGCATCACCCCCCACATTACAGCAACCGGCATCACCCCCCACATTACAGCAACCGGCATCACCCCCACATTACAGCAACCGGCATCACCCCCACATTACAGCAACCGGCATCACCCCCCACATTACAGCAACCGGCATCACCCCCACATTACATCATCCAGCATCACCCCCACATTACAGCAACCGGCATCACCCCCCACATTACAGCAACCGGCATCACCCCCCACATTACAGCAACCGGCATCACCCCCCACATTACAGCATCCAGCATCACCCCCACATTACATCATCCAGCATCACCCCCACATTACAGCAACCGGCATCACCCCCCACATTACAGCAACCGGCATCACCCCCCACATTACAGCAACCGGCATCACCCCCCACATTACAGCAACCGGCATCACCCCCCACATTACAGCATCCAGCATCACCCCCACATTACAGCAACCGGCATCACCCCCCACATTACAGCAACCGGCATCACCCCCACATTACATCATCCAGCATCACCCCCCACATTACATCATCCAGCATCACCCCCACATTACATCATCCAGCATCACCCCCACATTACAGCATCCAGCATCACCTCCCACATTACATCATCCAGCATCACCCCCACATTACAGCAACCGGCATCACACCCCACATTACAGCATCCAGCATGACCCCCCACATTACATCATCCAGCATCACCCCCCACATTACATCATCCAGCATCACCCCCCACATTACATCATCCAGCATCACCCCCCACATTACAGCAACCAGCATCACCCCCCACATTACATCATCCAGCATCACCCCCCACATTACAGCAACCGGCATCACACCCCACATTACAGCATCCAGCATCACCCCCACATTACATCATCCAGCATCACCCCCCACATTACATCATCCAGCATCACCTCCCACATTACATCATCCAGCATCACCTCCACATTACAGCATCCAGCATCACCCCCCACATTACATCATCCAGCATCACCCCCACATTACATCATCCAGCATCACCTCCACATTACATCATCCAGCATCACCCCCACATTACATCATCCAGCATCACCCCCCACATTACAGCAACCGGCATCACACCCCACATTACAGCATCCAGCATCACCCCCACATTACATCATCCAGCATCACCCCCCACATTACATCATCCAGCATCACCTCCCACATTACATCATCCAGCATCACCTCCACATTACAGCATCCAGCATCACCCCCCACATTACATCATCCAGCATCACCCCCACATTACATCATCCAGCATCACCTCCACATTACATCATCCAGCATCACCCCCCACATTACAGCAACCGGCATCACCCCCCACATTACAGCAACCGGCATCACACCCCACATTACAGCATCCAGCATCACCCCCACATTACAGCATCCAGCATCACCCCCCACATTACATCATCCAGCATCACCCCCACATTACAGCAATACCCTCTCCTACTTATTAACAATACTAAGCACCAAACACACTACAACACTGCCACCAGCACGCCACCCCATACTACAGCAATACCACCAATTATACAGACGCCACTGTAGGAAACCATTGTTTTGCTTTTTTCAAATCTCCCACAAAATAGCAACAACAGAGTACTTACACACATATAGGTAACAGGTACCCTTTTCCCTCAATTATATAGTAATGGCAGAATCTTCATGAATCATTCCACATGAAATAAAACTCTAACATATATCTAAAAAAAAACATAACTATTGAATGATCATTTGAACCCACACGGCCGCATTAAAAGTATTTCCATCTACAGCAAAATGTCAGAGAAAAATATTTTTTTTACTAACTTTTTTTAGTAATTGGATATGCGTCTTTTCTATTCATTTTAAATAACACAGTATATAAATTAAGGGGGACAGTGGAGGTGGGTGAGAGATAATTGGTTGTGATCCATCAGTTTGATGGAAAACAGATAGGAAACATTTAGATTATTTACCTGGAGACGTCTACCCCCTTGACTCACAGGCAGGGCCGACAAGAGGAATATTGGGCCACGATACAGCAACTTCTTTGGGCTCCCATCATATTCAACAATAAAAGACTTGCCTTTGGCAAAAGTTCATATTATGCCACACCGTAATGCGCCCAGTTCATATTATGCCACATCGTAGTGCCCCAAGGCCATATTATGCCACAATAGTGTCCCCAAATAACATTATGCCATAGTAGTGCCCCCAAATCATTAGTAGTGCCCAGACAAAAACTCATTCTCAAATAAAAATTGGTACAGCATATCAGATACTGAGTGTGAGTCCCAGGAGCAGCTTAATACACCATTTACAATGCAAACAAAAATAGATATATTGACACAATCACAGATAAAATTTATGACAAGCAATGTTTTTTCCTGCTAATTAAAAATCTCTGTACAGATAGATATGCAAGAAATATTACAGCACAATAATGAACAATACATAGTGTTTTAAACGTCATTGGATACACAGTAGTTCCCCCCCCAGTTCATGAAAGGATGGTTAAAAACACATTGCACACGAGAAAATATATGAACTTACCTGATTATGGTATTCTGAGTTCTTTTCTCCTACTTGGCACGCTGGGCGAGGAGGGATCTGTGCATTCCCATTATTCACTACTACTTGTGTTTTATGATAGCTGCATCCCTGACATTCACATTCTTAAGATGTCTCTCCCTTTACACTTTCTTTTACCTATGCCCCTGCACCACCTTCTCCCCTGGCTCTCACCCCTCTCCCAGCACCCCCTACCCCCTGGCTCTCTCACCCCCCCCTCCCAGCACCTCTTTCCCCTTTGGCTCTCTCACCCCCTCTCCCAGCAGCCCGTACCACCCTGGCTCTCTCACCCCCTCTCCCAGCAGCCCCTACCCCCCCTGGATCTCTCACCCCCTCTCCCAGCAGCCCCTACCCCCCCTGGATCTCTCACCCCCTCTCCTAGCAGCCCCTACCCCCCCTGGATCTCTCACCCCCTCTCCCAGCAGCCCCTACCCCCCCTGGATCTCTCACCCCCTCTCCTAGCAGCCCCTACCCCCCCTGGATCTCTCACCCCCTCTCCCAGCAGCCCCTACCCCCCCCCTGGGTCTCTCACCCCCTCTCCCAGCAGCCCCTACCCCCCCCCCCCGGGTCTCTCACCCCCTCTCCCAGCAGCCCCTACCCCCCCTGGGTCTCTCGCCCCCTCTCCCAGCAGCCCCTACACCCCCTGGGTCTTTCAGCCCCTCTCCCAGCAGCCCCTACCCCCCCTGGGTCTTTCAGCCCCTCTCCCAGCAGCCCCTACCCCCCCTGGGTCTTTCAGCCCCTCTCCCAGCAGCCCCTACCCCCCCTGGGTCTCTCACCCCCTCTCCCAGCAGCCCCTACCCCCCTGGGTCTCTAACCCCCCTCTCCCAGCAGCCCCTACCCCCCTGGGATCTCTAACCCCCCTCTCCCAGCAGCCCCTACCCCCCTGGGATCTCTCACCCCGTCTCCCAGCAGCCCCTACCCCCCCTGGATCCCTCACCCCGTCTCCCAGCAGCCCCTACCCCCCCTGGATCCCTCACCCCGTCTCCCAGCAGCCCCTACCCCCCCTGGATCCCTCACCCCGTCTCCCAGCAGCCCCTACCCCCCCTGGATTTCTAAGCCCCTCTCCCAGCAGCCCCTACCACCCTGGGTCTCTCACCCCCTCTCCCAGCAGCCCCTACCACCCTGGGTCTCTCACCCCCTCTCCCAGCAGCCCCTACCACCCTGGGCCTCTCAAACCCTCTCCCAGCAGCCCCTACCACCCTGAGTCTCTCAAACCCTCTCCCAGCAGCCCCTACTACCCTGGCCTTCTCACACTCATGCAACTCGCGGCACCCCCGCGCCCCCCCTCCCCCCCGAAATTCGCGGCACCCCCGCAACCCCCCCCCCTGAAATTCGCGGCACTCCCGAAACCCCCCCCAAAAAATCGCGGTACCCCCGCCTCCCCCCCCCCCCCGAAAATCGCAGCACCCCTGCGACCCCCTCACCTACCGAGAATTTTCATTCACTAAAAACTTTCCAGATTGCTTGTAACAGGGGAGGGAGCTAAGCAGCTCTCAACAGAGGTGGCTGGTTCCCGGGGAGGAACCAGCCACCAGGAAGACAGGAGGAGTCGGCCGGTCCATCCAGCCATCGGCCCTTCTGGCATTTGCCAGAAGTGCCAGGTGGCCAGTCCGGCCCTGCCTATCACACTGCCAGAGCTGCAGGTTAGCAGGCAAAGCGTTTGTACTGGATGCTGGGTTCCAACCTCACAACAGCCGGATAACGGATTAGATTGGTCAAATCTGTAGGTCACAGGAATTGCCGCAGGCAAGTAGTTGTCCAAGCAGGATCTTGAAGCAATGATGTTTTATTAGCTCAAGTGTCCGAATAAGAACAGTTACACACTAGTTTATGGTACTGGTGATCTCAGAAGGTACAGATGGAATTATGCATTACATGGTCAAACAGGGTTTATACACAGTTTTGCAGCCCAAACTTGGCATCAAGTAACCCAGCCCCTGTCTTAGCTTGTACCGAATTGTCTGATACATCACATTCAATAAATACCATTAGGATGTAATATCCTGTAACCTTGGAGCTAATGCAGTTTAAACAAAATTTACATCAATCTCTTGATTTCTTTAGAGAGACAGTGGTCTAATTACCCCCTCCTCTGCTTTCAGTCTAAACAGATGTGTTGGTCACTTCACATAAAAATAATTAATTGACTTATTTAGGATTTCTTCTCGAAGTAACAAAACATATTTCCTCCAACAAATGCCTATTGCATCACAAATCAATACCTTAGAAATCAGTACATTTCTAATACCCAGTATCAAAATCAGTACATTTGCAATGATATAATTTGGCGCACTACGCTAATAATTAAAATAAATTTATACAATAAGTTATTTATAAATAATCCAGCCACATAGGGACAGTAATACTACAGAGTCCTCGGGTTACATTCCACATATATGTACAGAGTGCGTCTGGGTCAGTGATTCTGAAGAGTCCTCGCATTAGATCCGGTAGATCCCACATATATGTACAGAGTGCGTCAGGGTCAGTGATTCTGGAGAGTCCTCGCATTAGATCCGGTAGATCCCACATATATGTACAGAGTGCGTCTGGGTCAGTGATTCTGAAGAGTAACCCTGATTAGATCCGGTAGATCCCACATATATGTACAGAGTGCGTCAGGGTCAGTGATTCTGGAGAGTCCTCGCATTAGATCCGGTAGATCCCACATATATGTACAGAGTGCGTCTGGGTCAGTGATTCTGAAGAGTAACCCTGATTAGATCTGTTAGATGCCACATGTATGTACAGAGCGTGTTAGGGTCAGCGATTCTGGAGAGTCCTCGCATTAGATCTGTTAGATCCCACATGTATGTATTGGCAGCGTCCGTGACAGAGATTCTGGAGGGCTCATATTTAAATCTGTCACTATGTAAATAAATAAAAGCCAAGAACTGGGCGCTAAACTTAAAAAAATTAGGATTAGGAAATGAGTGAAACGTGATTGCAAAATGGACTATAAAGCCAAAATGATTTCTCTGTATACATTTACTAAACATATTTTAGTAATTTAGTACAGTGGGTTTGTTGGCATATTCAGTGGGAAACTAATTGGAATTGGCTGATTGAAATTTTCTAGAGGAGAAAAAGTATTAAATAAAAGTATAGCTGAAATATTTTAGTAGACAACATCAATCACTATAAAGTAAAATAAATAAAATTAGTCTGTTTCCTTAATAGTTGTTTCATTGCTCACAAAGAAAAGACAAATGCACAATAAATAAAGTAGGTAATGACCAGGAATCGGCTGTTTGACTGGGTGCTCCTTCTTGCATTTGAACAGTGGCTGGTGGTCTACAGAAGAAGATACATCAAGATAGGGAACAACCTCAGGTACTTAGTTATAGTAATGAAATGTTACCCAGTGTGACTTCCAGGATGATTTGGGGAAGCATTGACCAGTGGTGAGATGCTGCATACACATGGAGTATAATTGGTTGGGGCATTTGGCATGATATGACGCACTTACTGCACCCCACCACACTATTTTATAATAACCTTGGCATAGTGTGAATAATGTGATTGAGGAGTTGTGTAGTAGACATTGTGTTGAGCTCTTCATCTGTAAAACCGTCTGACACGTCTAGAAAGATGCAAGAGGAATTTGTGGTGCTTCAGGGTAACAGTAATCAGATGAGAAATACACTAACTGGATATTAATCGCATCTCTCTGGCAGTCAACTTCCTGCTGTATGTGATGTATTAGTTCAGTACAATTTGTAACCTGGAGCTGACATGATTGAAAATTACTGTAGGACACAAATATCCTGGGTCTCACGGAATAGCTGAAACTACTCATTTTTTATCATTTGATTTTATATAATTACAGTAAATCTAAAAAAATCTCAACATTGTATGGGTGGGGTCTCCAAATTCCTTCATATGCAATGTTATGGATAAAAGCACACGTGATTAAAGAGGGGTGAGAGTAGAGATGGAGTAATGGGAGTAGAATAGGGTCCGAAAGTAATAATGAACATGAAACAGTAGTGTTTCTGATGACCGGTTTCTCTTGGTTTTGGCTACTTTGAGACCCCGGCTATGCAAGTCCTACATGAGGCTTAATGTGAAATTATCCCAGCTGCAGATTACACATTCGCCTTCAGCTAATACATCAAACACAGCAAGGAGTTCAGTGTCCTACTCTCCAGTGTACTTTACGATAACCGTTACTGAAATCAGTCTGGTGAGAATCCATTCTCGTTTGGCTCTACCTTTCCCCTACTCTTCTGCACCTTAACCATACGCAATCGTCAGCCATGTCACTCACTGTAACAACGCTGTACTACCATTGTTCTTAAACGCTCGAGTCTTGATGTGTCCTCATGTTTTAGTGACTGTACAATGCCAAATGTGCCATTGCTAATGTTTTATGGAGTACGTGCACTGGAATTACTTCTTTACCCCAGCCTCTGAGATTCTGCCCTCTCCTGCACTGCTTGTTCTTAAATTGTTCATCCCCAGTTTTACACTTTTTACACAGTCGCCCTCTTCCATACTTGTCCAAGAAACTCCCAATATAGTGTTACATTTTCCTAAGTGTGGCCAGACAGCGAAGTTGAGGGCAGGGCTGTGATGATGACGCACTTTGTACCATCACGACCCTCCCACCAGGGTGTGATTCAATGGTTTGCTTAACCGTAGTGGACAAGGTGTTATGATGCAAGTCCCGCCTGCTCCTTCATCTCCCGGAACGGAAGTCTGAGAAGTCGGCAACTAGGCTTTATTGGCACATTTATTACGATCCTAATATAATCCATTTAGAAATGGGTCCGTTACAGGACCACTAAGCATAAGATACATTCTGTCACATATGAAGTAGCTACTAATACATACGTGTTCGTGAATGTTCTTTGTAGTGCTGATTATATAAACTAACCTGTATTTTAGCTTGTGTGGGGTAACTGCCGGCTCATGTGACTTGGAGAGGGCTTTCCTCCATTTGAGATCTAGAAAGAGTGGCAGTATTGCTGGTATCCAAATGACGAACATGCCTCAGTGCTGGGCCTGTGACATCACTGTAGAAGGGGAAACCTCTTGACATATACACACGTACAATTGTCCAACACTTCGTTTCACCATCTGCGTCTTTATTGACAACTAATTGCATTTTCATTTTTAATACAACTGTAATGCAGTGTGTGTGTGTGTGTGTGGGGTGGGGTGGGGGGGGGGGATGCGGGGCCCGGGGCCACTTATCCAGGGGGAGGGGAAAGAAAAGTTTCAGGTGACGGATGTTTTACATCTTTCTTACTTAGTCCTTTTTTCCACCCCGTGCCACATCCAGATTTATTTATTTTTAGAATGCCATTCAAGCAAATAAACGTGTCTTGTAGGCGCATAGCCGAATTATCAGCGCCCTTTAGGCACTCTTTATAAGCTGGCCTCCAAAGCACAAGTTTGATATGTCTGCTCCTGTCACTGTTCTGTCTCTTTATTACCCGATTAGATGATCACTACAGAGCTGACTCTTGTTTTGTTCCATTCCTCAGTGAAACCAGTGACTCCCCAATGCCGGGTACCCAAGTCTGTCCCGGTGGGTAAATCTGCTGTTCTGCATTGCCAGGAGGATGAGGGTTATCCCAGGTCTGTTTACCGTTGGTACCGCAACAGTGACGCTCTCCCTGAAGACTCGAAAGCCAACCCGAAATTCCTGAATTCATCGTTCACACTAAATATCATTACAGGTACCCTGGTAAGTTCCTGGTCACATAGGTGAGAGGATAGCACTGCGACAACGAGCACTGGTGACATATAGGTGACACATATAGGTGAGAGGATAGCACTGCGACAACGAGCACTGGTGACATATAGGTGACACATATAGGTGAGAGGATAGCACTGCGACAACGAGCACTGGTGACATATAGGTGACACATATAGGTGAGAGGATAGCACTGTGATAACGAGCACTGGTGACCTATATAGGTGAGAGGATAGCACTGTGATAACGAGCACTGGTGACATATAGGTGAGAGGATAGCACTGTGATAACGAGCACTGGTGACATATATAGGTGAGAGGATAGCACTGTGACAACGAGCACTAATGACATATAGGTGACATATATAGGAGAGGATAGCACTGCGACAACGAGCACTGGTGACATATATAGGTGACATATATAGGTGAGAGGATAGCACTGACAACGAGCACTGGTGACATATAGGTGACATATATAGGAGAGGATAGCACTGTGACAACGAGCACTGGTGACATATATAGGTGAGAAGATAGCAATGTGACAACGAGCACTGGTGACATATAGGTGACATATATATAGGAGTGGATAGCACTGTGACAACGAGCACTGGTGACATATATAGGTGACATATATAGGTGACATATATAGGAGAGGATAGCACTGAGACACCGAGCACTGGTGACATATAGGTGACATGATAGCAATGTGACAACGAGCACTGGTGACATATAGGTGACATATATGCGGCACATATAGGTGACATATATAGGCGACATATATGTGACATATATAGGTGAGAGGATAGCACTGTGACAACGAGCACTGGTGACATATAGGTGACATATATAGGTGAGAGGATAGCACTGCGACAACGAGCACTGGTGACATATATAGGTGACATATATATAGGTGAGAGGATAGCACTGTGACAACGAGCACTGGTGACATATATAGGTGACATATATAGGTGAGAGGATAGCACTGTGACAACGAGCACTGGTGACATATATAGGTGACATATATAGGTGAGAGGATAGCACTGTGACAACGAGCACTGGTGACATATATAGGTGACATATAGGTGAGAGGATAGCACTGTGACAACAAGCACTGGTGACATATAGGTGACATATCTAGGTGAGAGGATAGCGCTGACAACGAGCACTGGTGACATATATAGGTGACATATATAGGTGAGAGGATAGCACTGGTGTCACCGTTCTCATTTCTTTTCACCAGATGTTTTCTGCCGTGAATAAAGGTGACATGGGGCAGTATTACTGTATCGCCAGCAATGCTGCAGGCTCAGCTCGGTGTGAGGCTCAGCTGCTAGAAGTCTGTAAGTTGTCCATGTATATACTGCATGCTGGTTGGTTTGTGAATGGGGAAGTACTACAATATTTTGTGCATTTGTTGAATGTACCTCCCTCCGTCCTGCATCCCATCAGGGTAAAAATAGAACTGGTGTTTTATACACTAATCGGAGGCATCACAGTGTGTTATACCGGTCATAGGTCACAGATTGATATATCTCTGAATGTCACCCTGAAGCTTAGTGCCAACCTTAGTATGGGAGGAATTTGTCACAAAACACCTTGAACCACCTTATTTATTGGTTCTCTCTGAATGTTATATACCTTGAATCTCTTTTAACAATTCTGTTTTGCCATTTCTTCTGGAGTAATGAATATTTCTTTATTCTCAGATGACTTGAACATTGGTGGCATCGTAGGAGGAATCCTGGTAGTGGTAGTGGTGCTGATCCTGATCACAGTAGGCATTTGCTGTGCCTATCGGAAAGGTTACTTTGCCAGTAATAGCAGACCCAACGGACAGAGGTGCACAACTACTTTATTAGCTAACTCACCCTATCTCTGTCTGGTTACCCCCAAGAAAGTCATGATAGATAGGGAGCAGCAGTTAGTGGGATTGTATAGTATTGCTGCTCTCAGTAGGGTCTACTTCTTCCTTCTCTTCAATAGGAGCCCTCCTCATACTGCTTCATAATTGCTACAGACAACACTATACAACCCCTTTTTAAAGTGTTTCCGTATTCTATTATTTGGGGGGCTAAGTTATATTAAAAGAAGTATCCTAAAAAATGGAAAGGAAAATGAAATGAAATATTGATGTAAACCCTTTGTAACCAGTTATAGATGCAATAAGGAAAAATCTGCTACTAGTGCACAAATAACCAGTTTCCCCCCTGAACACTTGGCAGAAGACCTACATGTATAAAAATAATAAAAGTAGAGGTGTTTGCTACATGAATTTGCAAATATACATTTCAAGGGTTACTGTAACCAAAAGGGAAACACTTAGGCACGAAAAATGAACACAGCACTGAATATATTTTGCTATATTTGACCCGTTTGAATATAAATGTGTTTATTGGTATATTCATTACATAAACCTTTAAATGTGATCGCTGCTTAGCTGTCCACCCACATTTCCATCTCTAGTTGTCTGGAAAAAGCTTCCACTTAGATAAGATAAATTATAGCTGTTGCTTGGAACAATGGGAAGCTGGAAAAAATACATAGGGGTAAATGTATGAAAGTCTGATTTCAGCGAGTTTGCCTTTACAAGCCATCAACCCTTTAAATTTTCACTGCAAAGTTGCCGATTTCCGGCGACTTGCAGAAATTGGACTTTCATACATTACCTGATAGTGTAACTTGTGCGAAAAATAACTTAATGGTGTAAATACTCTACAATGTGTAAATACTCTACACATTGAAAATAGCAACAGATCTTGAGACTTCAATGCAGTAAAATTCACATGAAAATTGAGTATGTAGTTGTGTTGGTGCTAAATGAGTGAACGAGTTGTCTAGACTCTCCGCCATTTCAAACATCTACCACATTTCTGATTCGTTAACTGGTGGAGCCATTCAGACTGGGAGACACTGAGAACACCAAGGGAATTTTGGTATCGCTATCATGTTCTAGTGATTGGGGCTTTGGAGCAGTTATCGACTGTTTGTTGTTTGCTTCAATGGGTTAAAAGCAGCATGAAGGTAAAATAATAGGCTCCCTTTACACACTGCACCACTATAGAGATGATGCCTCTGATGTTCCACATTACAGAATATTTACTTTGGGTTACATATAACTTTTCTAGAGATTGAGTGGTGAGAGGGCACATAGTGTTCTGCCCCCTCCTGGTCACATCTGGGTATCGCACTCTTGCTGCCATTCAGGACAGGCTGGGAGTGATGGTGGTGCATACAGTGCTCTGCCCTCTCCTGGTCACATCTGGGTATCACACTTTTGTTGCCAGCCAGAATGAGGAGTAGGATACTTAGCCATCCAGGAAGGCTGTACATTTGCAATTAAAGAACAGCAATAGATAATAAAATGTGTATCAAGTAATTTGGAACATAGTGCAATACCATTTAAAATATTATGAAGAAGATTATATATTACCTGAGATCTGTATATAATCATCTTGTTAGCTAATTATAAATTGCCTGTGCTTATTAGATATAAATCCAGGGAAGGTAAAAACACATATAGGCAATATATTTATTAAATACAACAATCAACACCTCCCAAATACTTTTATCTCTTTAAAAACCAATATAGTATTATACCCCATTACAACTGATCACTCTAAAAATACATTGGGTTCATAAACTACTCGTTATATGGAAGGTTTTTCTGTTGAATCATGATAAATGTGTCTCGATAGTCGGTCTTCCGATGAATTCACAATGCTATTTATTGTATTCACCAGCATCGGTTTTTATAATTGTTTATTAAAAAGCTTGATTTTATTGAGGTTTTGCGAATAAAAGTTATGTTTTCGTCCCTATATGAAGACCTCATTAGTTCCTTCATGTATAGGAAGACCGGTCTATATTAATGATTGTGGTGCTCAGAGTTCTATGACTCCTACATAGAAGAAACATTTTAGTGAAAAGAAAAGGAAATGTTTTCTACTTTGTACAGCAATATGGCTGTGGGTTATTCTGTTACTAATACTTCTCCTGTCCCTCCTCATACAGCTACAAGAACCCAGCAAAAACGGACGGTGTGAACTACTTGCGGACAAGTGACGAGGTAAGAAAGTGGCGACATGAATTGATATAGACAAGAATCCTAGCAGAATGTGCTCCCATTGCTGCATGCTATACTATAGAATGTGCTCCCATTACTGCATGCTATACTATAGAATGTGCTCCCATTACTGCATGCTATACTATAGAATGTGCTCCCATTGCTGCATGCTATACTATAGAATGTGCTCCCGTTGCTGCATGCTATACTATAGAATGTGCTCCCGTTGCTGCATGCTATACTATAGAATGTGCTCCCGTTGCTGCATGCTATACTATAGAATGTGCTCCCGTTGCTGCATGCTATACTATAGAATGTGCTCCCGTTGCTGCATGCTATACTATAGAATGTGCTCCCGTTGCTGCATGCTATACTATAGAATGTGCTCCCATTGCTGCATGCTATACTATAGAATGTGCTCCCGTTGCTGCATGCTATACTATAGAATGTGCTCCCATTGCTGCATGCTATACTATAGAATGTGCTCCCATTACTGCATGCTATACTATAGAATGTGCTCCCGTTGCTGCATGCTATACTATAGAATGTGCTCCCGTTGCTGCATGCTATACTATAGAATGTGCTCCCGTTGCTGCATGCTATACTATAGAATGTGCTCCCGTTGCTGCATGCTATACTATAGAATGTGCTCCCATTGCTGCATGCTATACTATAGAATGTGCTCCCGTTGCTGCATGCTATACTATAGAATGTGCTCCCATTGCTGCATGCTATACTATAGAATGTGCTCCCATTACTGCATGCTATACTATAGAATGTGCTCCCATTGCTGCATGCTATACTATAGAATGTGCTCCCGTTGCTGCATGCTATACTATAGAATGTGCTCCCGTTGCTGCATGCTATACTATAGAATGTGCTCCCGTTGCTGCATGCTATACTATAGAATGTGCTCCCGTTGCTGCATGCTATACTATAGAATGTGCTCCCGTTGCTGCATGCTATACTATAGAATGTGCTCCCGTTGCTGCATGCTATACTATAGAATGTGCTCCCGTTGCTGCATGCTATACTATAGAATGTGCTCCCGTTGCTGCATGCTATACTATAGAATGTGCTCCCGTTGCTGCATGCTATACTATAGAATGTGCTCCCGTTGCTGCATGCTATACTATAGAATGTGCTCCCGTTGCTGCATGCTATACTATAGAATGTGCTCCCGTTGCTGCATGCTATACTATAGAATGTGCTCCCGTTGCTGCATGCTATACTATAGAATGTGCTCCCGTTGCTGCATGCTATACTATAGAATGTGCTCCCGTTGCTGCATGCTATACTATAGAATGTGCTCCCGTTGCTGCATGCTATACTATAGAATGTGCTCCCGTTGCTGCATGCTATACTATAGAATGTGCTCCCGTTGCTGCATGCTATACTATAGAATGTGCTCCCGTTGCTGCATGCTATACTATAGAATGTGCTCCCGTTGCTGCATGCTATACTATAGAATGTGCTCCCATTGCTGCATGCTATACTATAGAATGTGCTCCCGTTGCTGCATGCTATACTATAGAATGTGCTCCCGTTGCTGCATGCTATACTATAGAATGTGCTCCCGTTGCTGCATGCTATACTATAGAATGTGCTCCCGTTGCTGCATGCTATACTATAGAATGTGCTCCCGTTGCTGCATGCTATACTATAGAATGTGCTCCCGTTGCTGCATGCTATACTATAGAATGTGCTCCCGTTGCTGCATGCTATACTATAGAATGTGCTCCCGTTGCTGCATGCTATACTATAGAATGTGCTCCCGTTGCTGCATGCTATACTATAGAATGTGCTCCCGTTGCTGCATGCTATACTATAGAATGTGCTCCCGTTGCTGCATGCTATACTATAGAATGTGCTCCCGTTGCTGCATGCTATACTATAGAATGTGCTCCCGTTGCTGCATGCTATACTATAGAATGTGCTCCCGTTGCTGCATGCTATACTATAGAATGATCTGTATCTACAGGACTGGGAAACCTGGAATTTAGGCTGCTTTTACACAAATATATTTACAATATACATTCTTCCTAATAAGTCGATTCTAAATAAATATTACAATCACATCACACACATTACAATATAATTGCCATCTATCTGAACTGATTGTATTTGGGGAAACGTGTGATCGATTCAGGCAGAAACATTTTTCCAATGACTGCATCATCTAAGAACATTGTAGGTTCATCAAAATGTATTTTTATGATGACAGAACACACACAATCGAATCTCTGGCGATATTGGATCAGTTGTCACCCACACGTGTAACATTTGTGGCCAGCGCGATGATGGAAACTACAGATATCCACTGCATTTCTTACAGAACTGATAACAGAGGGCAGTAGCTTACTGTGCTAAAAAAATATATTCAGTAAAATATTGTGTTCTGTAATGGTTGGGGAACTTTGGCATATCTGTTAGGTATATTACATGATACCTTTTTATATTCCATCACATGGCATTTTAGGCTTGTTTGAACTGACTAATCTGACATATTCTATCTTCCAGGGAGATTTCAGGCACAAATCCTCGTTTGTCATCTGAAAAATTGTATAAACTTGGAGAAATTGTCCCCCCAAAATACTTGCACTCCAAAGGGTGAAGACCACACATTCGTATGGATCCTTTAAGTTTTGCCAAAGTATAAACAGTCCATCGTTCTTTGGAACACAGACAGCTCGTGATAGACACAAGATGAACCCTTGTGGCTGGATGTTAATGTGGAACTGTTGTTTAAGGGGACTCAAATCTGCACCCAATTTACAGTATTAATAAGATCACTGCCAAATACAAGTTTTATTTTTGCTCTTACAGAAAACCTTATCCTGTCAGAAATGAGACCTCATTTTTTTTCTCTTTTTGTTTTTGATACAGATATTTCAAGGAACATTTTAACCAGAACTGATTTTTATTTCCTTAAACCAACCACCAAAGCACACAAAGCTCCTACTTAAAAAATATCTTTAAACTTTTCTAATTCTTGTTTTATTATTCCCCTTTGAGCAGAAAGGGCACAAGTCATTGCTGACTCTCAGGCACAAAATGGGTTGGAGGCGATTTCTTTTGACTACTTAGGAGAGGAGAGATTTCTATTTAAATGTAAATAGTTTTCTAATTAGTTTTCTGTTCCTCCAGTCTCTGATGATATATGATGATCTATTTCACTACTATAGTGGCTGTGGGTCGTATGTAGAGCAGTTGTGATAATAGTGTGTTATTATATGTCCCTGTAATATATTGATGATTATTCTCCGTGACAACAAGCTGGTCCTGATATGTTCATATTATTTTTATACGTGTAAGTCTTGCATTAGTGCAGTATCTGGACAGAACAAATGTCTGCAAGTACAGAGGGGGAGAATGCAGAATTTATTATAAACACAAAGCATTTTGGTAGCAATAGGGTTAGAAGGAAAGTAATTTTCAGAGCCAAAATCACTTTTTACACACCAAGAATATTTAAGTCATATTGTTTTCACCATTTCACTGATTAAGAACCAGTGAGCCAAGAATTTACCACACAATGATTGTTTTTATGAAAGAGACTTGGGCTAGATTTACTAAACTGCGGGTTTGAAAAAGTGGAGATGTTGCCTATAGCAACCAATCAGATTCTAGCTGTCATTTATTTAGTGCATTCTACAAAATAGCAACTAGAATCTGATTGGTTGCTATAGGCAACATCGCCACTTTTTCAAACCTGCAGTTTAGTAAATATACCCCATTGTCTTAAACTGACATTTTTCATCACTATATGGAATTTTAAATAGCATTTAATTTTGTTATAAAAAGAACAGTGTGAGCCCTAATATAAGGCAGTTGGGAGTGAGGTGCTATATAAAATGACTAACATTTCTTTCTCTGTAGTCACAAAACTCGAGGTCACTTTTAAGACCAATATTATCAAAAGAACAAAAGTTGGCGTAAACTAAAGCAATTTGTGCATTTTACCATCAGTCATTTTATAGAGCTTTTGCTATATCTGTTTAATTACAGTAATACCAAACCCTGCGACATTGCTGTTTGACACTTATTTGCTCAAACATTAAAAGTAATAAGCTCTGTTTATTCCGAGTGTAGATGCCAATACTCTGTCATGCTCAGGGCGAGATTTAATGTTCCTCAGAACATCGCGGCTGCGCATTTTTACCATTACTACAGTAAGGTCTCTACTGATTTTTTTCCTAGCACCTCTATGGGGCTCGAGGAAAAATCAGCGAAGATTTTTTGTAAAAATACCGCGGCTGCAATGCTCTGAGGAACATCGCGGATAATGGAATCTCCCCCTCAGAATACATTTCTGTGTATGGCACTTACCCTTCAGATATTTTGTGTGGGTAACCAGCATGGTTATGAAGTACACCACATAAATCACCTCTATAGATTAATACATTTTCAGAAACTGTAAAACTAAGGTCCTTACTCCAGCAAAATATTTATTCACTACGGCAATATTTCTCACATACTCACCAGGTAACTGTATAAACAAGGGGGTGATGTTGTTTCCTTTTCTAAACTGTGATACACGAAGGCAGATCTGCAATGGGTTTCAGAATATTTACCTTTACCCGCAAAATAGTTGTTATACACGTCTTACATCTTCTTGTACTTCCTGCCTCCTAACTTGTCTAAATAATGATAAATGATTTATTTTTGAGTATTGTAGTAGTTAACGCTGTTGCTGATTTTGCAGATGTTAAATAGTTCTATAAATGGTCTAGTGGGACAAGACTCCCCAGCCTGCTTAACCTGAACAGGCCCCAAAACACTAGCTACCCAATTACTGGTTCACCTTCCTAGAGAATAAATGCCATATATGTATTAGAGCATGGTACCATTCATAACCAAATGTGTCAAGTTAAATGAAATATTTTGTAACCGCATCAGTAACCTTTCTCACGTCGGCTCTATACATGTTACGTATGTGGGTTTTTTAATATGGGTTATCTGTAACTAGTGATTTGCAGGTAGTGAATGGTTGATCTTATTATTTGAAAGGATTGCCTAATAATCAGATTTGTCTCTAGTTTAGTGACACACTTAGAGGCCCCTGGAAGTATGAGATAAGTCTGGCTGGATGACACGGGCTGCAATGCAGTTCTCCGACTATTACAGTCAACATAGCTGACAAGTGCAATTATACCAGGTTACCTGGTGGGTTTGGCTTCTCATACCAGCAATGTCCGGGGCATTTGGTTAAAAAGAAAAGAAACAAGTAACAAACAAATGAGTAGTCGCTGGCTTAAGGAAAGACAACTGCCTTACGCCATATTCATTATATACTTCATTTGAAGGAGCCAGGCTGAAGTTACATTAGGGTTTGTATCATTACCATAGATTTGTAAGGTGCCACAGTGTTCTGCAGTGCTGTACAGTAGGGACAAATGACGTACATAAAACAGGGACAGACAAGACAGCCAGCTCTAGAGGTTTATAATCAGCCTGGTAAGATTTAAAGGTAAAATTAGATTTAGGAAAAAAACAAAATCTATTTAGCAATAAAACATACTGTAATGAATACAGGTTGGAACCAGAGTTGGATGCAACAATAATGTTTATTATGGCAGAATAAGGGAATAGAAGCAGCCGGTGGGGGACTTTCAGGAAAAAGAGGCATCAAGCCAAGGACACTAACCAGAGTAGGAACCAGAAAAGCAATAGCTGAATCCACAGATAGAGAAGAAGATGAAGTGTTAGGAAGCTGGCTGAGAGCAAAGGGCAGAAGACAGGATCATATAAGGTCAAAGGTCAGACAGATGACAGGAAAAGGTCAAACACAACAAAGAACAGAAGGCAATGATCTGGCACTGGTTGCTTAAGTAGTCGGTGGATAGATAGACAAATTTGTTTTGGCTTATAGTTTAATATTTGATAAAAGCATAAAAATCAGTAAGGGTCACATCAGTATTGTATGTTCACTTAGTTCCCAAATCACAGTGCAAACTGCTTTATGTAAAGTACAGTGGTATCTAGCTCACCACATGCCCCTGTAATATAATCACATTACAGTAGTCAATTGTGGATAATTACTCTGCCAGTCAGTTTATAGTTATTAATTTATGTACAACTTCAGAAATCCTGAAAACATGGTTATGTTAAAAAATAATAAAAAAAAAAATCCCTTAAACTTGAGGTGAGGTTTGGGAGACAGGCAAGGGGGGCTTAAGACATTAGCGGGCCCAGGGCAAATATTACACTAAAAGGCACCGTGGCTCTTTTCCAAGAGGGATAACTTGCAACTGTAACCCAAATGTATCAAGTGTACCAAGGCAAACATATTTTTTCTTTTACACACAGTATCACAAATGATACTACTAGGACTTGGGTAGTTTTAGGTTCAGATTTAGGACTTGTGATAATATTATGGTTAGATCACGATGAACATTTAGGCAGACTTGGTTGTTTTATTTTACCTGGAAGCTCTTTTAGGGCCTCTACTATTAAGGATCAGATTTTAGGAAGATTAATGGTGGCCCAGGGTAAATAACACATTCCCCCCCCTTCCCCCCTCCTTTATTAAAATGAACCTGTCAACATGCCAAACCTTATCAAAACTTGCTTGGGTGTAACAATGCAGCAATGTCTGGGAATTGTAGTTCAACAAATGCACTAAAGAACGAGAGCTCAGAACTGCTTCAGGAAATGGTTTTTGTTTTGTTTTTTAAACTCCATCATTTCTGGAACTGATGAATAATAGAAGTAATTATAATTTTAATCCACTCTGAAATTAAAGGAACTGTCCTCCTCCTTGTGGAACTTTATCTTTTTAATAGTGATAGCTGCAGGAAAAGACTGGGGGACATATATTAAAGATTTTTTTGTAGTTTTATATGTGATTTGTAAACCGTGAAATTAAAGGCGAAACCGCACATGGAACAGCATGTTATGAATAGGCCAGTTCTGAAACCGCCATCCCGACTTTCTTACATGGGAAGAGTACAAATTGTGGAATGTATGAAGCCGCGGTTTACAAAACGGCCAGAAAAGAAGGCAGAAATTTTAGACCTGGTCCTGATAGGTGAGATTGCTCAAATATCTACTGTGCATCTGGCCTTTCAGAACAGAAGGGAGACAACATTGACTTATTAGTTATGTGCACTGTAAATTAAATATTGGGCATTCCATCAGCTATTCCCTCCATTACAAATAAAATTATATAATGATATATTAATATTGCCCCCTTAGAAAATTGTTTACTAAAAGCATAAATATTGCTTCCTTAATAAAAATAATTATTGCCCCGATAATTAACAAGTCAATGTTTGCGCTATCTGGCCTTCCAGAACAGAAAGGAGACAACAGTTTGCTATCTCGCCTATCACAGCTGTCTTAAAAAATGTGCCCTTTTCTAGCGGTTTTGTATGTGGTTTGAGTTTCCAGTATCCAAACTGCACTTTAGTACATTTCTCCCTCTGTCTTTAGAGAGAAGCGATCACATGGAGTCTTCCATACATCTGGCCCACACTGTGTTGTCTTCCAGAAAATTCTGGGTTTATGGACACGGAGGACTGTATATGATCCCACTCCCTCCATGGGCAAAGAGTTCTTCACCTCTAGGTTCAGATTTAATAAACTGTCCAAGATTGTATTTAATCAGCAAAACTAACTGGGCAGGGTCTATTGCCTAATTAAAGGGGGCAAGGTCCACAATAGGGGAAATTTCCATTAATCAACACACAGTGCATTATGTTATTGGTTTTCATATGCTGTGCATTTAATTGCTGTACTGTTATTATTAAAGTGTTTGATTTGACTGGTTGTGGATTTAATTTACGATTGAGAAGATGGCCTACTCTGAGCCACATGGAACACTTTTTTAATAATTATAAAATGACAAATTCTTGGGACAGGATGGACCGCCTATGCCACCCTGACTGTTGTTGCTGGAAACCGGCTGGGCTTACTTTGCAACCGTTCCCTTTTGTTATCCCAAATGCGGATTCTTGCCGCAGTAGGGGGGGCTTACAAATGCTGCCACTACTGGACTCCTTACTGGTATCCAGTACCAGGTTTTTTCTGAGTAACTGACGCTCCGTGTGTACCCCGTTACTGGCGTACCTGGGCTGGTACTCCTGACCTCTTACTATGGATCAGGGGTGCTGTGGATGGATCCCCCCTGGCCTATCAGACTGACCAGAGCTGCAGGGTAGCAGGCAGAGCGGTGGTACCGGAAAAGCTGGGTCCAACCTCAGAAACAGCTGGAGAACAGATTAGATTTAGGGTCTAATCTGCAGGTCACAGAAATACAGCAATATTGAAGATGTTTTCAAGCAGGTCTTTGAAGCAGGTGATGTTTATTTGCTCTTACACTGGTTGAAGGTACCAGTGATCAGGTCAAATGAAACAAGAAGAACATTTCGGTGTACAAGACAGTGCTTTTTATACTGATTTGGACATGGGCCATTTTTAGAATCGGCATACAATGTGTTTACACAATCATGGATTTACATGCAGCGCAAATTCAACAATATTTACACTTATCTATGAAATTCTACAGATTCTGTGATGTCCTGCATCTGGTTTTCAGATACAGAGAATCTAGGAGCCAGTCTTAATTAAAAGTTCCTGCCTTCAATGTTGGACCTTCACACATCAAAAGATCTAATTCGCATGGGACCCCTCTTCAGACAGTCCAGAATACACATTCCCAAAGAAAGGTACCAAACAAGCCACTTCCCCACATCACAATGTTGGAGAGCCGCGGGTACCGCTGCGACTCACCGCTCCTCTCTCTGGCATCCATTCCGTCTCCATGATGACTGGGACGTCGCTTCCGGAAGTTCGGGCCGACCAGGGCAACGGCCGGATGCCAAAAATAAGTTCTGTGCGCTCCAGGAAGCTGAACAGCCGGGCGCATGTGCAGGGCCCCTCACAGCCTGTGGTCTGATTAAGCAGTGCATATTATTAGCCTACATCTGAGTGTAGGTTCAGGGCAAGCTCTGATTGGTTGGTTCAAGTATTTAAGGCAGGGAGGGCTTAGCCTCCCTGACAGTTATAGTGCTTACCAGTTTGCTGATCTGCTCCTGTCTTGTCTGTTGGACCCAGATCCTGTGGATACTCTGCTATTGGATCTCCTGTTGTGACCTTCTGCCTGTACTTTGGACCTTGCCTGTTTGCCCGTGACCCTGAGCCTTTGGCCTGTACCTTGGACTCCGCTTCTTTGCCTGTGACCCAGACCCTTGGCGTGTTTACTGAATATTCTACTTGCTTGTGACCCTTCACCTCGTCTATCATCTGACTATCCATTGCCTTCTATTCAGCCCGCTGGCTTGCCGCTACGGGCCTGTGTTACCAACTCACACTACGCCTGGAGTTAAATCCTGGGGGCATCCGAGTACCGGTGAGCGTATAAAGCTCTAAGGGAAAGGCGGTTGCAATAGGTGAAGACCTCTGCCATCTGGTTCTGTGAGTTGGTGATCAGACTGTCAGCCTAACATTATAACCGACCTAAATATATTTCCAGGAGGAAATCCTAGGGATGGATGAAAGCGGAACCAACTTGTCCCCAGCCCAAGTCCTGGCTGGTCAAATTCAGACCCTGTCGCAGATGGTCCAGGGGTTATCCCTGCGTTTGTCTGCTGAAGAGGAAGTCTCTAGGACTTCACAAGCCACCTTGGCTCCTGCGGTGGGACCCAAGTTAAATTTGCCAGACCGGTTTTCTTGGAACAGAGCCTTGTTCCGGAATTTCAGGAGAAATGTAAGCTCTATTTTCGGCTGAGACCTCGGTCTTCCGGTTCGGAACAACAGAGGGTCGGGATCATCATCTCCCTCCTCCAGGGTGACCCTCAGGCTTGGGCCTTTAGTCTGGCTCAAACTAGTCCTACCATGCAGTTTGTGGAAGCCCTCTTTAATGCATTGGGTCTGCACTATGATGACCCAGATCGAGTGGCCTCCGCTGAGACTCCTGTGGGCCGTGAAGCAAGGCCGGCGCTCTGCAGAGGAGTACTGTGCTGAATTCCGTCGGTTGACTGACAGCCAATGGAATGACCCAGCGTTATGCAGCCAGTTTTGCTTAGGGCTGTCAGAGCAGATCAAGAACTCTGGTGCAGTAACCTTCTCCAACTTCTCTAGAGTCCCTTATGCAGCTCGCCATCAAAATCGATAGGAGAATCAAGGAGAGGAAGGCGGAAAAAGAGGCACCTTTTTTCCCTTCTGCTTGTGTTTCCGTATCTGTAGACATTGAGGAGCCCATGCAGCTAGGGGCATACCATCTCTCTTATGAAGAAAAGGACAGAAGGTGGTCACAATTCCTCTGTCTTTACTGTGGCATCAAGTGCCACTTCTCCCGTTCTTGCCCCAACAAACCGGGAAAAGAGCATGCCTAGGGAATGAGAGGAATGTTCAACTAGGTCTGCAAATTGTTTCCCCAAAAAATGCTGTTTTGGTTCCTGCACATGTCCCCTTCAGTGCCTGTTCCATGGCCGTCTCGAACTTTATTGACAGTGGAGCTGCTGGCAACTTCCTGGACATCTGGTTCGCCCGCAGTACTGGAATCCCTACTGTAAAGCTCAAATCCGCAATTACAGTTTGTGGCCTAGATGGTAGTCCATTAGCTGGCGGCAAGATTCTTTGGGAGACCCCCTTGCTGCAGCTAAACATGGGAGCTCTTCATTCTGAGACCCTGACCTTCTTACTCATAGACTGTCCGTCTGTTCCTTTAATTTTGGGCCATCCCTGGCTTTCTCTCTATAACCCTGTTGTGGATTGGGTTAAAGGAGAAATTATTCAGTTGAGCCCTTATTGTTCGCAGTCCTGCTTGACCTTACCCCTCCAGATCCTGCAATCAGTTCCTGAGCAGCTTCACTTTCAATACCAGGAGTTCTGGGATGTGTTCTCTAAAAAAAGCTGCTGACTCTCTACCATCTCATTGTGACTTTGACTGTGCCATTGAGCTGGTTCCAGACTGCCCAAGGGGCGCTTTTATTCTCTCTCTGGTCCTGAGACCAAGGCCATGCAGGATTATATTGAGGAAAATCTTGAGAAAGGGTTCATCAGGCCATCTAAATCTCCGGTAGGAGCCGGATGCTACTTCGTGTCAAAGAAAGATGGTGGATTGCAACCCTGCATTGACTACCGGGGACTTAATCAAATCACAGTCAATAACACCTATCCTCTTCCTCTCATCTCTGTACTATTCGATCAGCTAAGGGGTGCCACTGTCTTCACCAAAATCGATCTCCGTGGAACGTACAAGCTCATCCGCATCAGAGAGGGAGATGAATGGAAGACGGCATTCAACAGATACTCAGGCCACTATGAATATCTGGTAATGCCATTTGGTCTCCGCAATGCTCCTGCTGTATTTCAAGAACTGATTAATGAAGTTCTCTGTGAATTTCTTGACCACTTTGTGGTTGTTTACTTGGATGACATCCTGATATACTCTCGCTGTCCTTGCATCAGGGCCATGTTAAGCAGGTTCTCCCAAAACTTCGGGAACATCATCTCTTTGCCAAGTTGCAGAAGTGCGAATTTGAGGTACAGATGGTATCATTTCTGGGATACATAATCTCTTCTGCTGGTTTCTCCATGGACCCGACTAAAGTCCAAGCCATTCCGGACTGAGTGCAACCCAACAACCTCAAAGCTGTACAGAGGTTCTTGGGCTTCGCAAATTATTATAGGAGGGTCATCCGTGGTTTTTCTGATATAGTGGCTGCTATTGTCGCCCTTACCCGGAAAGGAATGGATCCAACTAATTGACCTCCTCAGGCGGTAACCACATTTGAAGCCATTTGTTTCTGTTCAGGTCCTTAGACACCCTAATCCAGATGTACCCTTTGTATTAGAGGTTGATGCCTCTGACGCCGGTGCTGGCGCTATCCTTTCCCAGAAGGACCCTCACACTCACCGTTTACATTCATGTGCATACTTTTCTCGTAAATTCTCTACTGCTGAAGCTAACCACTATGTGGGCAACCGAGAGCTGTTGGCCATTAAATGGGCCAACAGCTATCGGTTGCCTAAGAATATTTCATCTAAATCATAAATATCTATTGAGAGCCAAGTCCGCATTTTTCCCCTCTCTGAACACGGAACATTTCTAAAATAAACTGTTTTGTACATATGTAGACACAGACTATGGGATAAAGCAGTATTTTTATGGTTCTTTATGCTGTATTTTCATTAATAGTGGTTCAATACAGAAAATTGCTGCCCCCTGTATGTGTGTAAGCAACAAAGGAACTTTAAAACAAAAATTTTAAGATATGTTTATTCATATGAGAAGTAACAACAAGTAAAATGAAGAAGCCAAAATACTGAAAAGGAGGACACATTAAAGAAAAAACATGTTCCTCATTTTAAAGTTTATATTAAACTGAATAAACTTAGACACACAGCTTTTGATTTCCAAGTGATCACAACTGCTGAGTTTTGCAGTAACCATTTTATGAGGGTGGGTATCAGAAACAAATGTATCATTTTGTGGCTGAGTCTTTGCTTTACATGTATTAAAAACGTTAAGGAAAATAATTGAATGTTTTACCTTGCTAAACTATGTTCTCATTTGTCTTCATATATTAACACCCCTGCATAGTTTGCATCATTTTCAACTTCTCTTAATTAGATTTACTCATGTGACTGGCAAGCCCTACAATCTGTCCTGCCCCTATTACCTGGAGGAGTTCATTTATGTGCTGGGTCATTCCACATCACTGCAACCAGGTGTGTCCACCACCCATCTCAGATTTTAGCAAATATTTTTTAGTTGAGAGAGGATGGACAAAAAGCAATTTCTGCCAAATATCACGACTTTCTGACCATTATTTTCTGAAATATTGAGTTTTCAATGTAATAAACTATTTACTAATTGCGGATTATTTATTACAGTTTATTTGATGTATCACTGGTGTTTATTAAGGAATCACCATGATATAGTTAATTGTCTAGACCAGTACATCAATAGGATAAAGCAAATCACTAGCACTATGAAACCTATAGAAATACCTTGGTGTAGGGCTGCTTAAAAAGCACTGTAGCGCTGGTAAATTAGATCACTAATCCTAGTAGCTGTGGCCAAAACCAGGAGAGGTAGGTTCCATTTACAAGAACAGGAAGCCCTGAAGTAGAGGTTTAATTATTATATGTGTCAGGTGTTCCCCCCCGCACTTCCCCTAGGTGCAGGAGACGTTAGCCTGTCTCATCTCGGTGTCCGCATGCCGTTGCCTGGCAACTGGACACTTCTGGTTATCGGGCCACGCTGTGTGTATGCGCAATGGTATTACGTCCCTGTTGCTAGACAACGGGCTGCTCTCACTCCCCAGCCTGTCGATGATTAGCTATGTTCTCACCGCCGTAACTTCATTATCCAGTCAAGGGGCACTTTATTCTATATAAAGGACACTGGCACTATTAGGGCGCCAGGGTATTGGTTCACTCTAGCTCCAGCACTTCCTGTATATTGTTCTTGTGACTACTATTTGATTCCTGACTTGTTCCCTGGCTTACTCTCTTGGATTCTGATTTGATACTACACAGCACGTGTGGTTCTAACCTTCTGCTTGTTCGAGATTCGCCTTCCAGTTATTCCCTTTGTACTGCGATACTGTTTGGTTTTGACTCGTATCGCTCGACCATTCCTGCTCATCACAGCACTGCGCTGGTGTTTAACTAGGAGAACCACGATCTACACACTTCATTCAGCAATGTCATTACCTCCTTGTGGTGGTCCCTGGTAAACACCGGAGGAACGTTAGACTCTGCACCTCCTTGCGGCGGTCCCTGGTAAACACCGGAGGAACGTTAGACTCTGCACCTCCTTGTAGTGGTCCCTGGTAAACACCGGAGGAACGTTAGACTCTGCACCTCCTTGCGGCGGTCCCTGGTAAACACCGGAGGAACGTTAGACTCTGCACCTCCTTGCGGCGGTCCCTGGTAAACACCGGAGGAATGTTAGACTCTGCACCTCCTTGCTTAGTTTCGCTAATACCAACTAGTGTCCTCTTCTGTGATTGCTACTGTGACAGAATACTCTGGCCATGAGTGGACAGGTGGAACCATCCACTCGAGAGCTTTTTCTGCACCTGACTCAAAAAGTGGAGCAGCAGTCGTCAAACCAGGCCCAACTTCTGCAATGCATACAAGGGGTCATGTCTCGCCTGGACTCGCTTCAAAGCACCCTTCCTACCTGTCCAGCTGCACCAATGGTTACGGTAGCCACCTCTACCTCCACTGCTACCACAAGTACTACCAACCCCCGGAGTTTACGCGTCTCCAGAAAAATTTGACGGTGATTCAAAAAGGTGCAGCGGTTTCCTCAACCAGTGCGACATCCAGTTCGAGTTGGCGCCGGAAAATTTAATTTCAGAGAGAATCAAGGTGGCTTATATATAATTTCCCTTCTTTCCAGCCAAGCCCTCGCTTGGGCATCACTTCTGTGAGAAGGGGATGATCCTATACCAGGACAGGGTCTGTGTGAGCCAGTAACCCAGGCTGGGCCACACCATAACTATCTAGCTAATCGATAGTGGTAATATTGCGGGAGGATAAGACTATGAAAGAGACAGAGATTATTACTTTGGAGTGCTGACTACAAGAGGCTACAGGAGGATACATGCTGCCATTTACCCTGTATCTTGTGAACGCCTTGTGGTGTTCTGTCATAGTAAAGCCTTGGTTTGGATGTATTCTGGTCTATCCGAGTGAGTTGAATAACAAAGGGGAACTGCCATCCCAGCTAAGGGTGGTATCCTTGCACACCTCCTAGGTAATGGTAGGAGGGTCAAACTAGGATCCCAGTCCTCTAGTCCCTATCCCCAGAATAAATCTGAATTTCTTATGCCTGTAACCTCCACCATTTCTGGCATTTATGGACTCGGGTTCCATGGGGAACTTCATAATGGCTAGTCTGGTTTCTGTGCTCCATTTTCCTACTCTTCCCTTGCCGCAGCCCCTGGCACAAACCGTGGTGGAAGGAAACCGAGTCTCCAGTGGCTCTACTACCTGCGTGACCAGTCCCATTCAGCTGCTGGTAGGAGCTCTCCACTCTGAACAGATAAGTTTCTTGGTTCTCCTGCAATCCACCAACTTGATCATTTTGGGCCTTCCCTGGCTCAGAGTTCATTTACCACAATTTGATTGGGTACATCCACAAGTCATATCCTAGGGTCCGCTGCTTGAAGTCTGTACAAAATCCTAGGTCTGCTATTCCATGTCTTGCCGTGTCTTCATACAAAGTTCTACCTGAGATTTATTTTGAATTTCTTGAGGTTTTCAGTAAAGCCGCCTCAGAGATCCTACCTCCTCACCATTCCTGGGATTGCCCTATTGGCCTCATCCTGGGCAAAAGCTTTCCCAAAGGCAGGGTGTATCTTCTGTCCAGAGACACAAGTAGCATCAGAATATGTTGCAGAGAATCTCAAAGGAGATTTTATCTGAAAATCCTTCTTTTTGGCCAGCACGGGGTATTTCCTTGTTAAGAAGAAGTACGGCTCCCTCAGGCCGTGTATTGACTACCGTAAACTTAATGCAATCACAGTCAAGAACCATTTTATATTGCAAGCTTGAGAAATGCCTCTTTGGACAATCTCAAGTACCCTTTCTTGTATACCTGGTGTCTGACACAGGCCTGCAAATGGATCCAAGTAAGTTAGAGGCTATTCTTGTCTGGCCCAACCTATCAGATTAAAGGTCACTCAATGCTCTATTGGAGCTAACACCACCAATTTATCAAGGAATTTTTACCCTTATTTCGCCTATTACCTCGCTCATCCATAAGGAAGGACAGGCAAGTCTTGGCCTCAGGAGGCAGTCCTTGCATTCAAGATCTTAAAAGAAGCCTTTTCATCTGCACCAGTGCTGAGACAATCTGACCAGAACAAACCCTTCCTCTTAGCAGTCGATGCCTCCTCAATAGGTGTAGGGACTGTGCTCTCCCAGAAAAGCTCTTGTAGTATGATCAGGCCTTGTGATTTTCTTTCCAAGAAATTCTTGCCCAATGAAGCCAATTATAGTATTGGGAATAAAGAACTTCTGGCTATTAAGGTTGCCCTTGAAGAATATGCTACCTATTGGAAGAAGCACTCTTCCATGACACGGTATTCACAGATCATAAAAACCTTTCCTATTTACAGACTACACAATGCTTTCAGCAGGTTTCAATTGATTTTGACATTCCATCCAGGCACCAAGAATTTTAGGGCTGATGCCCTCTCCTGATCCTTCGACCCCTCAGACTCCAGCTCTTCCTTGGTACTCAAACCCATCATTATACCCTTTAAGATGTTGGCCTTGACCAAACTGACCATCAGGACTACTCCTATTGGTCGATCTTTTGTGACTACCCACTTGCGCACCAAAGTTCTAAGATGGACTTACAGCTCTAAATTTGCCATGCATGTTTTTATAAAAAAAAATGGTGGCTCTTCTCTCCCGTCCCTATTGGCAAATGCATCCAAGTATGTGAAGCCTGTGCCAAATATAAGACCCCAGATGTTCTCCTGCCCGACTCCTCCTTCCTCTTCCTGTGCCAGATTCTCCATGGACCAGCATAAGCATGGATTTTATTACAGAACTCCCCAACAGTCGTAGCCTTAATTCTATCTGCGTGGTGGTTGACATGTTTTCCTAATGTGCTTACTTCATTCCCCTCAAGGGTCTACTATCCGCTTCCCAATTGGCCCGTCCCTTCATTAGGGCCATCTTTTGTTTCCATGGTTGCTCTCGAGAGATCATCTCCGACCTCTGGGTACAATTTGTTTCCAAATTTTGGAGGACATTCAGCAAACACCCTGAAATTTTCCTCCGGGTACCACCCACAGGCAAATGGCCACACTGAGCGGGTCAACCAAGATCTAAAGTCTTATCTTCGATGCTATTGCTCCGAACAGCAATCCTCCTAGAATGAGTTCTTGCCCTGGGCAGAATTTACCTACAACAATCATCAACACAAATTTAATGGTCTTTCTCCTTTCTTTATCATGTTTGGGAAGCAGCCTGTATTACTTACCTTCTCGGATTTACAGAAATCCTCGGTACTGGCAGCTCAGTGTATAGTCCACTAGTCCACAACTTTTCTCAGATTTGGTCCCAAGTGCAGTCTAAATTGCAGCAGTCTTCAGACCACTATAAACGTTTTGCAGACCATCATCTAATAAATCTTCCGGTACTCCATGTGGGTGACAAAGTAAACAAAATTATCCTGTGCGCTCACTGGCTAAGTAATTAAGATACTAATATGTATTGTATGGTGTGCCAGATGTATGGTAGTGGGTAACCTCTACTGATTAGAAAATACTCAATAGTATATAAGGTCTCGTTTATTGATCCCTATCCATATATTAGCTGAGATAAGATAAAGGACAATTGATAAGACAATTCTGGAACATATAAATACATGTACTTAAGCTGCGTTAAAAAGTCCAAGTCAGGATAAAGCAGATAAATAAACCAGTACTAAGCCTTATAAAACATATAATTGGATCCACTATTGGACAAGCTGGTTTGATAAAATATCACCTTTTAATTGCCTATATATTTAAACTAAAACAGAATAAAAACGGGTATCTTCAATATACAGTGCTAAACAAATGCAGTTCAAAAACAATTGAGACATCTATAGTGGTGTTTGGCTGAAATCCCGAGGCTGGGATAATATACTATTGCCAATATAGTGAATACAGATATCTCAATACAATCGTGCAGTGGTAATTAAGTCCAATGAATGAAAGTTCAGAATATAAAATGATATTCGCGTATTGATGGATGGAACGGTAATATCAGTTGTTGCAGATGTGTAGCGTTTCAGACTCAAAGGTCACTGCAATATTTATTGTGGATGGTTACATATGATGATTTATATCTTGGCTGGAACAATGTTTTGATATTGCTGGGCACTAGGCAATTATGAATAGTAAACAGACCATCCTGTATCCAATAATGTGGTCCCCCATACAACTAGGGCTAATACTTGCGGTTGGAGATATGTTGTCCAGGCTTGGATATCCCGCTCTGGAGTGGGCGCGAGTGAGCGTATGTCAGTGTCCAGATAGAATCCACGTTAGCGGGTGATCAATCCCGCTACTGTGGAGATGGAGTAGCAGTCCACGAGCAGCGTGCGGCACGCTTCCGGTTCTAACTTCTGCGTCTGAAGTCACTTCTGGTCGGGTTGCTATTGGCCAATAGACGGATGAGGGCGGAGACCCAACGCGTTTCGTCTTAGCAGACTTTCTCAAGGGAGATATTTCCAATACTAGTGGGTGTTCATTTATAGAGCTTCTAGTGGTATAATAGTCTCTGATTGGGTGATCGCGCTGTTAATCTATCTATGGGCCATGGTGTGCCTAATCGTTCAAGTGTTTTTGCACTCAAACTTTATGAACCCTGGGAGCCATGATGCGGAATTAACCTGTAATATAATGGAATCAAACAGGAATATCTATCAAAACCTTCTGGTTGCATACATATAGCATATATCGCGGGATAACTCATGTGATAGCCCGATCATATGCATAAAACAGATATATGTATGTCTGACAAATAAAAATATGGTATAGATATAAAGGTTACTAAATACATATATCTGCACATTATACACTCACGCAAGATGTATATATTTTAATGTACTAGTCTTGAATTGACAACCTTGGCATGCCTAAACAGTTTGTTTGTAAGGGTGTTTATAAGGATGGTCTTCATGTGTACATATAGATTTGTACACATAGTGACTGGTCTATATGCTGGATGAAGTACACAAAAGTGTGTACAATAAATACAAATCTGTGCGTAGTAAGGCTTTCCACTCCTAAATTCAAGCTCAAGGTCCTCTCCATGAAACTTGACGTATGTCGGATGATTTGCCAATTATTGGACAAAAACGCTCCAGTGTGTGTGTAGCCTTACACTGTGCTGGAGGAATTTGGCGTTAAACAGTGTGCATAACCGTTATGATAAGTGCTGGATGAGTTTCGCATATATGTGTCTTTAATCCATTGCAACCGTTAAGCTTATTTTGCATGACGAAAATGTACATAACATTTATTTTTTATGAGATGGTCTGGCCCCCAACATTTAGGCCCTAATGCTGTCCTGGAATTAAATAATCGCTCTGAAAGTGAGGATAAGGGACACAAGTTAAATAGGGGAAATCAATTGGATATAAAAGAGTCTGCTGCATTAAGGAAATCCATTCAAATACATTGTATAAGCAGACATTTACCTTTAGCTGGAACTCTTTTGAGACAATCTTGCAGTAATCAGGACAGCACTGCCACCCAGTGGGCGATAAGAGCTAAGACGAGTCACTAACTTTGAAGCTAAACCATAGTCTTGCGTAGTGTAACGCTGACACCTAGTGGACACTCAAGTACTCTACAGTGTCTATACTTTGCAGTTAACTTGCAAAAATCTCTCACAATCTGTAATAACACCTGCTATATTCTTGAACGCTTCAACATCACCATCTAGTGTCGGTTATTTTTATCTACATAATCAGTGCACAGTTGTATCTGTGCTATTTCCAGCAAGCACTTCTTCTACATAATATCTGTCTAGGTGAATTCTGCTGCTTTATTTTCACAAGACTGTTATTGGCTTTACATTGCATAGAGCCTTCAATATTCCCCAAGCATTACCGGATACAGCTGTGGGATCCCATAACCCACTGCTCCTCTCCTGGATTTAGCCCCTATGATGTTGTGATGGGTTGACCCAGGGCTAGAGTTAGGGTGGTTAGGGTTAGAGATGTAGGTCAGTATAAAGTTAATACCTACAGCCACACCACCCTGAAGAAGCCCAATCTCATCTGATCTTGGAAGTCAAGCAGGGTCAGGCCTGGTTAGTACTTGGATGGGAGACCACCTTCTAATACCAGGTGCTGTAGGCTTTTATCTCTTGTTCATGCTTCCTACAATGCTGGTGGTGACATGTATAAGAGATGTAGCTCAGTATTAAACCAATACCTTGAGCCCCACCACCCCGAACAAGTCTGACTTTGGAAGCCATGTACGGTTGTGCCTGGTTAGTACTTGAATGGGAGACCACCTGGGAATAGGGGGTTAGGGCTTGTAAGATTTTTTTTTTTTCATATATGAATAAGTCTATGTCAGGGTAGGAGCTTAATCAGGAAGAGGAGGGTCTTAATCAGGAAGGGGAGGATTTAAACCGGAAGGTGAGGGGCCACATGTATAGAGATAGAACCAACACTGCTCCATTGAAAGTACATGTAGGCGTTTGGTAGGGGACACCTCCATGAGTTTGGCTATAGCACACACAGTAAACCAATGGGTTACCATGCAAGTGGTATAGGGTTCAAATCCCAGCTGGGTTGGAATTGTTGACATGTTAGGGTTATTAGGGGGTTTAGGGTTGGGAAAAATGTATTTAATTATGCAGGCAGACAAATGTAACACACATATATGACCTTTTTATTTATGTGTATTGAGCATACAATAAAGTGACACATAGCTATAATTATGCAGGCAGACATAAGCAATACACAGCTAATTACAAAATGAGTAACGTGAGGACAACGCACCAGGTGGGACAGGTACAGGCATCAGAAATTAACATACACACGCCCCCAAAAGAGTCGCAGCTTGAGGAACTATCAGCACTTGGTCGTGGATCGATTGGAAATTTATACACACTACATGATCGTTAGGTGGATTGGTCATAAAATATTAAACAGTACGACCAACCAAATGAGCCGACAATTGACACTTTGTAACGTCTTTCGACCATAGTGTCACTATACACACTAACCCGACTTCCAACCGAATGGACGTATGTCGGATGATTTGCCAATTATTGGACCAAAACGCTCCACTGTGTGTGTAGCCTTACACTGTGCTGGAGGAATTTGGCGTTAAACAGTGTGCATAACTGTTATGATAGGTGCTGGATGAGTTTCGCATTTATGTGTCCTTAATCCATTGCAACCGTTAAGCTTATTTTGCACGACGAAAATGTACATAACATATTTATTTTTTATGAGATGGTCTGCCCCCAACATTTAGGCCCTCATACTGTCCTGGAATTAAATAATCGCTCTGAAAGTGAGGATAAGGGACACAAGTTAAATAGGGGAAATCAATTGGAGATAAAAGAGTCTGTTGCATTAAGGAAATCCATTCAAATACATTGTATAAGCAGACATTTACCTTTAGCTAGTACTCTTTTGCAACAATCTTGCAGTAATCAGGACAGCACTGCCACCCAGTGGGCGATAAGAGCTAAGACAAGTCACTAACTTTGAAGCTAAACAATAGTCTTGCATAGTGTAACACTGACACCTAGTGGACACTCAAGTACTCTACAGTTTACTGTACTCTACTCTACTGTGACCGCCCCCACCCCCCGCTGAGCGGGCTATCACACGAGATGCGGATATCACGTGGGACGCGCACCACGTGACAGGTGCCGTCCCACGTGATCAGAGACGCGGCTTAAAGGTAACTGTGTGCAGCGGCGGGGGGAGCTTGTGTCAGTGTCTGTCTGTCTGTGCGCAGCGGCGGGGACTGAGTCTAGTGTCCAGATTTCAGAGTGAACGCTGTTCGGGCCGCACAATAGGACACGTGATGTGATGACACGGCCGCATCACGTGTCATGTGATGCGGCCGCATGTGCGCTCCCCGCGCTGCATGTTGTCAGCCCGCGCCTGGCCCCAGCTGTCACCGGGTCACTGCTTAATGTCCTAACCAAGACTTTATATCATCCAGGGAGACGAAGCTGATACGAGTCAGAGTTGTATTAATCATATCCTTGTGTTCTCCAGACTACATGGAAGACATTGAGATTCTTATCTTTGAATCCCTGAGAAACCTCATCATGGCCGGTAACCTGATTCTCCAGCTGCGTCCTGAGATGTCCGGATTCTCCGGCCTGGAACCTTTACATCTTAGCAGGAATGATATTACCGCAATTGGCAGCGACAGCTCCCGGGGCCTGTCCAAGATCTTCTCTCTGGACCTGCCCAAGAACTCCTCCCTGGACCTGTCCAAGATCTCCTCTCTGGGCCTGTCCAAGATCTCCTCCCGGGGCCTGCCCAAGAACTCCTCCCTGGACCTGCCCAAGATCTCCTCCCTGGACCTGTCCCAAGATCTCCTCCCTGGACCTGTCCCAAGATCTCCTCCCTGGACCTGTCCCAAGATCTCCTCCCTGGACCTATCTTCTAATAAACTCTTCTCGCTTCAACACAGCTGCTGGAACCCCTGAACGGGACCCTGAGACTGGGAGGGAATCCCTGGAACTGTTCCTGCACACATAGGGAGGTCATTCTCTTGTTACAAGGTAATACCCTGTTTATCACACTTTACTATTTATCAATGTACAGACTAGTATGGGTCATTTGCTGCAAGATGCATTGATAACTAAATATAACATAAATGTGGCTCATTTTACATGTACATGCAGATTCTGTCTTGGGTGGAATATTAAGCTTTTAATATATATTAATATTAATATATATATTAATTAAGTGAGATTCAAGAGCTGGAAATTGTTTATGCTTCCTACAATGCTGGTGGCGAAATGTGTAAGAGATGTAGATCAGTATTAAGCCAATACCTATAGCCACATGGCAGGGTTTTAAGATTTTTTTTATATATATATATATATATATAAATACACTAACTAGGTATGGCTAACTGTATGATCTCTGAAGGTGAGTGGCTTAGGAATAAAGTGGAGGGGCCCCCTGCATAGACATAGGGCCTGCTCTGCTACATTGGAAGTACATGCAGGCATGTGGCAAGGAATGCCTCCATGACTTTGGTTATAGTTCACACAGTATGGCAACAGTTTACCATGCAGGAGGTTCATGGTTCATATCTTGGCAAGAACAAGAATTAAAATTTGATGTAAATAATGCATGTAGCTAAATGTGTGTGTATGGTAAAGGGTTAGGGCAGGGGTCGGCAACCCCCGGCATGCAGCCCCCTGCCTCCCTGACAGCCGGAGAAGAGCTGAACTGCTGCACAGTTCCTCCCAAGCACCTTTGCGGACCATTTCACGCCTGGAAGAGGTAAGTATAAAATTATATCATTTTTTTATTAGTGTCCTAAAAAAAAATGTTATGCAATTCTGAGGCCATAAGAGTCATTGGGGAGATAACTGTGGCATAAAATGTATTTCTAGGGGCAACTGTGGCATACTGTGTGTTTCTGGGGGCAACTGTGGCATACTGTGTGTTTCTGGGGGCAACTGTGGCATAAGATGAATTGGGGGCACAATTATGGGGTATGATGTGACCTGGGGCACTACTGTGCGGCATAACATATTCTTTTTGCCGGTCCTTACTGTTAATATGATATTAGCCTCATAAAATGAGAAATAAATAAATATATCTAAAATTTGGTCCTTTGGGGGGTATTGTGAAAATTGGTAAAATTTGGTCCCTTGGAGGCATATAGTGAAAATTGGTGAAATTTGGTCCTTTGGGGGGTATTGTGAAAATTGGTGAAATCTTAGCCTTTGGGGGTTATTGTGAAAATTGCTGAAATGTGGTCCTTTTGGAGGGGGTATTGTTAAAATGGCTGAAATTTGGTCCTTTGGTGGGGTATTGTGAAAATTCGGTCTTTTGGGGGGGTATAGTGAAAATTGCTGAAATTTGGTCCTTGGGGGCTATTGCGAAAATTGCTGAAATGTGGTCCTTTGGGGGGGGGAGGGTATTATGAAAATTGGTGAAATTTGGACCCTTGAAGGGGGTATTGTGAAAATTGATAAAATTTGTTCCTTTTCGGGGTATAGTGAAAATTGGTGAAATGTGGTCCTTTGGGAGGGGGTATTGTGAAAATTGCTGAAATTTGGTCCCTTGGGGGGGGGGGGGGTATAGTGAAAATTGGTGAAATTTGGTCCCTTGGGGGTGTATTGTGAAAATTGGGGAAATTTGGTCCCTTGGGGGTGTATTGTGAAAATTGCTGAAATGTGGTCCTTTGGGGGGGGGGGGGGTATTGTGAAAATTGCCGAAATTTGGTCCTTTGGGGGGGTATTATGAAAATTGGTGAAATTTGGTCCTTTGGGGGGGATAGTGAAAATTGGTGAAATTTGGTCCTTTGGGGGGTATTGTGAAAATTGCTGAAATTTGGTCCTTTGGGGGGTATTGTAAAAATTCTAGAAATGTGGTCCTTTGGGGGGGTATTGTGAAAATTGGTGGAATTTGGTCCTTTGGGGGGTATTGTAAAAATTCTAGAAATGTGGTCCTTTGGGGGGGTATTGTGAAAATTGGTGAAATTTGGTCCTTTGTGGGGTATTGTGAAAATTGGAGAAATTTGGTCCTTTGGGGGGTATCATAAAAATTGTTGAAATTTGGTCCCTTGGGGGGGGGGAAGGAGGTATAGTGAAAATTGGTGAAATTTGGTCCACTGGGGGGGTATTGTGAAAATTGGTGAAATGTGGTCCTTTGGGGGGCTTTTGTGAAAATTGGGGAAATTTGGTCCTTTGGGGGGTATTGTGAAAATTGGTGGAATTTGGTCCTTTGGGGGGGTATTATTAAAATTGGGGAAATTTGGTCCCTTGAAGGGGGTATTGTGAAAATTGGTAAAATTTGGTCCTTTTGGGGGTATAGTGAAAATTGGTGAAATGTGGTCCTTTGGGAGGGGGTATTGTGAAAATTGCTGAAATTTGGTCCCTTGGGGGTGTATTGTGAAAATTTGGGAAATTTGGTCCTTTGGGGGGGTATTGTGAAAATTGCTGAAATGTGGTCCTTTGGGGCGGTATTGTGAAAATTGCTGAAATTTGGTCCTTTGGGGGTATAGTGAAAATTGGGGAAATTTGGTACTTTAGGGGGCTATTGTGAAAATTGCAGAAATTTGGTGTTTTGGGGGGGTATTGTAAAAATTGCTGAAATTTGGTCCTTTGGGGGGGTATTGTGAAAATTGCTGAAATTTGGTCCCTAGTGGGGGTATTGTGAAAATTGGGGAAATTTGGTCCTTTGGGGAGGTATTGTGAAAATTTGTGAAATTTGGACCTTTGGGAAGGGGGGGGTATTGTAAAAAGAGGTGAAATGTGGTCCTTTGGGGAGGTATTGTAATAATTGGTGAAATTTGGTCCTTGGGTGGGGGGCTATTGTGAAAATTGGTGAAATTTGGTCCCTTGGGGGGTGGTATCGTGAAAATTGGTGAAATTTGGTCCTTTGGGGGGTATTGTGAAAATTCGTTAAATTTGGTCTTTTGGGGGGTATTGTGAAAATTGGTGAAATTTGGTCTTTTGGGGGAGTATTGTTAAAATTGCTGCAATTTGGTCCTTTGGTGGGGTATTGTGAAAATTCGGTCCCTTGGGGGGGTATTGTGAAAATTGCTGAAATTTGGTCCCTTGGGGGGTATTGTGAAAAATGTTTAAATTTGGTCCTTTGGGTGGAGTATTGTGAAAATTGGTGACATTTGGTCTTTTGGGGGAGTATTGCGAAAATTGCTGAAATGTGGTCCTTTGGGGGGGTATTGTGAAAATTGCTGAAATTTGGTCCTTTGGGGGGGCATTATTAAAATTGGGGAAATTTGGTCCCTTGAGAGGGGTTTTGTGAAAATTGGTAAAATTTGGTCCTTTTGGGGGTATAGTGAAAATTGGGGAAATTTGGTCTTTTGGGGGAGTATTGCGAAAATTGCTGAAATGTGGTCCTTTGGGGGGGTATTGTGAAAATTGCTGAAATTTGGTCCTTTGGGGGGGTATTATTAAAATTGCTGAAATGTGGTCCTTTGGGAGGGGGTATTGTGAAAATTGCTGAAATTTGGTCCCTTGGGGGTGTATTGTGAAAATTGGGGAAATTTGGTCCTTTGGGGGGGGTATTGTGAAAATTGCTGAAATGTGGTCCTTTGGGGCGGTATTGTGAAAATTGCTGAAATTTGGTCCTTTGGGGGGGTATAGTGAAAATTGGTTAAATTTGGTCCTTTGGGGGGTATTGTGAAAATTGGTAAAATGTGGTCCTTTGGGGGGGTATTGTGAAAATTTGAGAAATTTGGTCCTTTGGGGGGTATTGTGAAAATTGTTGAAATTTGGTCCTTTGGGGGGATATTGTAAAAATTGTTGAAATTTGGTCCTTTGGGGGGATATTGTAAAAATTGGTGAAATTTGGTCCTTTGGGGGGGTATTGTGAAAATTGTTGAAATTTTGTCCCTTGGGGGGTATTGTGAAAATTGGGGAAATTTGGTCTTGGGGGGGGGGGGGGGTATAGTAAAAATTGGTGAAATTTGGTCCTTTGGGGGGGTATTTTGAAAATTGGTGAAATTTGGTCCTTTGGGGGGGTATTGTGAAAATTGGTGAAATGTGGTCTTTTGGGGGGGTATTGTGAAAATTTGTGAAATTTGGTACTTTAGGGGGGTATTATGAAAATTGCTGAAATTTGGTCCTTTAGGGGGGGTATTGTAAAAATTGGTTAAATGTGGTGCTTTGGGGGTGTATTGTGAAAATTGGTGAAATGTGATCCTTTGGGGGGGTATTGTGAAAATTGCTGAAATTTGGTCCTTTGGGAGGGGTTATTGTAAAAATTGGTTAAATGTGGTCCTTTGGGGAGGTATTGTGAAAATTGCTGAAATTTGGTCCTTTGGGGGGTATTGTGAAAATTGGTGAAATCTGGTCCTTTGGGGGGGTATTTTGAAAATTGGTGACATTTGGTCCTTTGGGGGGTATTGTGAAAATTGGTGAAATTTGGTGCTTTGGGAGGGTATTGTGAAAATTGGTGAAATGTGGTCTTTTGGGGGGGTAATGTGAAAATTGGTGAAATGTGGTCCTTGGGGGGGGTATTGTGAAAATTGGTGAATTGTGATTCTTTGGGGCGGGTATTGTATAGATTGGTGAAATTTGGTTTTTGGGGTTATTGTGAAAAGTGCTGAAATTTGGTCCTTTGGGGGTATTGTGAAAATTGATGAAATGTGGTCCTTTAGGGGGGTATTATGAAAATTGCTGAAATTTGGTCCTTTAGGGGGGTATTGTAAAAATTGGTTAAATGTGGTGCTTTGGGGGTGTATTGTGAAAATTGGGGAAATTTGGTCTTGGGGGTATAGTGAAAATTGGTGAAATTTGGTCCTTTGGGGGGGTATTTTCAAAATTGGTGAAATTTGGTCCTTTGGGGGGGTATTGTGAAAATTGGTGAAATTTGGTGCTTTGGGAGGGTATTGTGAAAATTGGTGAAATGTGGTCTTTTGGGGGGGTATTGTGAAAATTGGTGAAATTTGGTCCTTTGGGGGGGTATTTTAAAAATTGCTGAAATGTGGTCCTTTGGGGGGGTATTGTGAAATTTGGTGAAATTTGGTCCCTTGAGGGGGTATCGTGAAAATTGGTGGAATTTGGTCCTTTGGGGGGTATTGTGAAAATTGCTGAAATTTGGTCCTTTGGGGGGTATTGTAAAAATTGTAGAAATTTGCTCCTTGGGGGGGTATTGTAAAAATTGCTGAAATGTGGTCCTTTGTGGGGGTATTGTGAAAATTTGTGAAATTTGGTCCATTTAGGGGGTATAGTGAAAATTGGTGAAATTTGGTCCTTTGGGGGTATTGTTAAAATTGGTGAAATTTGGTCCTTTGGGGGCGGTATTGTGAAAATTGGTGAAATTTGGTCCTTTGGGGGGGGGGGTATTGTGAAAATTGGTGACATTTGGTCCCTTGGGGGAGTATTGTGAAAATTGTTGAAATTTGGTCCTTTGGAAGGATATAGTAAAAATTGTTGAAATGTGGTCCTTTGGGGGCGGTATTGTGAAAATTGGTGAAATTTGGTCCTTTGGGGGCGGTATTGTGAAAATTGGTGAAATTTGGTCCCTTGGGGGGGTATTGTGAAAATTGCTGAAATGTGGTCCTTTGGGGGGGTATTGTGAAATTTGGTGAAATTTGGTCCCTTGAGGGGGTATCATGAAAATTGGTGGAATTTGGTCCTTTGGGGGGTATTGTGAAAATTGCTGAAATTTGGTCCTTTGGGGGGTATTGTAAAAATTGCAGAAATTTGCTCCTTGGGGGGGTATTGTAAAAATTGCTGAAATGTGGTCCTTTGTGGGGGTATTGTGAAAATTGGTAAAATTTGGTCCATTTAGGGGGTATAGTAAAAATTGGTGAAATTTGGTCCTTTGGGGGTATTGTTAAAATTGGTGAAATTTGGTCCTTTGGGGGGTATAGTGAAAATTGGGGAAATTTGGTCCTTGGGGGGGTATTATGAAAATTTGTGAAATTTGGTCCTTTGGGGGGGTATAGTGAAAATTGCTGAAATTTGGTCCTTTGGGGGGTATTATGAAAATTTGTGAAATTTGGTCCTTTGGGGGGTATTGTGATAATTGTTGAAATTTGGTCCTTTGGGGGGATATTATAAAAATTGTTGAAATGTGGTCCTTTGGGGGCGGTATTGTGAAAATTGGTGAAATTTGGTCCTTTGGGGGGTATTGTGAAAATTGGTGAAATTTGGTCTCTTGGGGGGGTATAGTGAAAATTGGTGAAATTTGGTCCCTTGGGGGAGTATTGTGAAAATTGTTAAAATTTGGTCCTTTGGGGGGATATTGTAAAAATTATTGAAATGTGGTCCTTTGGGAGCGGTATTGTGAAAATTGGTGAAATTTGGTCCTTTGGGGGCGGTATTGTGAAAATTGGTGAAATTTGGTCCCTTGGGGGGGTATAGTGAAAATTGGTGAAATTTGGTCCCTTGGGGGGATATTGTAAAAATTGTTGAAATGTGGTCCTTTGGGGGCGGTATTGTGAAAATTGGTGAAATTTGGTCCTTTGGGGGGTATTGTGAAAATTGGTGAAATTTGGTCCTTTGGGGGGGTATTGTGAAACATGGTGAAATGTGGTCCTTTGGGGGGGTATTGTAAAACTTGGTGAAATTTGGTCCTTTGGGGGAGTATTGTGAAAATTGGTCATTTGGGAGGGGGTATTGTGAAAATTGTTTAAATGTGGTCCTTTGGGGGTATTGTGAAATTTGGTCCTTTGGGGGGGGGGGGTATTGTGAAAATTGGTGAATTGTGGTCCTTTGGGGCGGGTATTGTAAAAATTGGTGAAATTTGGTCCTTTGGGGAGTATTGTGTAAATTGGTAAAATTTGGTCATTTGGGGGCGGTATTGTGAAAATTGGTGAAATTTGGTCCCTTGGGGGGGTATAGTGAAAATTGGTGAAATTTAGTCCCTTGGGGGGGTATTGTAAAAATTGCTGAAATGTGGTCCTTTGTGGGGGTATTGTGAAAATTTGTGAAATTTGGTCCATTTAGGGGGTATAGTGAAAATTGGTGAAATTTGGTCCTTTGGGGGTATTGTTAAAATTGGTGAAATTTGGTCCTTTGGGGGCGGTATTGTGAAAATTGGTGAAATTTGGTCCTTTGGGGGGGGGGGGGGGGGGTATTGTGAAAATTGGTGACATTTGGTCCCTTGGGGGAGTATTGTGAAAATTGTTGAAATTTGGTCCTTTGGAAGGATATAGTAAAAATTGTTGAAATGTGGTCCTTTGGGGGCGGTATTGTGAAAATTGGTGAAATTTGGTCCCTTGGGGGGGTATTGTGAAAATTGCTGAAATGTGGTCCTTTGGGGGGGTATTGTGAAATTTGGTGAAATTTGGTCCCTTGAGGGGGTATCATGAAAATTGGTGGAATTTGGTCCTTTGGGGGGTATTGTGAAAATTGCTGAAATTTGGTCCTTTGGGGGGTATTGTAAAAATTGCAGAAATTTGCTCCTTGGGGGGGTATTGTAAAAATTGCTGAAATGTGGTCCTTTGTGGGGGTATTGTGAAAATTGGTAAAATTTGGTCCATTTAGGGGGTATAGTAAAAATTGGTGAAATTTGGTCCTTTGGGGGTATTGTTAAAATTGGTGAAATTTGGTCCTTTGGGGGGTATAGTGAAAATTGGGGAAATTTGGTCCTTGGGGGGGTATTATGAAAATTTGTGAAATTTGGTCCTTTGGGGGGGTATAGTGAAAATTGCTGAAATTTGGTCCTTTGGGGGGTATTATGAAAATTTGTGAAATTTGGTCCTTTGGGGGGTATTGTGATAATTGTTGAAATTTGGTCCTTTGGGGGGATATTATAAAAATTGTTGAAATGTGGTCCTTTGGGGGCGGTATTGTGAAAATTGGTGAAATTTGGTCCTTTGGGGGGTATTGTGAAAATTGGTGAAATTTGGTCTCTTGGGGGGGTATAGTGAAAATTGGTGAAATTTGGTCCCTTGGGGGAGTATTGTGAAAATTGTTAAAATTTGGTCCTTTGGGGGGATATTGTAAAAATTATTGAAATGTGGTCCTTTGGGAGCGGTATTGTGAAAATTGGTGAAATTTGGTCCTTTGGGGGCGGTATTGTGAAAATTGGTGAAATTTGGTCCCTTGGGGGGGTATAGTGAAAATTGGTGAAATTTGGTCCCTTGGGGGGATATTGTAAAAATTGTTGAAATGTGGTCCTTTGGGGGCGGTATTGTGAAAATTGGTGAAATTTGGTCCTTTGGGGGGTATTGTGAAAATTGGTGAAATTTGGTCCTTTGGGGGGGTATTGTGACACATGGTGAAATGTGGTCCTTTGGGGGGGTATTGTAAAACTTGGTGAAATTTGGTCCTTTGGGGGAGTATTGTGAAAATTGGTCATTTGGGAGGGGGTATTGTGAAAATTGTTTAAATGTGGTCCTTTGGGGGTATTGTGAAATTTGGTCCTTTGGGGGGGGGGGTATTGTGAAAATTGGTGAATTGTGGTCCTTTGGGGCGGGTATTGTAAAAATTGGTGAAATTTGGTCCTTTGGGGAGTATTGTGTAAATTGGTAAAATTTGGTCATTTGGGGGCGGTATTGTGAAAATTGGTGAAATTTGGTCCCTTGGGGGGGTATAGTGAAAATTGGTGAAATTTAGTCCCTTGGGGGGATATTGTAAAAATTGTTGAAATGTGGTCCTTTGGGGGCGGTATTGTGAAAATTGGTGAAATTTGGTCCTTTGGGGGGTATTGTGAAAATTGGTGAAATTTGGTCCTTTGGGGGGGTATTGTGAAAATTGGTGAAATGTGGTCCTTTGGGGGGGTATTGTGAAATTTGGTGAAATGTGGTCCTTTGGGGGGTATTGTGAAAATTGTTGAAATTTGGTCCTTTTGGGGGGATATTGTAAAAATTGTTGAAATGTGGTCCTTTGGGGGCGGTATTGTGAAAATTGGTGAAATGTGGTCCTTTCGGGAGGTATTGTGAAAATTGGTGAAATGTGGTCCTTTGGGGGGGTATTGTGAAAATTGGTGAAATGTGGTCCTTTGGGGGGGTATTGTAAAAATTGGTGAAATGTGGTCCTTTGGGGGGTATTGTGAAATTTGGTGAAATGTGGTCCTTTGGGGGGGTATTGTGAAAATTGTTGAAATTTGGTCCTTTGGGGGGATATTGTAAAAATTGCTGAAATGTGGTCCTTTGGGGGCGGTATTGTGAAAATTGGTGAAATTTGGTCCTTTGGGGGGTATTGTAAAAATTGCTGAAATTTTGTCATTTGGAGGGGCATAGGGAAAATTGGTGAAATTTGGTCATTTGGGGGGGGGTATTGTGAAAATTGGTGAATTGTGGTCCTTTGGGGCGGGTATTGTAAAAATAGGGGAAATGTGGTCCTTTGGGGAGGTAATGTGAAAATTGGTGAAATGTGGTCTTTTGGGGGGGTATTGTGAAAATTGGTGAAATTTAGTCCTTTGGGGGGGGGGATTGTAAAAATTGGTGAAATTTGGTCCTTTGGGGGGTATTGTGAAAATCGGTGAAATGTGGTCCTTTGGGGGGTATTGTGAAAATTGGTGAAATTTGGTCCTTTGGGGGGGTATTTTAAAAATTGCTGAAATGTGGTCCTTTGGGGGGGTATTGTGAAAATTGGTGGAATTTGGTCCCTTGGGGGGGTATTGTGAAAATTGCTGAAATGTGGTCCTTATGGGGGGGTATTGTAAAAACTGGTGAAATGTGGTCCTTTGGGGTGGGTATTGTAAAAATTGGTGAAATTTGGTCCTTTAGGGGGGGGATAGTGAAAATTGGTGAAATGTGGTCCTTTGGGGGGTATTGTGAAAATTGGTAAAATGTGGTCCTTTGGGGGGGTATTGTGAAAATTGGTGAAATGTGGTCCTTTGGGGGGGTATTGTGAAAATTGGTGAATTGTGGTTCTTTGGGGCGGGTATTGTAAAAATTGGTGAAATTTGGTCCTTTGGGGGGTATTGTGAAAATTGCTGAAATTTGGTCCTTTGGGGGGTATTGTGAAAATTGGTGAAATTTGGTTCTTTGGGGGGGGGGGGTATTGTAAAAATTGGTGAAATGTGGTCCTTTGGGGAGGTATTGTGAAAATTGGTGAAATGTAGTCCTTTGGGGGGGTATTGTGAAAATTGGTGAAATTTGTTCTTTTGGGGGAGTATTGTGAAAATTGGTGAAATTTGGTTCTTTGGGGGGGGGGGGGGGTATTGTAAAAATTGGTGAAATGTGGTCCTTTGGGGAGGTATTGTGAAAATTGGTGAAATGTAGTCCTTTGGGGGGGTATTGTGAAAATTGGTGAAATTTGGTCCTTTGCGGGGGTATTGTGAAAGTTCGTTAAACTTGGTCCTTTGGGGGTATTGTGAAAATTGGTGAAATTTGGTCCTTTGGGGGGGGTATTGTAAAAATTGTTGAAATGTGGTCCTTTGGGGGGTATTGTGAAATTTGGGGAAATGTGGTCCTTTGGGGGGGTACTGTGAAAATTGGTCAAATTTGTTCTTTTGGGGGAGTATTGTGAAAATTGGTGAAATTTGGTCCTTTGAGGGGTATTTTGAAAATTGGTCATTTGGGTGGGTTCTGTAAAAATTGCTGAAATGTGGTCCTTTGGAGGGGGTATTGTTAAAATTGCTGAAATTTGGTTCTTTGGGGGGGTATTGTGAAAATTGCTGAAATTTGGTCCTTTGGGGGGGTATTGTGAAAATTGGTGAAATTTGGTCCTTTGGGGTGGTATTGTGAAAATTGGTGACATTTGGTCCCTTGGGGGGGTATAGTGAAAATTGCTGAAATTTGGTCCTTTGGGGGGGTATTGTGAAAATTGGTGAAATTTGGTCCCTTGGGGGGTATTGTGAAAATTGGTGAAATTTGGTCCCTTGGGGGGTATTGTGAAAATTGGTGAAATTTGGTCCTTTGGGGGGTATTGTGAAAATTGGGGAAATTTAGTCCTTTGGGGGGAGTATTGTGAAAATTGGTGAAATTTGGTCCTTTGAGGGGTATTTTGAAAATTGGTCATTTGGGTGGGTTCTGTAAAAATTGCTGAAATGTGGTCCTTTGGAGGGGGTATTGTTAAAATTGCTGAAATTTGGTTTTTTGGGGGGTATCGTGAAAATTGGTGAAATTTGGTCCTTTGGAGGGGTATTGTGAAAATTGGTGAAATTTGGTCCTTTGGGGTGGTATTGTGAAAATTGGTGACATTTGGTCCCTTGGGGGGGTATAGTGAAAATTGGTGAAATTTGGTCCTTTGGGGGGGTATTGTGAAAATTGGTGAAATTTGGTCCTTTGGGGTGGTATTGTGAAAATTGGTGACATTTGGTCCCTTGGGGGGGTATAGTGAAAATTGCTGAAATTTGGTCCTTTGGGGGGGTATTGTGAAAATTGGTGAAATTTGGTCCTTTGGGGGGTATTGTGAAAATTGGTGAAATTTGGTCATTTACGGGGGTATAGTGAAAATTGGTGAAATGTGGTCTTTTGGGGGGGTATTGTGAAAATTGCTGAAATGTGGTCCTTTGGGGGGGGTATTGTAAAAATTGGTGAAATTTGGTCCTTTGGGGGGGTATTGTGAAAATTGGGGAAATTTGGTCTTTGGGAGGGTGTATAGTGAAAATTGGTGAAATTTGGTCCTTTGGGGGGGTATTTTGAAAATTGGTGAAATTTGGTCCTTTGGGGGGGTATTGTGAAAATTGGTGAAATTTGGTCATTTACGGGGGTATAGTGAAAATTGGTGAAATGTGGTCCTTTGGGGGGGGTATTGTGAAAATTGGTGAAATTTAATCCTTTGGGGGGTATTGTAAAACTTGCTGAAATGTGGTCCTTTGGGGGGGTATTGTGAAAATTGGTAAAATTTGGTCCCTAGTGGGGTTTAGTGAAAATTGATGAAATTTGGTCCCCTGGGGGGTTTTGGGAAAATTGGGAAAATTTGGTCCTTTGGGGGGTATTGTAAAGATTGGTGAAATTTAGTCCTTTGGGGATATTGTGAAAATTGCTGAAATTTGGTTCTTTAGGGGGCTATTGTGAAAATTGCGGAAATTTGGTCCTTTGGGGGGGTATTGTAAAAATTGCTGAAATTTGGTCCTGTGGGGGGGTATTGTGAAAATTGCTGAAATTTGGTCCTTTTGGGGGGATATTGTAAAAATTGTTGAAATGTGGTCCTTTGGGGGCGGTATTGTGAAAATTGGTGAAATGTGGTCCTTTGGGGGGGTATTGTGAAATTTGGTGAAATGTGGTCCTTTGGGGGGTATTGTGAAAATTGTTGAAATTTGGTCCTTTTGGGGGGATATTGTAAAAATTGTTGAAATGTGGTCCTTTGGGGGCGGTATTGTGAAAATTGGTGAAATGTGGTCCTTTCGGGAGGTATTGTGAAAATTGGTGAAATGTGGTCCTTTGGGGGGGTATTGTGAAAATTGGTGAAATGTGGTCCTTTGGGGGGGTATTGTAAAAATTGGTGAAATGTGGTCCTTTGGGGGGTATTGTGAAATTTGGTGAAATGTGGTCCTTTGGGGGGGTATTGTGAAAATTGTTGAAATTTGGTCCTTTGGGGGGATATTGTAAAAATTGCTGAAATGTGGTCCTTTGGGGGCGGTATTGTGAAAATTGGTGAAATTTGGTCCTTTGGGGGGATATAGTAAAAATTGTTGAAATGTGGTCTTTTGGGGGCGGTATTGTGAAAATTGGTGAAATTTGGTCCCTTGGGGGAGTATTGTGAAAATTGTTGAAATTTGGTCCTTTGGGGGGATATAGTAAAAATTGTGGAAATGTGGTCCTTTGGGGGCGGTATTGTGAAAATTGGTGAAATTTGGTCCTTTGGGGGGTATTGTAAAAATTGCTGAAATTTTGTCATTTGGAGGGGCATAGGGAAAATTGGTGAAATTTGGTCATTTGGGGGGGGGGGGTATTGTGAAAATTGGTGAATTGTGGTCCTTTGGGGCGGGTATTGTAAAAATAGGGGAAATGTGGTCCTTTGGGGAGGTAATGTGAAAATTGGTGAAATGTGGTCTTTTGGGGGGGTATTGTGAAAATTGGTGAAATTTAGTCCTTTGGGGGGGTATTGTGAAAATTGGTGAAATTTGGTCCTTTGGGGGGTATTGTGAAAATCGGTGAAATGTGGTCCTTTGGGGGGTATTGTGAAAATTGGTGAAATTTGGTACTTTGGGGGGCTATTGTGAAAATTGTGGCAATTTGGTGCTTTGGGGGGGTATTGTGAAAATTGCTGAAATTTAGTGCTTTGGGGGTTATTGTGAAAATTGGCGAAATTTGGTCCTTTGCGGGGGTATAGTGAAAATTGGTGAAATGTGGTCCTTTGGGGTGGGTATTGTAAAAATTGGTGAAATTTGGTCCTTTGGGGGGTATTGTGAAAGTTGGTGAAATTTGGTCCTTTGGGGGGGTATTGTGAAAATTGGTGAAATGTGGTCCTTTGGGGGGGTATTTTAAAACTTGGTGAAATTTGGTCCTTTGGGGCGGGTATTGTAAAAATTGGTGAAATTTGGTCCTTTGGGGGGTATTGTGAAAATTGGTAAAATTTGGTCATTTGGGGGCGGTATTGTGAAAATTGGTGAAATTTGGTCCCTTGGGGGGGTATAGTGAAAATTAGTGAAATTTGGTCCCTTGGGGGGATATTGTAAAAATTGTTGAAATGTGGTCCTTTGGGGGCGGTATTGTGAAAATTGTTGAAATTTGGTCCTTTGGGGGGATATTGTAAAAATTGTTGAAATGTGGTCCTTTGGGGGCGGTATTGTGAAAATTGGTGAAATTTGGTCCTTTGGGGGGGTATTGTGAAAATTGGTGAAATTTGGTCCTTTGGGGGGGTATTGTGAAATTTGGTGAAATGTGGTCCTTTGGGGGGTATTGTGAAAATTGGTGAAATTTGGTCCTTTTGGGGGGTATTGTGAAAATTGGTGAATTGTGGTCCTTTGGGGCGGGTATTGTAAAAATTGGTAAAATTTGGTCATTTGGGGGCGGTATTGTGAAAATTGGTGAAATTTGGTCCCTTGGGGGGGGTATAGTGAAAATTGGTGAAATTTGGTCCCTTGGGGGGATATTGTAAAAATTGTTGAAATGTGGTCCTTTGGGGGCGGTATTGTGAAAATTGTTGAAATTTGGTCCTTTGGGGGGATATTGTAAAAATTGTTGAAATGTGGTCCTTTGGGGGCGGTATTGTGAAAATTGGTGAAATTTGGTCCTTTGGGGGGGTATTGTGAAAATTGGTGAAATTTGGTCCTTTGGGGGGGGGGGGGGGGTATTGTAAAAATTGGTAAAATGTGGTCCTTTGGGGGGGTATTGTGAAAATTGTTGAAATTTGGTCCTTTGGGGGGGTATTGTGAAAATTGGTGAAATTTGGTCCCTTGGGGGGGTATAGTGAAAATTGGTGAAATTTGGTCCCTTGGGGGAGTATTGTGAAAATTGTTGAAATTTGGTCCTTTGGGGGGATATAGTAAAAATTGTTGAAATGTGGTCCTTTGGGGGCGGTATTGTGAAAATTGGTGAAATTTGGTCCTTTGGGGGGGTATTGTGAAAATTGGTGAAATTTGGTCCCTTGGGGGGGTATTGTGAAAATTGGTGAAATTTGGTCCCTTGGGGGAGTATTGTGAAAATTGTTGAAATTTGGTCCTTTGGGGGGATATTGTAAAAAGGGTTAAATATATATCTCCCCAGGAAATTGTTACATGTCATCAGTTTCCTGTATCCCGTGACATCATAACACCAAGTAGTTTGTCCAACAAGTAAATGAAAGGAGCCATCAATATGTTTATTAAGGAAATGTCCTTAACTTCCTGAATGACGTCCAAAGAGAAGACGAGAGGTTCTTACTATCTAGATGGTACAAGACATCCAGCTGCTGAAAGTACATGAGGAATCCATTTACAGTAACGTTATTATCAGGAAACCCAACCAGAGAATTGCTGGATCCACTACATTCAGGTATTAAGTGTCTCTGGACATAGCAAAAACCATCACATTTAAAACAAATAGGATGAGGTCTGACCACTGCCACCACTAAGCATGCACAAACTCAAGTCCTTTTACAGGGAAGAGATAAAGGCTCTATAACCACATGCTAAAGTGAGAAGACCTCAGTGAATGCTCACTCACCAGACTTTAAACCTCATTAAAACATCTCACCCTGCAAAACAAATTCTACTTTTTCACATGCTGGTGAATGTGCATTTAAACCACATTTAGCAAGTAAAGTCCAAATGCCCTCAGCCCTTACCATAGGATGAAGCAAAGTTTTGCACCACTGCAGACACATCTTGACCCACTTAGCCATGGGCATACCACATAAATGGCAGCATTTGTACAAAAATAGCTGCACGGCACCAAAAAATTACATCTACAATGTGGGACCACACTGTTGAAGCTTTATAATCAATCCCCAGTGAGAAAGTAACAGATTAGAGAACTAATTATATAAACCTTCCCACACCTTCAATTAGAGAGTGAGAGTATGAATAAACATACTGTACAGTGTCTAGATCCCACATAATACGTCCAACTCATTGCCAGAATTATATATTACTCAGTATCCTATTTAACAACAAGGTGGTTTTGTTAATACTGTGGACAATATCTAATAGAGAAATTAGTTCCACATGAGTGATCTGTTCCAATCAGACTTTCCCTGAGTATAAATAATGTAAATATAAACTGTATATGTCCATTTTAAGTTACATTAATAAAATTAAATGATTTTTCAATATTAAGAGCACAGTTGCTCCTTGTTTCTTGTTTAATTGCTTTTGTGCTATGTGAATATTTTGATATTCAACGAGATTTCTTTGACAAACTATTTCCCTCATTCAGTACATGGAAAAGGCTTCTCACTTGTGTGAGCTCTCTGATGTTTTTTAAGACTTGATTTTCGTGTAAAACATTTCCCACAGTCAGAACATGGAAATGGTTTCTCACCCGTATGTAAACTCTGGTGTCTGACAAGTTTTGATTTCCATGCAAAACATGTCCCGCACTCAGAACATAGAAATGGTTTCTCTGCTGTGTGAGTTTGCTGATGTGTGAAAAGTTTTGATTCTTGTGCAAAACATTTACCACACTCAGAACATGAAAATGGTTTCTCACCTGTGTGAGTTTGCTGATGTGTAAAAAGTTTTGATTTCTGTTCAAAACATGTCCCGCACTCAGAACAGGGAAATGGTTTCTCACCTGTGTGAGTTCTCTGATGTATGAAAAGTTTTGATTTCTGTGCAAAACATTTCCCACATTCAGAACATTGAAATGGTTTCTCACCTGTGTGAGTTCGCTGATGTTGAACAAGACTTGATATTTGTGTAAACCATTTCCCACATTCAGAACATGCAAATGGTTTCTCACCTGTGTGAATTCTCTGATGTTCAACTAGGCTTGATTTGTATCGAAAACATTTACCACACTCACAACATGGAAATGGTTTCCCACCTGTGTGATTTTGCAGATGTTCGAAAAGTTTTGATTTCTGTGCAAAACATTTCCCGCACTCAGAACATGGAAATGGTTTCTCACCTGTGTGAGTTCTCTGATGTGTGAAAAGTATTGATTTCTGTGTAAAACATTTCCCGCACTCAGAACATGGAAATGGTTTCTCACCTGTGTGAGTTCTCTGATGTCTCAAAAGTTTTGATTTCCATGCAAAACATTTCTCACACTCAGAACATGGAAATGGTTTCTCACCTGTGCGAGTTCTCTGATGTCTAATAAGGTCTGATTTGCATGCAAAACCTTTCCCACCCTCACAACATGGAAAGATTTTATCATCATTAATATGAGCTGTACTATGTGTAAAAATATCTCTGTTTGCAGGAGAACATTCCTCATAAGTAGAGGGATAAGGTGATTTATCTGTACTGTAAAGTATTCGATGTATATTTAGGGAAATGGGGTTCTCTTCTGGAGACTCTTGTGTGATGTTATCTTCTATTTCAAAACCTGGAGATAAAAGGAGACGCCCATCCGAGATATTCATGTGTTTGCATCCATCTGTTGGAAATAAATATATGGAAATATATTTAGATGCCGATGACAGATTTTCAAACTATGAGTGAGTGAGTTCAAGATGTTCAGTTGTTTAATTTCAATTTGCAAACTACAAATAAAACCCTATTATAAAGCACACTGCTTATAATCAGCCGCCATGAACAACTCCAGGCAAATAGCAGACTATGGCGAGTTATATTTCCAAAGCACACACATTGCCCAGCCAGCATACTACGACATAAGCCTCAATAGCCAGTGACAAGGTCCAACTAGACACTACCGGCACACACAGACACTGAAGCCTCAGAAGCATAGTCGATGTGGTCTATATTAGTAGACAGTCCTGCCATAGGTTTAGAATGACTATTCTGCCTACTTGCCTGTTGTACTCCGCCCACCAAATCAAGGGCCAATTCGTTGGACCACGACCTAGTTACTACATGCAGCAAAATCCATCCTGCTTTTCTGCGGGCCCTGGTGAATAACGGCAGTAACTTAGACTCTGCACTACCTCTCTCTATGTCAATCTTAGCTGGTGTTGAGTCTACAAACCTGAAGCTGATCGCAACACCACAAAGTGGAAAAAAGCATTAGGGCAAAGCAGGGCACAATGACAGATCAGCTGATGAAGAGAACCAGTACAGGGTATCCAAGCACATACTGGAGGGCTATTGTGCAATGATGGGTGTGTGGTTACAGCTCTGTGTCTCCAGGAAAGTAGACTGTGTGTGAAGTGTATGTTCTAATGATGTGTGTGTGTGTGTGTGTGTGTGTGTGTGTGTGTGTGTGTTATCACCTGGGAATCATCTGGTATTTTACTTTAAAATTACAGTGTTAATATACAACAAATTGATCAATAATTCATGGATGATCAGAAGGGGAAATTAATGGGTAACATCACATGTGGTAGTACACAGAGAGGATTATTGGTATCATCACAAGAGGTAGTGTATAGAAGGTCCATAGGTAAATTCACTGAGTCCTTTAGGATTGACATCCCTTGAGATAATAGAATTTTTGTACTCAGTGAAAATCCTTTTCTCTTAGTCCATTGGGGGACAGTGCTAGACATAGGGGTATAGTAGGTGGTACCAAAGTCCGAAGGAGGGCCGAAATAGGTTTTCCAGAACACACAAACATAGTCAACCCAACAAACAATACAGAGCAAGGGTGGGCGCACAGTGTCTCTCAATGGACTACGAGAAAGGGATTTAACGGCGAGTACAAAAATCCTATTTTCTCTTACGTCCTATTAGGGGACATTGTTAGACATAAGGGACATACCATGGCCACCGCTAAGGGAAGGATTGCTCTTACACAGCTGCGCGCAAAACTTTGTGGCCAAATCTAGCATCCTGGAATGCAAAGCCCTACAACCTGTAAAACTTCACAAAGGTGTGGACAGACGACCAAGTAGCTGCTTGTCACAGCTGTTCGGTTGAAGCTCCGTGACGCGCCACCTAGGAAGCACCTACAGCCCTGGTCGAAAAAGCTGACAAACCTCCTGGGACTGGCCTAGCTGTCGTCGTTTAAGCCAAACCGATGGTGGAAGTGATCCATCCAGCTAAAGACACCTTGGAGGCCGGCCAACTGCGCATCATATAGCACAAACAGATCCATGGTTTTGCGAAGTCCCACAGTGCGGTGTACATTGCACCTAAGGGCGCTGACCACATCCAGTAGTAATAAGGACTGATCCAAAGACCGAGAACTCAGAGACAATACAGGAACCACAATTTCCTGAATCGAATGGAAGTGAAAAAACGACTTTAGGAACAAAAGAGGGCTTGGTGCGAAACTTGAAAAACTATGAAGGAGAAACTCAGGATAATGCCCCCAACTTAAGACAGTTGGCGTGCCAAAGACACTGCCAGAAGAAAAGCCACTTTCCAGGTAAGCTACCTAAGATCCACAGAATCTAAAGGTTCAAACGGTTCTTTGACCAACACTTGAAGAACCAAAATCAGATCCCATGGCTCAACCAAGTGCACAAATGGGGGTAAAACATGATGCATCCTCTGTAACAAAATGTGAACTTCCAGCAGGATAGCCAATTTACGCTGGAAGTAAATTGACAGTGCTGAAACCTGCAACTTCAAAGAGAATAAACACAAGTCCTTCTCAAGGCCTGCAACCTGGAAAGGTTGAAATGAGAGGTATGGAAATGACTTATCTCGCACCAAAGAACATATACCTTCCAGATCTGATAATAGTTGGCAGAGGAATAAGACTTTCTGGCTTTTATCATGGCTGCAGAAAACCCCTTTGCTCTGAGAATCATGATTTCAATAGCCACGCCGTCAAAGCCGACTTAACGAGTGGCAACTAAGATGACCTATGTGAGCAAGTCCAGGCAGAGGTGCAATCTGAATGGTGGTTCTATTGTCATCCCGAGAAGATCCGAGTAACAAGCTCGGTGAGGCCAGTCTGGTTCCCCAAGGATAGCCGCCACCTATTCCCTCTTCAACTTCTTGAGAACCTTCAGGTGCATTGAATGAATTCTGTAGGATCCTGGGATTTTGCACAGAAGAGAGGGACATTGAAGTTTAACAAGGACACCATCAGATCTACAGTACTGTACAGTACTGTGCTACACTTGAGTGAGAAAATGGCGTTTGACAATAATGGCGCCACGAACCAGAGGAGAAGTATCCTAAACCATCTTTCCTTGTGCTGTAATGGCCGGACGGAAGTCTGTATTGTCGGACAGACTACGTTCTAAATGTGGACAGCTTGCTGCCGTCTGCAGAAGATTGTTGAAAATGTTGAGACTGTTATAAAATAGAATGAATTAAAGTGGGCAGCGATGCTTCGCGTGAGACAGCTGTAAAGAATACTCTGCCCGGCTCAGGGTCCCGGAGAGGGCCGCAGATTGTCCACCCACTGGGAAGCATCCCTGATCCCAGCCTGTGCTCCTCCTTGAAATGCAAAATAAATGTCAACCCTAACCCTGTTAAATAAAGTCCAGGGCAGGAGCCCTGAAGAATATGCCCGACTTCTGACTGCACTAAAACTAAACTGAGTACTCCCTCCTGTGGGAGGGGTATAGTAGGGGTGGAGCTACATTCACAAGTTTGATTGTTAAAGTGCCTTAACTCCTTGAACCACCTACTATACCTCTATGTCTAGAAGTGTCCCCCAATAGGACGTAAGAGAAACATCAGACAGTATGAGGAGGAGAATGGTCAGCTCTCTGGGCTGGTAGCACACAGTGATATAATTTGAGGAGGAGACTGGTCAGATCTCTGGGCTGGTAGCACACAGTGATATAATGTGAGGAGGAGACTGGTCAGATCTCTGGGCTGGTAGCACACAATGATATGATGTGAGGAGGAAACTGGTCAGATCTCTGGGCTGGTAGTACACAATGATATGATGTGAGGAGGAGACTGGTGAGATCTCTGGGCTGGTAGCACACAGTGATATGATGTGAGGAGGAGACTGGTCAGATCTCTGGGCTGGTAGCTCACAGTGATATGATGTGAGGAGGTGACTGGTCAGATCTCTGGGCTGGTAGCACACAGTGATATGATGTGAGGAGGAGACTGGTCAGATCTCTGGGCTGGTAGCTCACAGTGATATGATGTGAGGAGGTGACTGGTCAGATCTCTGGGCTGGTAGCACACAGTGATATGATGTGAGGAGGAGACTGGTCAGATCTCTGGGCTGGTAGCACACAGTGATATGATGTGAGGAGGAGACTGGTCAGATCTCTGGGCTGGTAGCACACAATGATATGATGTGAGGAGGAGGCTGGTCAGATCTCTGGGCTGGTAGCACACAGTGATATGATGTGAGGAGGAGGCTGGTCAGATCTCTGGGCTGGTAGCTCACAGTGATATGATGTGAGGAGGTGACTGGTCAGATCTCTGGGCTGGTAGCACACAGTGATATGATGTGAGGAGGAGACTGGTCAGATCTCTGGGCTGGTAGCACACAGTGATATGATGTGAGGAGGAGACTGGTCAGATCTCTGGGCTGGTAGCACACAATGATATGATGTGAGGAGGAGGCTGGTCAGATCACTGGGCTGGTAGCACACAGTGATATGATGTGAGAAGGAGACTGGTCAGATCTCTGGGCTGGTAGCACACAGTGATATGATGTGAGGAGGAGACTGGTCAGATCTCTGGGCTGGTAGCACACAGTGATATGATGTGAGGAGGAGACTGGTCAGATCTCTGGGCTGGTAGCACACAGTGATATGATGTGAGGAGGAGACTGGTCAGATCTCTGGGCTGGTAGCTCACAGTGATATGATGTGAGGAGGTGACTGGTCAGATCTCTGGGCTGGTAGCACACAGTGATATGATGTGAGGAGGAGACTGGTCAGATCTCTGGGCTGGTAGCACACAGTGATATGATGTGAGGAGGAGACTGGTCAGATCTCTGGGCTGGTAGCACACAGTGATATGATGTGAGGAGGTGACTGGTCAGATCTCTGGGCTGGTAGCACACAGTGATATGATGTGAGGAGGAGACTGGTCAGATCTCTGGGCTGGTAGCACAGAGTGATATGATGTGAGGAGGAGACTGGTCAGATCTCTGGGCTGGTAGCACACAGTGATATGATGTGAGGAGGAGACTGGTCAGATCTCTGGGCTGGTAGCACACAGTGATATGATGTGAGGAGGAGACTGGTCAGATCTCTGGGCTGGTAGCACACAGTGATATGATGTGAGGAGGAGACTGGTCAGATCTCTGGGCTGGTAGCACACAGTGATATGATGTGAGGAGGAGACTGGTCAGATCTCTGGGCTGGTAGCACACAATGATATGATGTGAGGAGGATGTCAGGAGTCTAATAGGGGCTGATGGCTCCTAACTCCCACACTGGTCAGATCATTTTTGAAATAAAAATAAGGCTCCAATTCCCAGATACAGCAGCCCTATCACACCAACTTACTCACAAAATACAAATAAATACTGGGGGATCCTCAGGCGCTATAACTTATCTCATATAATTAATCACTAATGGTATAGACCAGCGGTTCCCAAAGTGTGCTCCCAAGGGTGCCGCGGCGCTGCCACTGGGGTGCCGCGACCAGCCAGAGGAAAAAGAAAAAAAAAAGAAAAAACGCTTACCAATCCGCGCGGCTCCGGGATCCAGCATCCTTCTCTCTCCTGCAGCTTGTCACTGATTGTCGGGCGCGCGGATTGGTAAGTGTTTTTTCTTTTTTTTTTCTTTTTCCTCTGGCTGGCCGCGGCGGAGGGGGGGTCAGAGTGGCTAAGAGGGGGTCAGCGTGGCGGAGGGGGGCAGAGTGGCGGCCAAGTGAGAGAGAAGCATAGAGAAAGGGGCAGAGAGTGAGAGAGTGTGGCAGGGGCAGAGTGGCAGGGGCAAAGTGAGAGGGGGGGCAGAGTGAGAAGGGGGCAGCGGGGACAGAGTGAAAGGGCAGTGTGAGAGAGGGCAGAGGGGCAAAAAGAGAGGGCAGCGTGAGAGAGGGTAGAGTAAGAGGAGGCAGCATGAGAGAGGGCAGAGGGGCAGCGTGAGATGAGGCAGCGTGCGGGAGGGCAAAGGGGCAGCATGAGATGAGGCAGCATGAGAGAGGGCAGAGGGGCAGTGTAAGAGGAGGCAGCGTGAGAGAGGGCAGAGTGGCAGCGTGAGAGGAGGCAGCGTGAGAGAGGTCAGAGGGGCAGTGTGAGAGGAGGCAGCTTGAGAGAGGGCAGAGGGGCAGCGTGAGAGAGGGCAGAGGAGGCAGTGTGAGAGAGGGCAGAGTGGCAGCGTGAGAGGAGGCAGCGTGAGAGAGGGCAGAGGGGCAGGGTGAGAGGCAGAAGCGTGAGAGAGGGCAGAGGGGCAGAGTGAGATGAGGCAGCGTGAGAGAGGGCAGAGGGGCAGTGTGAGAGAGGGCAAAGGGGCAGCATGAGATGAGGCAGCGTGAGAGAGGGCAGAGGGGCAGTGTAAGAGGAGGCAGCGTGAGAGAGGGCAGAGGGGCAGTGTGAGAGAGGGCAGAGGAGGCAGTGTGAGAGAGGGCAGAGGGGCAGTGTGAGAGGAGGCAGCGTGAGAGAGGGCACAGGGGCAGCATGAGAGAGGGCAGAGGTTGTTGATGTGACTGAATAAGCAGAATATGTGACTCTTCTGTAATAAATGTTTATTACTCACCTGTGCTGATATCTGTAAGGATTTCCTCCTCCTTATACTGCTGATCACCCCTCACATACGTCTCTTCCTTTCCTTCTATCGTTTCTACTTTAATATCAGTCAAGACGTCATCCTAAATAGCCAACAAAACAATAACAATATCATGATTATCTTAGTTATATGGCGCCATAGAATCCGCAGCGCCGCACAATCAACAAAAAAGAAACAGAACAAAATACAGAAAAGGGAGAAGAGAAACAATATAATCAGTAAAAATCAATGCAAGAGACAATAGAAAAAGCAACTACATCAGAAGACAACTAGAACAAAGGAAGCAATACAAAGAGGATAGGAGGTAGAGAGTCAAACTTGTGAGAGTTACATTAAGAAGATTATGGTAATAAAATATATCACATCTAATAATATCTCATTTAATCATTTGAGATTAAACAGAAGACTATCAGTATATAAGATCCACACAGCTCTTTTAAAGATCATATAATAAAGACACTTTGGCGAGACCCTAAAATGTCATCTACCTGATACTTCTGTGGGATAATCAGATTTTCCTGTGTACAATCCTGTGAATAATGAGGACGGAGATATCTCTCTGGGGTATTTCTGTTACTGGATCCATCTGTAGGAAACACACAGTGACTGATTACATTGTATATATAAGCAGTATGTGACTCTTCTGTAATAAGTGATTATTACTCACCTGTGCTGATATCTGTAGGGATTTCCTCCTCCTTACACTGCTGATCACCCCTCACATACGTCTCTTCCTCTCCCTCTGTAATTTCTACTTTAATATCAGTCAGGACGTCATCCTAAGTAGCCCACAAAACAAAAATAAAATCACATTTAATTATATCGGATTTAATAAATTCAAATAAAATAGAAGCCAATCAGTGTATAAGATCTTTATATATATTTATTTTTACAGATAATATAATATAATATAAAGTCACATTACTGTTCTGGTATTTGCGAGACCCTAAAATGTCATCTACCTGATTCTCCTGTGGGATACGGGGATTTTCCTGTGTACAATCCTGTGAATAATGAGGATGGAGATATCTTTCTGGGGTATTTCTGTTACTGGATCCATCTGTAGGAAACACACAGTGACTGATTACATTGTTTATATGTGATTCTCAGATGAGTGTATCTAGGTGGCCCTCAGAACTATTCTCTCCTTTACAATAAATGAAAGTCTCCTCTTACCCAGTGATGTGAGGATTCGGCGATTCTCCATCCTCACGTCCTCGTACAGACCCTTCTGTCCTCCTAAATACTTCCAGTCCTGCATAGAGAAATACACAGTGACATCTTGACACCTTGTAGGAACCTGACAACACAATTACAGTCATAATCCAGACATATTTTTATATATATATATATATATATATATATATATATATATAAATATATATGTTTATATAAAAATAAATAATAATAATGTTTTGAGGTGATACCTTTCTTAATATAACATCATGTCTGAGAAGGGACTTCCAAGGGTGAGGGACCCGCTGGAACGTTTGTGCAGCATTATACATGTATAAATTGTCTTCTGGACAGTCTGACCCAGACGTCCTGTGTGCAGAGTGCGGGGCTGAAAGCCATGCGCTCACCCAGGTATCGACAGCCCTGGAGGAGCCGGCCTGGGCCAGATCGCTGGCAACATCCATAGCTGAACTCACTAAGGTGATGTCACGGTCCACAGAGGTATGATATGTTTCTCTTCCCTTGACTGCATCGTCTAACAATGTGGATAACCTTATCCTAGGGCGTCAGACACTCTAGGCTTAGCGGAACCTGAGTCTGGGGATCCTGCTGCTTTTCCTCTGTAAGAAACCGAAGAAGCAGGTTGTTTGTTTTCACCCTGCCCTCAGCTGTTGGACATGGTGTTTGACGCTTGGCAGAAACTTAATCTTTGGCAATTTACCATCGGTTATGGAAGGTATGCATCCACTGGTGTGACTCTCAGGGTTATAACACTTCCAGGTTTAGTCTTTCCCATTTACTTTCCTTTTTACATGCAGGTCTGGATAAATTACTCCGTCTGGGTTCGCTTAAGGTGAAGGTTTCTACACTCTCAATATATTTTCAGCACCAACTGATGGTCTTATTAGAGGTACAGACATTACTCCAGAGAGTCTTACACGTTTAGCTGCCCTTTGTACATCCAGTGGAACCATGGGATCTCAATCATGTGCTGAGGCCTATCACTAGAGTTCTCTTTGAGCCTTTGCATTCAGTGGATCTACGCCATGGTACTTGGAAGGTGGTGCTTCTTTTATCCATTGCTTCTGCTCGGCATGTGTCGGAGCTGGAAGCGCTTTGCTGCAATTCTCCATTCTTGGTTTTTCCCAAAGATAGAGCGGTCCTCCACATTAAACCCTCCTTTGTCCAAAGGTGGTGTCCTGGTTACATTTGAATCAGGAAATTGTTGTTCCAGCATTCCGTCCTTCTATATCTACAGATAACACTTTACCTTTGCTGGACACTGGTTGTGCCCTTCGGTGTTATGTGGATCGTACTGTTTCTGTTAGGAAGACCAAAGACCTCTTCATTCTCTATGACGCACATAAGAGGGGCTGGCCTGCCTCCAGGCAGTCCATTGCTCGTTCGATAACTTCCACCATTCGGTTGGCTTATGTCGGAGACTCTCACCCAGTGACAGACGCCTTGAAAGCGCATTCCACTAGGGCTTTGGGCGCATCTTGGGAGGCACGTTACGGTGCTTAGGTGGAGCAGTTGTGCCGAGCAGCTACGTGGTCGTCTTTCCATAATTTCTCAAAATCCTACAGGTTGCAGGGCTTTGCATCTGCAGATGCGAGCTTTGATGCCAAGGTGTTGTGCTTAGCTGTTCCAGAATGAGCCCTCCTTTAGGAGCAGCTTTGGTATGTCCCCAACATAATGCAAAGGCCCTATCATTCTCCGGGCCTGCCAATCACTTGGTCAGGTCCCAGATCGCTCATCTATGGAGTCCTCTGTTGGTGGTCTCCATCTGGGAGACGCTGCTACTCTTTCGGTCCGGTGCCACCTTCGATTTCGGTCTGCGCATGTGCGGTCCGTTCTTTTGTCAGCTCCCATTCACTTCTATTGGACATCGCCCTCTATTGGTTGCATCATGTAAAACACCTTTTTTTAATCACTCACTGTCAGTTCTTTGAGTCTCTCCTTGTGTGTGGACATTGTTCCTGGCTCCTGTATACCGCTGTATTCCTCCTGATCCAATTCCTGTGCTTCCCAGCATATCTGGACCTAAATATTAGAGATGCTCACTGACCCCCGTGAAGTAGTTTTGGTTTTGATTCTGGATTAGCTTAGTGTTTTGATTTTGGCAAAAACCACCCTCGTGTGTTTTGGTTTTGAATTTTTTAAGGAAAATCCTAAAATATGCTAAAATCACATATTTTTGCTCTTTTTTTGTTCCTACATTATTATTTACCTCAATAACACTAATTTCAAGTAATTTGTAGCCAATTTTGACCACCTCACAGATCACAATATTATTTTCATACACTTTCAGACAAATACTGCAGCAACCTGGCTGGATGGTAAGCGACAGAGCAATGACACAAGCACACGGCAGCTCCTAGCACATCTAGGACACATTGGCACACGGCAGTGGCAGAAAAGAAAAATGGGGGACCGCCCTGCCTCCCACCCCTCGCTATGCTGGATCTTAAAAAGGAATTCAAAATTCGCAAGATTCGACGACATCACAATGACGTTTTGCCTCGTTTTCGATTCTGAGGGTGCGCAACAGTACAGAGCCGATTCGGCTCGGTACTCCGATCCCCTAAGTTCAGGTGTGTTCGAATCTCGAGGAAATGAGCTTGAGCATCTCGACTAAGTATTTACTTTGTCACAGAACCCAGTTCTGTTCAACACCTCTTATTCCATTTAGTACATTACCTTTGCTACTCGTACCTCTCCAATAGACTTTTCCTACCAACTGAGAGGGCTGTGACCTACGTCACGGAAGCAGCCAAGTCCATGTCGCCTTGCAGGGGTCACTGGTGAAAACCTTCTGTGTCGTAACACTCCACACCTCCCAGGAGGTAGTGCTTCATTAGGCAGGTCTAAAGGTCCTATTATTTGTGACTCTGACTTGTAACAGTCCCTCAATGGTAGGAAAGAGAAAAGAGGATTTTTACTCAATGTAACATCTGTTTCTCTGACTCCATTGGGGGACACTGTGCTTGAAAAATGCTCTGAAAATGGTTCTGTTCAGTTAAGTTAGCTGGTTTAGATGCAGTTTGAACAGTGTAGTAGAAGAAACCATATCAGTGCCCCCATCACTTGCATCACTTGACCTGCTGGAGTTGCACTAAAAAGATGAAACCATGCACATGGTTATATCATAGACCCTATACCTTTACCTAAGCTATAGGAAACAGCACTTAATTGCATGTGTGTATATATATATATATATATATATGTGTATCTCATTTATAGATATGAGAGAAGCTGGGAAATACATTTTAGGATATACTTATATAGGTGCTTCGTACGTTTCTCCTGTTATCTAAATAAACATATCAGAATAATTAGAATGTAGATGAATGGCAGAAAGCTCTGTCATGACAAAAACACTACATAAGATCACCTGGCTATATGGACAAATACAGATATTATTGTACATTTTAACACCATATAGAAACATGACTGAAACTGGTAACGAGGGGCTGAGGGTTTAGAGATACTTTTTATACGGAATTTCTTTGTAACATGACACACAGCAGGGTCAGTAACTCAGCTCTATGTCTCCATAGCATGTCTGACAGTGGGATCCAGAGCCCACTCTCCATGGTGGTGTAGTGCCCTGTAATATGTCTTCCATGTAACACCCCTCTATAATAAATCCTTCATATCCATACGTAGAGATGTAGGATAGGGACTGTCTGCGCTGTGAGGATGTATCAGTGGACCTGTGATTGGTTGCTGCCCTGCGGAGAGTATAGGTGTCCCGGCACTAAGTGGAAAGTGAATGGGATGCCATGGTGTAACCTGGTGGGATCTATAGGTGGTGTAACCTGGTGGGATCTATAGACGGTGTAACCTGGTGAGACCTATAGGTGGTGTAACCTGGTGGGATCTATAGGTGGTGTAACCTGGTGAGATCTATAGGTGGTGTAACCTGGCTGAATCTATAGGTGGTGTAACCTGACGGGATCTATAGGTGGTGTAACCTGGTGAGATCTATAGGTGGTGTAACCTGACGGGATCTATAGGTGGTGTAACCTGGTGAGATCTATAGGTGGTGTAACCTGGCTGAATCTATAGGTGGTGTAACCTGACGGGATCTATAGGTGGTGTAACCTGGTGAGATCTATAGGTGGTGTAACCTGACGGGATCTATAGGTGGTGTAACCTGGTGGGATCTATAGGTGGTGTAACCTGGCTGAATCTATAGGTGGTGTAACCTGACGGGATCTATAGGTGGTGTAACCTGACGGGATCTATAGGTGGTGAGGTGTTGTAGGTGTTTGTCACTTACTGCCTAATCCTTTAGAGTGAAGACGTTGTCAGGAGATGTTCCTCTCCTTTGGTTCTTTGTCTTCCTGTTCTTAGTTTGGTGGATGGTCCTGGAGTGGCTTATTTTTGGTGTTCCTCTGGATTAAAGTGGTTGTTGGGTATTGGTGCACTTGTTCCATGGATAACTAATGAAGTAATTTATCCTGTTGGAGAAGCAGATGGGAGAGGAGTCACAGATTGTGGGTGGTGTTTTGGATCCCCCAAAAAAGATGGAAGTGCTGATGTTCAACTTCTTGTTCTCTGTTCTTGTTTCAAGCGGTTATAGCTCTATTGTTCCTATAGCTCTTTTGCGTTTAAAGCTTATATATCTACTTAAGCTCTTTAGCTTGGTTTAGTATCTCTTATTGCTTTACTATTAGATTGTGTAAATGTTGGTGTTAGATGATTTTAGTTTTACTTAAACGCAGTCTGCTCTGTATACTAACAGAGGGATAACATTGTAACCTATTAAAACATTCAATACAAAATGTAACACCAGGTGTGAGTGAGACAAATATTTATTATATGGTAAATAAGAACCACAAAATATTGGTGTTATATAATCAATGACTACCGATATCTATCAGGGTCTCAGGCCAAATATATTACGTAGTTTTCCTTTAACATATAAGATACTTAGTTATTATAGGACCACAAACGTCTGTATAAAACTCTGTATTTTAGGAGGAAATAAATGGGTCACACAAGGAGATATAATAATCTACACAGAAGTACAGCAGACTATCCATAGCTATAGTGCAAACCAGATCTATTTAATCCCGAGGACTCTCAAGAGAAAGAAAGTGATTGAAATAAAAGCATTATTATAAACTCAAATAGTGACAATAACACTGCAATCTGCTTACATTGCATTTTATTAACACATTTCACTATCCTGGATTTTATTTGACTGGTTTTAATAAAGTTACACTCAAAAAATTAACATCTTTTTAATAATCTTAAAATAGTATCAGAGCATCTCGATTTGCCTTTCTTATATATATATATATATATATATATATAATGATCTTCATAGTGTGTTATAAATGTATAATGAAAACAAATGGTGTCAGTCTGTATGACTGTGGGAGGGATTCTGGGTAATATTTATTTAATGGATATTTTATGAAAGACTCATTATATTGCTCATTTGATAAACTCTCCTTCAGTTTGATTGGTTAATGAGTCAGGTATTTATATGTGGATGAGGCCTGATGTGTCCATGGCTGGTCTGTGGGTAATGGAAGAGATGCTGCATGTATGAGGCCCTGATGGCCGGGAGGCTGCACATAAACATGGGGGAACTATATTATTACCTCAGCCTTGTACAGGGCCCGGATGTTGTACAGACTGAGGGCGGGGCTCCAGGCTCTGACATGGCGGCTGAGAAATGTGGCCACGCCACCTGTGCAGTGTAAGTTGTTATCAGGGGCAGAGATATATCTGTAAGACCAATAGTGTGTGGGAGACTACGAGAAAATGGCCGCCGCTCCCCTGCACTGAGGACAATAGTTATAGACACTAACTCTACCGATTAAGTTGATGCCAGTCAGAATAGCGGCGGTCATTTTCCCGTAGTCTCCCACACACACTGTTGGTCTTACAGTAATATCTCCGCCCCTGACAACAACTTACACTGCACAGGGGGCGGGGCCTCAATCTCTCAGTCGCCATCTTAGAACCTGGAGCTCTACATCCGGGCCCTGTACAAGGCTGAGGTAAGATCTCCCTATAATAATATATCAGACAGCGGGAATTACCCCCATAGAGTTACCCCATGTTTATGTGCAGCCTCCCGGCCATTAGGGCTTCATACATGCGGCTGAGCGCTCACATCAGCTGCTACATAATCCTCATTGTGCTGCAGTCAGCAGAAGGCTGTTAGTAATAGCAGAGCTGGTTATTATAATGGCAGAGCTGTGAGAGACTTAATACCCAGACCAGCTACACCACATACACCACAGAGGGGCTCACACACCATGACTAGCCCCCAACCCCCTCCTTCTACCCCATTACCTCACATCCCCCTACTATCACCTCCTACCCAACCACCCCCTCACCAAGTGCCACTAACACATAGCTTGTCTAGTGCTGGAGACTATCCCCCATCCCCCTCCTTCTACCCCCATTACCCCACATCCCTCTACTATCACCTCCTACCCAACCACCCCTCACCAAGTGTCACTAACACATAGCTTGTCTAGTGCTGGAGACTAGCCCCCATCCCCCTCCTTCTAACCCCATCACCCCACATCCCCCTACTATCGCCTCCTACCCAACCACCCCTCACCAAGTGCCAGTAACACATAGCTTGTCTAGTACTGGAGACTATCCCCCATCCCCCTCCTTCTACCCCCATTACCCCACATCCCCCTACTATCACCTCCTACCCAAACACCCCTCACCAAGTGCCACTAACACATAGCTTGTCTAGTACTGGAGACTATCCCCCATCCCCCTCCTTCTACCCCCATTACCCCACATCCCCCTACTATCACCTCCTACCCAACCACCCCTTCACCAAGTGCCACTAACACATAGCTTGTCTAGTGCTGGAGACTAGCCCCATCCCCCTCCCCCTCCTTCTACCCCCATCCCCTCACATCCCCCCTACTATCACCTCCTACCCAACCACCCCTCACCAAGTGCCACTAACACATAGCTTGTCTAGTGCTGGAGACTAGCCCCCATCCCCCTCCTTCTACCCCCATCACCCCACATCCCCCTACTATCACCTCCTACCCAACCACCCCTCACCAAGTGCCACTAACACATAGCTTGTCTAGTGCTGGAGACTAGCCCCCATCCCCCTCCTTCTACCCCCATCACCCCACATCCCCCTACTATCGCCTCCTACCCAACCACCCCTCACCAAGTGCCAGTAACACATAGCTTGTCTAGTACTGGAGACTATCCCCCATCCCCCTCCTTCTACCCCCATTACCCCACATCCCCCTACTATCACCTCCTACCCAACCACCCCCTCACCAAGTGCCACTAACACATAGCGTGTCTAGTGCTGGAGACTAGCCCCCATCCCCCTCCTTCTACCCCCATTACCCCACATCCCCCTACTATCACCTCCTACCCAACCACCCCTCACCAAGTGCCCCTAACACATAGCTTGTCTAGTGCTGGAGACTAGCCCCATCCCCTCCTCCTACCCCCATTACCTCACATCCCCATCCCCTCCTCCTACCCCCATTACCTCACATCCCCCTACTATCACCTCCTACCCAACCACCCCCTCACCAAATGCCACTAACACATAGCTTGTCTAGTGCTGGAGACTATCCCCCATCCCCCTCCTTCTACCCCCATTACCCCACATCCCTCTACTATCACCTCCTACCCAACCACCCCTCACCAAGTGCTACTAACACATAGCTTGTCTAGTGCTGGAGACTAGCCCCCATCCCCTCCTTCTACCCCCATTACCCCACATCCCCCCTACTATCACCTCCTACCCAACCACCCCTCACCAAGTGCCACTAACACATAGCTTGTCTAGTGCTGGAGACTAGCCCCCATCCCCCTCCTTCTACCCCATTACCCCACATCCCCCTACTATCAACTCCTACCCAACCACCCCTCACCAAGGGCTACTAACACATAGCTTGTCTAGTACTGGAGACTATCCCCCATCCCCCTCCTTCTACCCCCATTACCCCACATCCCCCTACTATCACCTCCTACCCAACCACCCCCTCACCAAGTGCCACTAACACATAGCTTGTCTAGTGCTGGAGACTAGCCCCCATCCCCCTCCTTCTACCCCCATTACCCCACATCCCCCTACTATCACCTGCTACCCAACCACCCCTCACCAAGTGCCCCTAACACATAGCTTGTCTAGTGCTGGAGACTAGCCCCATCCCCTCCTCCTACCCCCATTACCTCACATCCCCATCCCCTCCTCCTACCCCCATTACCTCACATCCCCCTACTATCACCTCCTACCCAACCACCCCCTCACCAATTGCCACTAACACATAGCTTGTCTAGTGCTGGAGACTAGCCCCCATCCCCCTCCTTCTACCCCCATTACCCCACATCCCCCTACTATCACCTGCTACCCAACCACCCCTCACCAAGTGCCCCTAACACATAGCTTGTCTAGTGCTGGAGACTAGCCCCATCCCCTCCTCCTACCCCCATTACCTCACATCCCCATCCCCTCCTCCTACCCCCATTACCTCACATCCCCCTACTATCACCTCCTACCCAACCACCCCCTCACCAAGTGCCACTAACACATAGCTTGTCTACTGCTGGATACTAGCCCCCATCCCCCTCCTTCTACCCCCATTACCCCACATCCCTCTACTATCACCTCCTACCCAACCACCCCTCACCAAGTGCCACTAACACATAGCTTGTCTAGTGCTGGAGACTAGCCCCCACCCTCCTTCTTCTACCCCTGTGACGAAATGAGTTTGATAACCCTGTGAGCATGTCTCATTTCTCACATAATGTGAATTATAGCAAATACTTTTTATAGCCTTCTTTTGTTTCCCCAGCTCACCAGACTATAACTGCATTGTCCAATAACATGTGGCTAAGGGGACATTGTAGTTCAGTGTACATATGTATATTGTTTATTGTATATTGATAACTTGAAGTAAGGCTGCTATTCATTGTCTTTAAAGTGAAGCCAGGGGGATTATGGGTAGGGATCAGGCTGCCATGTCCCTGAGTAGGAAAACTAATTAGTGTCCATTGTTCTCACCAGGCTAGTCCAGACAGGCCATCTAACAGGGGAGGTTCCCTGAAAGGACAGCTCATCTTCACTCCCCTGTCCAAACCCCCCCCCCCCCCCCAGTCCAGCACTGACCAATGGTTAAGTAGAATAGACGCAGGGGTTTGCCCAGGGAGGGGAAAGACTGTGGAAATTAGACCTGTGATATATAAGGAACAACTCCAGGGGGGGGGGTGGTCATGCTTGGATTTCATTCAGGAAGGTGCAAGATGGAGTTTTGAATTGTCGTTTTCTAACTCGAGTCTATATATGCAGCTGAGAGGGATCCATGGGTCATGAAGTCTGGACAGCAGGTGACTATATCTCCTTAAGTTATTGGGGTAAGGGACAGATGATGTGGTAAATCTGCCTGGCATTTATTTACTGTGTGTACATAATATTGTAGTGTGATTTGTATGACAATAAATATACTGTTGTATTTTTATAACTGCATTTTGCCTGAGTGACCATACGAATCCTAGAAGGTACTGGGTAGCACTGGGCCAGATAAACCCGGTATCTTCACATTTTTGGTGGCAAGCAGTGGGGTCACTCAGTCCCAGGTCCTATCTGGGTAGAGCTGCAGGGGAACTGTATCGTGATACATTCCAGGGCTCTGCAAAGCAGTTAGCACTAGAAACCAGTTACCACATTATCCTGAACTTACTCCTAAAGGCTTTAAGGTAGAAAGTGTCACGAAAAGCGTTGTGGGCTTTAGGCGAGGGAAGATGCCGCCTAAGTGCCGATTTGATAAGGGGAAGCGCACCCCACCAGAGGAGAGTGGAAGATGGAACCGTGTTTCAAAGAGAGGAAATCCCAGTGAGGTGATCCCTGGAAGTAAAATGGGTGTGAGCTCTAGGAACAAAAGAGCAGATCACAGCCCAGTGTTGAAAAAGTTCCCAAAGGAAGGGATGAAGCAGTCCAGTACACCCAGGAGAAAGGTGTACTGGGATGAAGGACTGTGGGAGTGTCTGCAGGATGGGGATATGGATGTGTTGCACCACCCCACCACAATGCAGCACATTTTGGATTATTGGGATGAGGAGTGCCCAAAGATTATTATGTGGGAAGGAGCCAGTCTACAGGAGAAATTGGAGAACCTGTTGGATGTGTTCCTAATGTTGAAAGAGGAGGCAAGTGCCTGTAATTTTCGGGATGAACCAGAATGGGCTGATTTTACACATGAAGTTATTTGTACTATGCAGATTCTGGCCAAGGGAGAATCCAGATACAACAATAATCAGCAGTACAAACAAGACGTAAATGGACTATTACAGCACAGGAACATGCCTGATGAATCCCCTGCAAATGTATTAATAGAATCTGTCCCATTAGCAGATTCTACAGATCCACTAGAGACAATGAGTATGGAGGAGCTGATAGTGGAATGCCAGGTCCGGGGTGTACCTTACCTGTACTGCACACACATGGATATCCTGAAACGTTTGTTAAAAGATCAGGAGAATCCCATCAATGCCTTTAGTGTTTATAGAAAATGGATGCTCACTTTAGGTCCCCACATACCTCTCTGGGAACAAATGCAATGTCTGCAACAGAGTTTTGAAGAAGCAGAAGATGAGGTATGGCGACAAGGATTTACGGACACTGAAATGTGGCAGGATCAGTGTTATCGAGTGAATACTGAAAAATGCCAATTGGAATATCTTTTGTCACACTCTAAAAAGATGGCTGCTCAGTCTGTTAATCAGGGGGAGGTCCATCCCGGTGGATTAAATACAGTTGCCCAAGCTACTATCTTGGGGGAGACTGTAGAAGAACTGCTTGGTGAGGATGTTGTACCTCTGACTACTCAGAAAGGATTAGGAGAAATTCTCCCATTTGGTGACTTGGATGGAAAAGAGCTACCAAGTAAGTACCATGTAGTAGCATCTTCTGATAATTTGCCAGTGTTATTGGAACCTGAGACTGTGCCTGAGTTAGAACAGAATTACAGAAAAGACCAGTTATCCATCCCTGTTGTGCCTGAAAAGAATTTGTTTAATGAAGTAACGCAGGATACCGCATGTGTGCTCTCCGGGGCAAGTGATGTACAGCTGTACCCAATTGGGACAGAAGAGAATCATAAACTTGCGCAACATATGATCTCAGCAGAAATCATGTTTACAGACTGTATGACAGAATTAATGGGAGAGGATAAAGGAATTGTAATGTCAGGGGCCACTACCATGAGGCCCTGGGAAAATTACACTTATGCCTTCCCCTATGCAGAATTGGCAGATGAGGAGATGTTGACTGAGTGGGTGTCTGAGAGGGCACCAGTACAGCAAGATTCACCAGCCCCACCAGCTTTGATGCATCGCACTCCAGCTCCAAATCTGGGAATCCAGGACCCAATACCAGAGGCCTGCACTGGACCATCCACTTTGTTTTGCTGCCAGGAGGACAAGTCTGTGTCCAATGAGGATTCACACTACCCCGATGCGCCAGAGGCGAGGGAAGTAGTGCAACAGTTGGATGTGGTAGCAGGGGAGGGGAGATGCACACCAACATACTTACAGGGGCACCCACATGTGGTTTGGGAGGGGGACAGAGGATTCCTCATAAGCAAAGAATTAATGGAGCCCCCATGCTTGCCTGCCACTGGGCAGTTGTCCCATGAGTGTTTGGAGGAGGGGGGATTGGATCTTTGCCAGAAACAAACGGACAAAGAGCCAGAAAGTTTGCCTGCCACTTGGCAGTTTTCACTCGAATATGTGGGGGAGGGGAGCATGGTCTCCAGAAACAGAGGACAGGCCAAGGGACTATTTGCAGTTGGGCAATTAAGGGTGGATAAGGCACCCAAGGGATGTTGGACTACAATTGTAATACAATGGATGTATGCACCGGAGTGGCCCAGTTTTATTGTTGTCTCATCTTATGACACAGGGCAGCATAAACCCCCACTCCAGCTGGGTGGGAAGATATGCCTGCAGCCATGGGACCCTGGTGGGAGAAAGAGGAACTGTGTACTGCTGTCTACCTTACCATCAGACCCAGGAGAAACCACAGCAGGCCAGAAACTTTGGACTTGTAAGAAATGATTACTTGGGGCTAGGGAGTCACTGGGAAACAAGGGCTAAAAAAGTAGGGGAGGTATATGTGACGAAATGAGTTTGATAACCCTGTGAGCATGTCTCATTTCTCACATAATGTGAATTATAGCAAATACTTTTTATAGCCTTCTTTTGTTTCCCCAGCTCACCAGACTATAACTGCATTGTCCAATAACATGTGGCTAAGGGGACATTGTAGTTCAGTGTACATATGTATATTGTTTATTGTATATTGATAACTTGAAGTAAGGCTGCTATTCATTGTCTTTAAAGTGAAGCCAGGGGGATTATGGGTAGGGATCAGGCTGCCATGTGCCTGAGTAGGAAAACTAATTAGTGTCCATTGTTCTCACCAGGCTAGTCCAGACAGGCCATCTAACAGGGGAGGTTCCCTGAAAGGACAGCTCATCTTCACTCCCCTGTCCAACCCCCCCCCCCCCCCCCCCCCCCCAGTCCAGCACTGACCAATGGTTAAGTAGAATAGACGCAGGGGTTTGCCCAGGGAGGGGAAAGACTGTGGAAATTAGACCTGTGATATATAAGGAACAACTCCAGGGGGGGGGTGGTCATGCTTGGATTTCATTCAGGAAGGTGCAAGATGGAGTTTTGAATTGTCGTTTTCTAACTCGAGTCTATATATGCAGCTGAGAGGGATCCATGGGTCATGAAGTCTGGACAGCAGGTGACTATATCTCCTTAAGTTATTGGGGTAAGGGACAGATGATGTGGTAAATCTGCCTGGCATTTATTTACTGTGTGTACATAATATTGTAGTGTGATTTGTATGACAATAAATATACTGTTGTATTTTTATAACTGCATTTTGCCTGAGTGACCATACGAATCCTAGAAGGTACTGGGTAGCACTGGGCCAGATAAACCCGGTATCTTCACAACCCCCATTACCCCACATCCGCCTACTATCACCTCCTACCCAACCACCCCTCACCAAGTGCTACTAACACATAGCTTGTCTAGTGCTGGAGACTAGCCCCCACCCTCCTTCTTCTACCCCCATTACCCCACATCCGCCTACTATCACCTCCTACCCAACCACCCCCTCACCAAGTGTCACTAACACATAGCTTGTCTAGTGCTGGAGACTAGCCCCCATCCCCCTCCTTCTATCCCCATTACCCCACATCCCCCTACTATCAGCTCCTACCCAACCACCACTCACCATGTGCTACTAACACATAGCTTGTATAGTGCTGGAGACTAGCCCCCATCCCCCTCCTTCTACCCCCATTACCCCACATCCCCCTACTATCACCTCCTACCCAACCACCCCTCACCAAGTGCCACTAACACATAGCTTGTCTAGTGCTGCAGACTAGCCCCCATCCCCCTCCTTCTACCCCCATTACCCCACATCCCCCCCTACTATCACCTCCTACCCAACCACCCCTCACCAAGTGCTACTAACACATAGCTTGTCTAGTGCTGTAGACTAGCCCCCATCCCCCTCCTTCTACCCCCATTACCCCACATCCCCTCCTACTATCACCTCCTACCCAACCACCCCTCACCAAGTGCCACTAACACATACCTTGTCTAGTACTGGAGACTAGCCCCCATCCCCTTCTTCTACCCCCATTACCCCACATCCCCCTACTATCACCTCCTACCCAACCACCCCTCACCAAGTGCCACTAACACATAGCTTGTCTAGTGCTGGAGACTAGCCCCCATCCCCCTCCTTCTACCCCCATTACCCCACATCCCCTCCTACTATCACCTCCTACCCAACCACCCCTCACCAAGTGCCACTAACACATACCTTGTCTAGTACTGGAGACTAGCCCCCATCCCCTTCTTCTACCCCCATTACCCCACATCCCCCTACTATCACCTCCTACCCAACCACCCCTCACCAAGTGCTACTAACACATAGCTTGTCTAGTGCTGGAGATTAGCCCCATCCCCCTCCTTCTACCCCCATTACCCCACATCCCCTCCTACTATCACCTCCTACCCAACCACCCCTCACCAAGTGCTACTAACACATAGCTTGTCTAGTGCTGGAGACTAGCCCCCATCCCCCTCCTTCTACCCCCATTACCCCACATCCCTCTACTATCACCTCCTACCCAACCACCCCTCACCATGTGCTACTAACACATAGCTTGTATAGTGCTGGAGACTAGCCCCCATCCCCCTCCTTCTACCCCCATTACCCCACATCCCCCTACTATCACCTCCTACCCAACCACCCCTCACCAAGTGCCACTAACACATAGCTTGTCTAGTGCTGCAGACTAGCCCCCATCCCCCTCCTTCTACCCCCATTACCCCACATCCCCCTACTATCGCCTCCTACCCAACCACCCCTCACCAAGTGCCAGTAACACATAGCTTGTCTAGTGCTGGAGACTAGCCCCCACCCCCCTCCTTCTACCCCCATTACCCCACATCCCCCTACTATCACCTCCTACCCAGCCACCCCTCACCAAGTGCCACTAACACATAGCTTGTCTAGTGCTAGAGACTAGCCCCCATCCCCCTCCTTCTACCCCCATTACCCCACATCCCCCCCTACTATCACCTCCTACCCAACCACCCCTCACCAAGTGCTACTAACACATAGCTTGTCTAGTGCTGTAGACTAGCCCCCATCCCCCTCCTTCTACCCCCATTACCCCACATCCCCTCCTACTATCACCTCCTACCCAACCACCCCTCACCAAGTGCCACTAACACATACCTTGTCTAGTACTGGAGACTAGCCCCCATCCCCTTCTTCTACCCCCATTACCCCACATCCCCCTACTATCACCTCCTACCCAACCACCCCTCACCAAGTGCCACTAACACATAGCTTGTCTAGTGCTGGAGACTAGCCCCCATCCCCCACCTTCTACCCCCATTACCCCACATCCCCTCCTACTATCACCTCCTACCCAACCACCCCTCACCAAGTGCCACTAACACATACCTTGTCTAGTACTGGAAACTAGCCCCCATCCCCTTCTTCTACCCCCATTACCCCACATCCCCCTACTATCACCTCCTACCCAACCACCCCTCACCAAGTGCTACTAACACATAGCTTGTCTAGTGCTGGAGATTAGCCCCATCCCCCTCCTTCTACCCCCATTACCCCACATCCCCTCCTACTATCACCTCCTACCCAACCACCCCTCACCAAGTGCTACTAACACATAGCTTGTCTAGTGCTGGAGACTAGCCCCCATCCCCCTCCTTCTACCCCCATTACCCCACATCCCCCTACTATCACCTCCTACCTAACCACCCCTCACCAAGTGCTACTAACACATAGCTTGTCTAGTGCTGGAGACTAGCCCCCATCCCCCTCCTACTATCACCTCCTACCTAACCACCCCTCACCAAGTGCCACTAACACATAGCTTGTCTAGTACTGGAGATTAGCCCCCATCTCCTGGTACTGTATAGGTTCTAGTGTTACGATCACATGACCAGTCTACCTCCTACTCTGACAATATAAAATGAGCAGATACATGACAGCCGCTCAGTACACAGGAGACCCCCAGCTGCAATGTAGTAACACCAGGAGTCCCTCCTACATTCAAGCAAACAGACACCATTATACTCTTTATTATATAACATATATATGCCACAACCTTAAGTCCTCGGTCTCCCTCCAGCTCTCACAGGAAGGGTCTCTTATCCTCATGTCCGTCTCCCTTGTACGACCTTGTTGACGTGTTTTAATGTCTATCCTCCACTAATACTAGTTCAAGACCATCCATGGAAACGTTATTATGCTTAATTGTATTCATGTCACTGTTATCTGTATCAGTCATAATACTTATTGTAGTCATGTTTGTTATATCTGTAGTTACAGCGCCACATCCTCACAGCGCAGACAGTCCCTATCCTACATCTCCACGTATGGATATGAAGGATTTATTATAGAGGGGTTTTACATGAAACACAAATTGTAGATAAATCTGCCCCCTCGACAAGTGGGCTCTTGATCCCTGCTGTAGGGTCTTCTATTGGTGGCATTTTACAATAAATATCTTTTTATTTTTATTTAGTTAATTTAGGAATACAGTAACAGAAGCACATTTTTTCCATGATTCACCCCATGATCTTTTCAGGCAATTTAGTCACTCATAGAAGTGTATCCTAATATATATTCACTGATTGCTCCCATATGGTTACATTCTGTATATGTGTCATTTACTATAGGTTACATAAAGGTATAGGGTGTATACCAGTGATGGGCAACCTGATACACTTCGGGGGCCACATGGTGTTGCCCTCTAACCTTGGAAAGGGCCACACTTTAGCCTTCAGCTCAGTGATAAGGTAAAACAATACATTTAATGACAGAAAGAGACAGTATCTATAATAACATACCAGCCGGCATTTTACACACGTGTTGCCCGCTATAATAAACACATCTAACAATACAAGAGGAAGGAGCTGGGGGCCACAGGTGAGGGCTCGGAGGGCCGCCTGGTGCCCATCACTGGTCTATACTGTAATTGTGTGTGTATGGTTTCATCATCTTATTTTTTTGTTTGTTTGGGTTGGTGCAACCCCTACAGGTCTAGTGATGGGGGCACTGCAATGTTATATCTCACTGACTGGCATGGTATGTGTTATAACACTGGTCACACTGAGCTGAAATAGGGAGAAGGGTTTGGTCCTCGGTGGGGGATCTGGGTGTGTACATCCGGTATTTGATGTGTTGGTAGGGTGGCGAAGGCTTTGAGGTCTCTTTGAAAGGACGGTACCCAGCGCTACGATTACACCTCCTGTACCTCGTTTCTAGGGTTAGTGTGTCTCAGTTATCCGGGGGTCTTACACACTTGTATAGTGGTTATTTTGGAAAATAGAGCCCTATTTGTGGCTTTGGTGTCAAGATAATCTGCGGGTCAGTGCTAAGTGGATGAAACCAACAGGTTGTGTGCCCCTTTGGGGTGACAAAGTTATACCACAGTTATACCAAATGTTCAATTTATATTGACAAGTAAACAACAATATAAGGTCTTTATAATGTGTTCAGGTTTTATATATATATGATCAGTTATATAACACAGCGGCCAAGGTCCTTATACAGATGATGCAGCCACAGTACATAACAATGATGTTATGTTCAGCGTAAGTATCTGCAATGTTCATGGGTTAGTCTACTTAAAGATTGTTAAAAAATGGTATTTATATGTTTTCTGTTTATCTCCGAAGTTGGTCACAATGTGAACTAAAACTGTATTTGATGCCTTGTTGTTGGTGCACTTACATGTCCGTCACATGGAGGGGGGGGTGGGGGGCTGCTGCTCCCGTTCTCCTGTGATCTCCGGACCCCTAGTTAAGCTCTAATGTCGCTCTGCCTTCCCTCCTGAAGTAGGTGGTTGAATGAGACTCACTCCCCGAGGAATCCGTCCAGCAGCGATGAAACATTGTGAGACTCGTGTTGGATGGGTGCAGATTATCAGTACAACACGGAGCTGTCCTAAAAAGCAGCCGCCTCAGACGCCCCGCATCTGATAGTAATTATATGTGTGATAAAATAATTATTTATTTTATAACACACTACAAGGTCCGTCATCAGAACATATAGTGCAGCAGGGTCCAGCACCCACAACAGATGTGCCTCCAGACTGGCTGATCTGCTGCTGTTTCCACCTCTACATAGTACACACATTATGTGACACGTCCTTACTGTACTGACCTACGCTCTCCTCTCCCCTTCCCTCCCCCGTTCAGCATCTGTAAGTGTACAGGGGAGTAAGTGTTAGATGTGTCTCACTCTGTATAAGGACTTAGTCTTATACATTTTTATGCGCTTAGGAAGTAGAGAAATGTGTATATATTTTTTTTTTTTTTAAAGTTTTATTTTTGAAAGGTCACAAACAAGCATCAGTCCAATACAGTATCCGTAACAATCAAGTCAAACAAGTTCAAGGACCTATACATTCAGTGTATATCATACAGAACAGAAGCATGATATTGACCAAATTGTAACTGTAGGGAGAGAAGAGAGAGGAAAAAGAGAAGTTGGTCAGAGAGAGAAAAACCAGTTAGACTAGGGGTGCGGTGTGGAAAAACCACCAATAGAGGAAGAAGAGGGGCAAAGCAGGAGAAGGGAAGAAGAAAGAAAGAAGGGGAAGGCAAGGGAGGGGAGGCGGTAAAGAATCGAGGAAGGGTATCAAGTGGAATGTTGCAGGGGAGTCAAATGGCAAAAGGAGTTTGAACTTGAAAAAATGACATCCACGGTGCCCAAATTTTGTTAAATGATTTAGAAGTATTACGCAGTATGCATGTCATAAACTCCATTTTGTATGAGTGCCAGACTCTATTGATAATTGCCTGCAGAGTAGGCACGGTGGCCTGTTTCCAATTAGTGGCAATTTGACACAGCGCTGCAGAAACTATATGGCGGAACATTTTGGTTTGATGTGTAGTAGCAGATGAAATCCAAGTGGGAGAAGGAAAAACCTAGGAGAGAATGGGATGTCAACCTGCAGAATCTGAGACGCGAAGTCCCTTAGTTCCAACCAGAATGGGGCAAGCTTGGGGCACTGCCACCAAATATGGAGGAAGGACCCTTCCGACGAACATCCTCTCCAGCATGAGCTGGATGTGTCCGGGAAGATTTTTTGAAATTTGGTTGGGACCAGGTACCATCGATAAAGAAGCTTATAGGCGTTTTCTTTCAGCTTCACACAGATTAAGCTAGAGGTCGTGTTAGACTTTATTTCATCCCAATCCTCTCTATCCAAGGGGCCTTCCAAATCTTCCTCCCAGGCTCGCTCATGGGAGTCTTGGATGTCTAAGTTAGGGACTCTCAGTTCCCAATATAATCGAGATATAAGGCCATTTGTAGAGGATCGCCGGAGAAAAAGTGATTTGAATGAGGTCAACGGTCTGATTCTTAAAGTTAATTTAGTGGTGGAGTGAAAATTTCTAAGTTGTAAGTATTGAAAAAAGAAGGTGTTGGGAATAATAAATTTGGTTTTTATGTCTGCGAATGAGGGAAAAGAAGCGTCTTTAGTGATATCATTAAGATAATAAACATCATTCCTTTTCCAAAATTCAAAGGATGAGGCTATACGACCTGGTGGAAAATCTGGGTTGTCAAAGAGAGGGATGATTGCACTAGGAGCCGGGGGCGAGATTAAACTTTGTGTTTGCTCGATCCCAGATTGAAAGCGAATGTGATACAATTGGGTGATAAGTAGCGGACCGAGGACGCTTAGTGGGAGGGAGCCACAGGAGAGAGGAAGCGGAAGAAATACCTAGGCTCTCAGCTTCAATTGAGACCCAGACTCTGGAGGAGCCTGAGGAATTCCACAAAATATATTGGGCAAATTGCGCTGCCAAAAAATAGTTCCTAAAGTTGGGGACCCCCAAGCCACCGTCCCGTGTCGATCTTTGTAGAACAAGAAGCCGTACTCTTGGGCGCTTCCCACCCCAAATAAATTGTGAAGTGTAGTGTTGTAAGAATTTGAATACATACGGTGGGATGCGTATGGGAGGGGCTTGAAAAAGATATAGTAACCTGGGTAAAATGTTCATTTTGACTGAATTGATGCATCCAATCCAGGAAATGAGATTCTTACTCCAGGTTTCTAAGTCAGATTTAATTTGGGATAATAGTTTTGGGTAATTAGCTTGGAAAAGCTGATTATATTGTTTAGTTATATAAATACCCAAGTATTATTTTTTTGGTGCCATTTAAAGGGGAATTTTTGAGTAAGAGAAGATCTCATACTATCTGTGAGATAGAAATCAAGAGTTTCTGTTTTTTGAGGATTGACATTGTATCCCGAAATATAACTGTAGGTTTTGATGTCTGCGAGAAGGGGGGGGAGAGAAATAGTGGGGTCCGAGAGAGTCAAAAGCACGTCGTCGGCGTATAATGATATTTTATGTTTGGATTTCCCTGTTTTAATTCCATGTATCGCCCTGTTAGATCGGATCTTTGCCGCTAATGGTTCAATTAACAGGGCAAAGATTAAAGGCGAGAGTGGGCATCCCTGCCGCGTCCCATTAGAAATTGAAAATGGGGGGAAGCGACTCCGTTGACCACTACCGTTGCTCTAGGGGACTGATACAAAGCTAATAGGCTGTCTAAAAACTGACCAGAAAAACCCATCGACCCCAGAACCCTAGACATAAAGGTCCAAGAGATGCGATCAAATGCTTTTTCTGCATCAAGTGCCATTATTAGTGATGGTGATTTACCAGAATGAATAGAATGTATGAGGTCAATAGCCCGTCTGGTGTTATCTATAGCTTGTCGGCCTGGTATAAATCCAACCTGGTCTGGGTGGATCAGGGAGGGAAGAAGGGTGTTCAAGCGGATCGCTAAAATTTTGGCATAGATTTTAAGGTCCACGTTTAATAAAGATATAGGTCTATAACTGGAACAGGAGGTTGGATCCTTATCTGGTTTTGGTATAACAACGATAGTGGCCAAGGTCGTCGCCTCGTTAAAAGGTGAACTTTTTAAGATGTTGTTAAAAAAATCTGTCATGTGGGGCAAGGTCTCTAGAATTTTTTTTATAATATTGCGCTGTGAATCCGTCCGGGCCAGGAGCCGATAACGATTTCATTGCTTTTATCGCTGAGATCGTTTCTATTTGGGTGATGTCGGCATTCAAGAAAGTGGCATCAGCGTCCGAAAGATGTGGTAGAGCGAGTGATGATAGAAAAAATGTAAGTTCTGAGTCAAGAGATTCAACAGAGGATGAAGTCTTGGGAAGATTGTATAGTGCTTTGTAATAATCATGAAATTCTTGAGCCATTTGAACCGGGTCATACATAGGCTGCGAGTTAGGAGACTTTTTAAGTTTTGTAATCTGTCCTCGAGATTTTTTCTGCCGAAGTTTGTTGGCGAGCATTGAGTCAACTTTGTCAGCCTTTCGTAAAATTGCTGATTTAACTTTTTGAGAGTGTTAGCTGCTCTACGAGAGAGAATTGCATTTAGCTGGCCTCTTACTGCAGAAATTTGTGTTTGTAATGTCGAGGAAGGATGAGCTTTGTGCTGGGCAAGGAGGGAGGTTAACTTGGTCTCAAGGGAAATAATTTCTTGGGATGCTAATTTTCTGGCTGTGGAGGATTTGCTAATCAGTCTACCTCGAATGGTAGCCTTATGGGCTTCCCATAAAATGCCCGGGGTAATATCCTCTGAAGTGTTTAGATCAAAATATTCTTTGATTGCGTCTTTAATTTCTTGTTGGGCCGATTGTACCAACAAAAGGGAGTCGTCAAGGCGCCAACGCCGCGAACGTGGGGCTAACTTTATTAGATCAAGAGTGATGTAAACTCCAGCATGGTCTGTCCAAGTAAGCGGGGAGATTCCTGCATCTAATATTGTTTGAGTGAGGGAATGAGAGACAAAGATCATGTCTATACAGGAGTTACTACCGTGTGGGGCAGAGTAATGTGTAAAGTCTTTTGCATCAGCGTTTTTCAAGCGCCAGGTGTCATGTAGTGCTAAGTTGCGTATGCCGACTGATAAGGATTGAGAGTCTTTCAAAGAAGAGGAGGGGAATTTTTGGCTAGAAGATCCAGAGGACCTATCTACTGTTGGATTTAAAATAGTATTAAAATCTCCAGCCAGAATTATATGACCCTGTGCAAGGCGCCCAATACGATTAAACTCATCTGAGAAAAAGGAGCTTTGACCCTGATTCGGTGCATAAAGAGAGATAAGTGTAACTTGCTCAGAATGGAGTGTGCCTATCAGAATCAAGCAGCGGCCCTCTGGGTCAGAGTGTGACTTGGTTAGGAGGAAGGGAACTCTGTTGTGTATTAGAATAGCTACCCCACGTTTTTTGCAATCCGCAGAGGCGAAAAATGTTTGAGTGTATAGCTTACTTTGGAGACGAGTGTGCTGTCCCGTGAGATGGGTCTCCTGAAGGAAGACTATATTGGCTCTCTCTCTCCTGCAGGCTCCCAAGACCACCGCACGCTTAGTAGGTGAATTCAGGCCGTTGACATTAATCGAGAGCACCTTGAGAGCCATGGGTGTTGTAGATAGTGTGAATCCTACATGATATCAGCAAAAAAAAGCAATTTACATGAAAAATTTGAGAGCAGAAAAAGGCATCCATCCACTTGGTATTTCGGGAGAAAGGGGGGGAGCAGGGAAGGATGCCACAGGTAAGAGGGAGAGGAGAGGAAAGGTGAGCAGGAGGCCTAAATAGGCCGTAACCCTCAGAGAGGAGAGCCCATGATAGGGCTATCAAAGAAATAACACAAAAAGAAAAATACATTGCAAAACTAGTAAGGGTGTTTGTGGGGGGTGTTGGAGTTAGTGAGGTGTTGGTTGGCCGTACGAGGGGCCGTTAGAGACTGTCCAGCTCAAATGGCTGGCATAGCTAGTACATTATTGGAATGGGTAATTGACCAGAGGGGGGGGGGGGGGGTGGTAATAAAATGGGGAATGGAGGGGGGGGGGGCGGGGGTTAGGAAAATATAGGGGGTGAGGGGGTGGGGAGCGGAGAGACAGAAACGAAAACAAGAACGACAAAAAAAGGGAGGGAGGGGAGGGGGTTGAGACAAACAGCACAACCCATGTTACAACATCAAATCTGTGAACAATAGCAACATTACTAACCGGTGATGTCAAACCATGGTACCAACAATAGCGTTATGCCCCTGAGTTCTAAGTCCCATAAGGGGATATAATCTGTAAACTGTAAATAACTTGGTGCCAGTAACAAAAGGTAAATCAGTTATTAGGTGCCCTTGTTGGTTGCCCAGTGGCTAAACAAAATAAAAATAAAAGACAACAGTGTTCTTGTAACATAGGAGGAAACTAGGTAATCAGGGTGTGAGAACCTGAGTCCAAAATGAAGGAGTAGGATGGATCCTATTGGAGGACTTCAGAAGTTTGCGGTCAGTCTGGAGCCGCAGGAGATCTTGCAGGCCGTCGTTCCACCGTTGTCCAGTCAGGAGGAGGAGCTGAATCAGATCTTGAGGGATTACTATGTGTTGCAGAAGGGGTAGGGTCTGGAAGAATCTTGAGTTTAGCAAGGACTTCTTGCCCTTGAGGTAAGGATTTGGCATATAGGATAGAGTTCCCTGCAAACACTTGTAGCTGAAATGGAAATCCCCATCTATATCTGTAGTTGTGTTGACGGAAGTATTCGCGTCACTGGCTGTAGATCTCTGCGTTTTTGGATAGTGGAAGGAGCCAGATCTTGAAATATCTGAAGTTGCATGTCTTGGAAGTCGATCGTATCTTTGGACCTAACTGCATTAAGAATTTTTTCTTTCGTTTGATAGTAGTGCAGGCGAACAATGATGTCTCGCGGTCTTTGATCTGCTGTTGGTTTAGCTCTAAGAGCTCGATGCGCCCGATCCATCCGAGTTTCTCTGTCTAATATATCTGGGAGTAGATGTTTGAAGAGGCTGGAAAGGAAGTCTGATATGGTAGAGTTAGAAACTGTCAGAGATGACCTAAACGGGTCCTTTCTCCTGAACTCCAGCTGCTATACCTTGTGGGTATCGATCGATAGAGAGACAGACAAAGTTCAGATGTTGGGCTGAAAATGTATCTGGTTCTGACCAGCCCTAAGTCAGAGTAGTTTTATTTATACATAGTTTCACAGAAAAAGAGAGATAAGGAATGCAAGGTTTCTCAAGGCAACTTGTCCATGTCAGCAGTTTGTGGGCATGACGTAGAGCAGATGTCTTATCACAGTCACGTAGGCCTCAAGTGGGGGTCGGTGGCTCCTGGTACCAACGTTGCTGGATGTGCACATTCTTGAGAAGAGACATGTTGGCGAGAAAGAAATGAATGTGAGGCAGAGTTCATGGAGAATATTCTGCAGCTTGCAGACTATTCTTCTTTCAATAGTAATTATACAAAATGCATTACATTAAGAAGTTCATAAAATGTATATCTCTCACACAACCGACTCTGGTACATGACGGATCCTCAGATTATTTCGCCGAGACCTGTTCTCTTGGTCTTCTTGTTTCTCTTTCATAGCGTCCATCTCAGAGCGAAGCAGTGCTAGCTCTCGCTCATAGGACGTTTGAGCTCGGCAGATATCGTCCGTTTTTGATTCAAGAGTGTCAGTTATAGTGCCAAGGGCTGCAATTTCTGATTTGAACTCGGCGATCGCTTTCTTGAGTTCTTGCTGGAAAGTAAGTTTAATGTCTTGCGCAAGGTTAGTGATGGCCGCCTGAACTGCGGGATCCATGCCCCTGTCCAGTTGAGAGGTAGGACTTGAAGAGCGAGATTGATCAGGTGGCGGTGAGGAGGTCGTTACCTTCTTGGAAGCGGATGTGAATAGAGAAGCTGTGTTTCCTCCAGCGTGCTTCCTATTTTTAGAGGTCATTTTGAATGCAAGATTTTTTCCCCAGAATTTAGAGTCTGCTGTTTGTCCCTTGTGTATACCTTGTTCCTCTCAGATCTCTACAATCAGGGCGATGAGACAAGGAGGTTGGAGGGGTAGGGGGGAGGGGCTCTGGTCATATGCGTACAAATGGTTAAAGCATTCTGCTTAAATCGTCATGACCCCTCAGGCTCAGAGACCCATTGCGGGTTTACATCAGATTTCTCTCCGCTGGGAAATTGAAGTATTGCTCAGAACACCAGCATATCACAGATGATATAGTTGAAAGTGTGATATAAGGGCAGTGTAATTTGCGTGAATGGCCACTAGGTGACAGCAGGATCTCACACTGGGGATTTGTGATCCGTCTGGCCTGTTCAATCACACAGGTGGAGATGAAGCACTTAAAAGAAAGGGTACTCACAGTTCGCTGTAAGGAAGAGTTCAAGTGATTTCTGGGCAGGACTGCTGCTTCCCGACACAGGGGGTAGATGACAGCGCCGCTTACTGGAGCCAGCAGGAGGATATCTAGCTGACAGACCGGAAAAGAAAGCAGTAATGGCGTCTGCGACTTCCGGTGTCGCCGGGCCACGGGACCCTGCTCTGACAAAGTGCTCCTGGTATTTTGAGGATCCACACAGGTAGGCAGAGGCAGTTGTAGATTGGGGGGATTGTTCCTCTTCGCCGAAATCACGGGTCCCGCCGAGTCCCTCACATCGCCGCCTGCAGCCGTGCACAAGATGGGGGTTGCTTGACACAACCCAGCCTAGCCCGGGGAGCCTTTTTATTATTAATAGGACTCCAGGGGTCCCGCGGAACTCCGCTAATACAGCGGCACCACCCAGGTACAGAGGGCTCACTTGCAGCGGTTCCGCCGGTCACATCAATGGCGGCGAAGTCTCTATATGTAGGTGGCAGGTGCCCCAGTCTTTCCCCTCAGTGGCTGCTCTTTTTTGGGGGCCAGGTAATCCCGAAAAAACGGGTTAATATGGCGGTAGCGGGAGAGCCTCTTCAGAGTGCGACCACTCGGAATGGTTGCTAAACCACGCCCCGAGAAATGTGTATTTTACGCAAAGAAATCTCTCTTACACCCAACTCTACATGAGAACCTCAGTGTTCAACATTTTAATATCCTACATGTCTGCTCTGTGATGTTTATCATGATTATTATATTTATTCCTAGACAGTTGAGCTGTGAGGAACCAGAGAATCTTTTACTAGAAGTCAACTGAAGGTGAAACCCGATCTGTGTAAATCACTGATTCCCTGAGGATGGACAAGGACAGGAGTGAGAGGATATTAAATCTCACCCTGGAGATCATCTACCTGCTGACTGGAGAGATGAGGGATTCTGGGAATGTCACAGTGACATTCTTACTGCTATAAATAAAACAGGGACATGACTGGAGATGTGAGGGATTCTGGGAGAGAGGCTCTATGACCCTGGTTACAAGACCCACATGACTCCAGCCTTGGATTAATACTAGGACACTTTCCAAATTGTATATCAGAAGTGTGCATTAGGATGTAGCCCACAAGATTATTTGTGGCCATTAGGCTATGTGAGATCCTCTATAGAAACTTTTTATTTTATAGTTTATTCTTCCCATGATCCTCCTCTCTGGCTCACAGGATGGTGTCCATTCTCACTCTGGTACTTTCTGCTCTGCCTCAGTTGTCTCCCCTGAACAGCTGTAAATGAGCTGCAGGTAGACAGTCTCAGATAGAAGTATCGGTCCCACAATATTCACAGATGTTGGATATATTGTATTGACCACATTATGTTGTTGTTGTGTTTATGTTGTTTCCTATCAATAACTGAGCCTTTTTAACTAATTTTTACAATTCTGTGATGTTTTCCATTTTCAGGAGTTTCTTTTTAATTTGGCAAAATAGACAAATGCTTAATTTTACAGAAATAGCCCCTGCCCTACTTGTAGCTGTTTCCTATATGCACTGTCTATTAGAGTGAATACAGCACTTACCTCTCCTACTATCTTCCACGGCCATTCTGAGTCCTCTGTCTACTACAAGCCCCCACTTCAAACTCATCTTGCTGTTTGCACTGATTTATCCAAGCAGATGATAGATCCGTGGGGGCCGGCTGTAGATAGAGGACTCAGATAGGTGGGACCACTGTAGATGTCCGGAGCTGCAGGAGAGGTAAATGCCACTTTCTTGTATATAGGAAACAGTTACATATAGGATATGGATCACAATTAGAACATTTTTGTATGTTTTGCACAATTAACAGCTAAATAAAATTACAAATATGTGGCTCTTCATTTACCTTGATATCTCTCTTCATACACAGGATTACACAGTAGTGATAAAGAGATCTGGTGAGTGTGTGACACCCAGGAGCCGCCCCCGTGTGTCAGGAGGATTGAGTAGGACCCAGAGCCCCATTACGGTGCCTGAACCTCACTCACTGATACGTGAGGGAAACAATGAACAGAAGATCCTGGACCTGACCAACAAGATCATTCAGCTGGTGACTGGAGAGGTGACTGCTGGAAATGGGACATTATACAGTAACATTAGGGGATGTGTCTGGATGATGACTGTGTCATTGTCTTGTCAGGTTCCTATAAAGTGTGAGGAGGAGTGGGAGAATTTAGAAGGGCCCAAGGGTCTGTACGAGGACGTGAGGATGGAGAATCACCGGATACTCACATCACTGGGTAAGAGGAGACTTTCATTTATTGTAAAGTGGAGCAGTTTTGGAGGCCACCAAGATACACATCATCTGATAATCATATTTATGCAATGTAATCAGTTACTGTGTGTTTCTTACAGATGGATCCAGTAACAGAAATATCCCAGAGAGATATCTCCATCCTCTTTATTCACATGATTGTACACAGGAAAATCCCAGTATCCCACAGGAGCATCAGGTAGATTTTAGGGTCTCACCGAACCCATTATATGATCTGTAAAAAAAAAATCTGTGTGAATCTTATAAACTGATATTCTTCTGTTTCACCTCAAATTATTAAATCAAATACTATTAAATATGATCTTATTGTTTTGTGGGCTATTTAGGATGATGTCCTGACTGATATTAAAGTAGAAATTACAGAGGGAGAGGAAGAGACGTATGTGAGGGATGATCAGCAGTGTAAGGAGGAGGAAATCCCTACAGATATTAACACAGGTGAGTAATAAACACTTATTACAGAAACAGTCACTATTACAATCTCTTATTCTACACCCTCCTCTGTCAGTGCAAACTAATGAGGAAAATGTATCTGTGTAGTGGGGGGGAGTCAGGAGCCATCAGCCGCTATTAGGCTCCTGATCTTCTCCTCACATCATATCATTGTGTGCAACCAGCCCAGAGATCTGACCAGTCTCCTCCTCACATCATATCATTGTGTGCTACCAGCCCAGAGATCTGACCAGTCTCCTCCTCACATCATATCATTGTGTGCTACCAGCCCAGAGATCTGACCAGTCTCCTCCTCACATCATATCACTGTGTGCTACCAGCCCAGAGATCTGACCAGTCTCCTCCTCACATCATATCACTGTGTGCTACCAGCCCAGAGATCTGACCAGTCTCCTCCTCACATCATATCACTGTGTGCTACCAGCCCAGAGATCTGACCAGTCTCCTCCTCACATCATATCACTGTGTGCTACCAGCCCAGAGATCTGACCAGTCTCCTCCTCACATCATATCACTGTGTGCTACCAGCCCAGAGATCTGACCAGTCTCCTCCTCACATCATATCACTGTGTGCTACCAGCCCAGAGATCTGACCAGTCTCCTCCTCACATCATATCACTGTGTGCTACCAGCCCAGAGATCTGACCAGTCTCCTCCTCACATCATATCATTGTGTGCTACCAGCCCAGAGTTCTGACCAGTCTTCTCACACTGGCTGGTGTATCTCATGGGACGTCAGTCTGACACCATGAAATTACCCATGAACCTCCTGTACACTACCTCCTGTGACAGTATCCATAACCATCTCTCTGTACTACCACATGTGACTTTACCATGAATATTTGATCCTCAGCTGTGTATTATCACTATAATACTAATGCAGAATATGAGATTATTCTCCTCCCTCTAAGATCACATACAAATCACACAAATACAATACAATACATCACACAAATGCCATCTTTTCACACACTAATCATTGCACAATAGCTCCCCTCCAATCTGTGTGCTTGGGTGCTCTGTACAGTTGCTTTTTATTCTGCTGATCTGACTCTGTACCGTGCTTTGCCCTTATACATTACTTTGTGCTGTTACCCATCTGTGCCCTGCACCATTCTCATACTCTGTCCTGATGCTCCCCTCTGCTCTGTGCAAGGATGTGAGACCTAAGAGTAGTGTAATCCCATATCCAGGACTCACTGCTAATTTAACCAACTTATCTTTTACTTTTGAGGCTCCAGTGTTTGTGTGTGAGATCAGTGTCTAGTTGGACAATGTCTCTGGCTAACAAGTCTTTTGTGTTCTAGGATGCTGGCTGGGCAATGTGTGTGCTTAGGAAAGATTACTTGCTAATGTCCACATTCTGGCTGGAATTATCCAAACTGATGCACATTGCATGTCACTGTGGCTGGTTTTATGCAGTGTGCTTGGTAATGCAGTTTTGTAATTATAATAAAGTGTTTGTAGTTCGCATATTAAAATTAAACAACTGGTTATTTCAACATTCTCATAGTATGAAAATGTTGGGCATTATAATATGGTAATCAATGTAAAATAAAATGTCTATATCTATGCATTTATTTTATTTCCAGCAGATGGATGCAAACACAGGAATATCTCAGATGAAAAATGTATTTTGTCTACGGATTTTGAAATAGAAGATTATAACATGACAGGTGATTCTCCAGGAAGAAACCCCACTACTCTAAATATACATCCAATACACAAAGCAGATAAATTATCTGATACCTCTAATAATGAAGAATATTCTCTTGATAACATGGATATTATAGCTCATACAGATGATAAAATATTTACATGTTCTGAGTGTGGGAAGTCTTTTACACATAAATCATCTCTTGTTAGACATCAGAGAACTCACACAGGTGAGAAACAGTTTACATGTTCTAACTGTGAGAAATGTTTTACACGTAAATCACATCTTGTTCAACATCAGAGAACTCACACAGGTGAGAAACCGTTTATGTGTTCTGAGTGCGGGAAATGTTTTACAGATAAATCACATCTTGTTCAACATCAGAAAACTCACACAGGTGAGAAACCGTTTGCATGTCCTGAGTGCGGAAAATGTTTTACACAGAACTCAAATCTTGTAAATCAGAAAACTCACACAGGTGAGAAACTGTTTCCATGTTCTGAGTGTGAGAAATGTTTTACACGTAAATCACATCTTGTTGAACATCAGAGAACTCACACAGGTGAGAAACCATTTACCTGTTCTGAGTGCGGGAAATGTTTTATACATAAATTATCTCTTGTTGAACATCAGAGAACTCACACAGGGGAGAAACCATTTACCTGTTCTGAGTGCGGGAAATGTTTAATGCATAAATCAACTTTTGTTGTACATCTGAGAACTCACACAGGTGAGAAACCGTTTACCTGTTCTGACTGTGGAAAATGTTTTATACGTAAATCACATCATGTCGCACATCAGAGAACTCACAGGTGAGAAACTGTTTCCATGTTCTGAGTGTGAGAAATGTTTTACACACAATTTAAAACTTGTTGAACATCAAAAAATGCACATAGGACAAAGGAAATTGGATATGAAACAAGTTTAATGTGATACTTCAAATATTGTAAAATCAGTTGATTATATTAATGTAAATTAAAAAAAAATAGGTGTGTGTATAAATATATATATATATATATATATATATATATATATATATATATATTTGTACTGTTTTTATTAAACAATCAAAAGGGGTACTACAAAGCTTTGTGTTGTCTATTTAAAATACCATATCAGACATATTTTTCTACTTTTGTTATTCGTATAACAGATATTTTATGTAACATACTATATCCTAGTTCTTCAATTCTGGTATTATGAAGAAGAATTGAAATAGGAAAATATGTATTACTCATGTCACCGTGCACATGCTATCTTAATATCCTGTTCCTGGATAGCCTCGTTACGTAACCACACACTTTTATATTCCATAAGACACAACTACTCCAGTCCTTTATACTATAGTAACATCCAAATCTCACACAGTTCTCTATACAACATTTAGTGTCTCAAGGCAGTATATAACCCATAATGAAAATGCAGATATTTGTATGAAAAAGCATATTTACTCACAACAATGTTACAATACATATGTCTCAATCATCCACTGGAGAACACTGGGCCATGGGGTATAGAGCCTCCTTCAGGACATGGGCACTTTAAATCTAACAATTCAATGCTCTTCCCTCTTATACCTCCCCATCCTGCAGTGAAATCAGTTTTTAGAGTGCCCTTAGGGGGGGCAGCAATTTTTTTTATTTTTTATTTTCTCTTGTCCCCCCATTCTGGGCCCCCTGAGAGCCGCTAGGCCCTAGGCAGGTGCCTTGGTTGCCTAGCGGTAAATCTGGCCCTGGTGCCAACAACTACATGCTCATGTCTGTCTCTCCAGCAGCAGGTGTTTACTACTAGCTAGAATGGGATTGCATTGAGTTTGTGTGGCATTGATACTTGTCTCACTTTTTTTATATTGTGTACACTATATCTGCTGGATTTTCCTGCTCTTTTTCTTTTTAGGTTGGATAAAGAGAGGTTTATGTATACTGGGTTCCGGGGGGAGGTACAGGTAGTATAATTAGCTCTCTCCCCTGACTGATTTTAGGTGTGTACTGAACATCAGTCTGGATCAGACATTGCAGTTCAACTCTCCTCTGTTTCCCCAGCAGTAGGTAATTACTTCTAGCTGGAGTGGGATTGCCTGGGATACTTGGTTCTCCTTTGCTGTATCTGCCTTGGTTTATCTTCCTTGCCTGTCCTGCAAAATAAAGGCAGGTCTAGGATGGCGGGGCTTCATCTGTGACTTGTCATACTTATGTGAAATATCAGGCTGTGACCAAGTGGACGGTCAGAAAGGGATGCCTTTGGCGGGAGACCAGCTGTCGTACGCGCTGGTTGGAATCACCTCTGGTTGGGAGAGACCCGCCTGGGCTAAGGCACTAGTGCAGTCTAATTCTGTGTTTACCCAGCAGCTCGCTTCACGTCCGCTGGTTGCAGGAGAAGGGACCTGTCCTTCCATCGAATTCACCGAATCTTCAGCCGATTGCCCCATGCTTCTCTTAGCAATGCCACAGGATGAGCCTGTTTGGGTGATATGCCTGGTTAAAACTGTACAGGCTCTTGTAAAAGTTTCCTTCTCCTTAGAGAATATTCTAGAGAACTCTTCCTTTACAAAGTTGCGGAAAAACCAGTCCTGTCTTAGTCCAGTCCTGGAGAGTGTTGGTTTCTGAGTGCTCTTCCCAAGGAGAGGCTGAGGTAGCAGAGCAATCCAACAAAGAGAATTCTTTGTTTTTGATGAGAGCTCTACAAAACGGTATGGTGTGGATGATTTAGTGTGGACAGTTCCAGGTACTATACATCTAGGAGAGCGGGTAGTCAGCAGAGTCTGCAGGACGCTGTTTCAAAGAAAAAAAATGCATTTGCTTTCCTTATTCTCCGCAAAAAATTGCTCTGCGAGTTGCGGACCCAACCTGTACATAGGTTTAGGTTATATTCAGATATCAGACCCATTATTACTTACCAGAGTAGGTTACAAGAAATTCCACCTAGGGGGTTGCCTCTATAGCGTGATTGTCTAATGCCACTTCTATTCTTATTGACGAATACCACAGCACTTAAGAATGTTACTGACAGAAAGTTGAGACCATTCTTTAAACTGTTAGTGGCTAGTGCTTTACTGAGACCCAATTTTAGCTTCAGATTAGGTCAACTAGATCACAGAAAAGTGGCCAGAGCAACTGTTTGCAGTCTTGGTGCCATAGGTCTGTAATGGTGACCTTGTCGGTACACATCTGGAAGGAATATGTATATCTGGGGACACAGCCCTAGATGCTGGTCAAATCGGCTGCCATAATTTTATCTTGATGAACTCGGCTTGCCGAGTAAATTGGCTCAATGCTTGTTCGGCAGATGGAGAGTCAAAAAGACTCTGGAGTCCTTGTCTTTTACGGGGATGTTTGTTCGGGGTTGACTTGGATGTCGTCAGGTGATAGGTGAAAGAGATCCTACTGGTATATATGCTAAGAACGCAAGACTCTTGGTTTCAGGCCTTTACGCGTAGTTGTAAAGCCACGGGGTCAGGAATCGCTTGAACAGTTTCCAGCTCCTCGTGGAAGATAGCAGGCATGTTCCACTAATCTGCCATTGGCCAGATCATCGAAACAACAGACGGCATGATGGACATTCCAGGCATCATCTGGAAAACTCTGAGAAGATTTGTTGTGGGAATCCAAAGTGATGTTATAAGGCCTGTAATAATTACGATTGATGTAAGCATATTACCATCGGGGGGGTTACTATCACTCGCGGTGATTGGACTTGCATTGAAGTGTGGTTTTTTTTGGGTGATCACTCCTCCACGTAATGAAGAATCTATCCTGTGGAGTTAAAGAGTCTTGTGCTATCATAAGATTCCCCCACGTGGTGAAGATTCTCCTTGGGAGGTTATATATAACCCCCCAATGTTGTGATATACTTCACTATATATATTTTCCTTTTTTCTGGTTTGCACCAGTGGAAAATCTAAGATGAAGAGAAAAAGAGGAATATTGAGAAGATACTGATGTGGACTTTGATGTTTACGTATTTTTGTATGACATAATTTAGCACCTGTTCATATATTCTTTTGTTTTGTGTGTGGTAGTTTGTTGCTGCCGTATGAGACAAGTGGTGTGTAGAAGAGTAATACCAGCCATTCAGATAGGATGGATAAACAAATATTGCCCCTTGGCTCAGAGATGTGCAATGAGAGCAGTTTGGTAATAAATAAAATGGATTTATTATATGCATAAATGTAAATATATCATGTATAAACAGAAAATAGTAGGCTGCAACCTGTAAACCAACATAGGGTGATGCAGAATCAAATAGTAATAATCCATAAGTGAAGGTTTTCCCAGGATTGGGTGAGAAAGTAAATCAAATAGATCAGTTGTAATCTTAAAAGTCCAGACCATAAAACAAGGGTGTAGGTTCCTCTGATTGCAAGGAAAATCAGGCAAAATTGTTCGAAAATTGACCAATATGAACTACAGGCAAACGGCTTCAAAGAACGGTTTTTAGAGAGGGACTATAACCTTGAAATAGTAGAACAAGCTCATAATACCATAAAATGTGCAGATAGAGAAAATATATTTTCTAAAAAAGATGAGAAGATTTTGCACAGGTCTCCTTTATCACCAGATACAGCCAAGATTAAAAAAAAGATTGAATAGTATTCCTCTTTAACCCCTATGAAGAGCTTGAGCGAAATGCATCGGTAAAACATAATTTACTGCGGACGCTATCCTCTCGTCTATTCCTACTGCATAGCAGAATGGCGATCAGCCATTCTTCTCCCACAGACGCATAGAAATCGGAATGGCGAAAGCGTCGATTTCACAGCCCTACAAAAGGGTAAGTCTCACCTTTCTTTTGCCCACGACTGATGGGGCTATTAATGGACTGAGCACTGACTGCTATCCATTGAGCGCACAAACAGGACTACTGCATCTCAGCATTATCGGACACATTATCTATGTCTGCCAATTCAGGAGTCATCATTGTTTGATTTATGCACTTGTGTATAACCTGCAGTATGGAAATATTGCACCTCTTGGATTATTTTTGCATATGAACTGTGACCATCTGGACTCTGTCACAACATCTATATATCACCACAATTACCCAGTCACAGGGATCCTCTCATAACATTACGGCTCTCATCCATCCAGATACCTAACACTTGCAATCAGAGGAACCTACACCCTTGATTTATGATCTGGACTTTTGAGAGTACATCTGGTCTATTTGATTTACTGTCTCAGCCAATCCTGGGAAAACCTTCACTTATGGATTATTACTATTTGATTCTGCATCACCCTATGTTGATTTACAGGTTGCAACCTATTATTTTCTGTATACACATGATATATTTACATTTATGCATATAATAAATCTATTTTATTTCCAAACACCTCTCATTGCACATCTCTGTGCCAAGGGGCAATAGAGGTTTATCTAACCTTTCCAATCCTGTCCACAAACCTCTCTTCGGAGGACGTGATGACCATAAGGACTTGTTGGAATGAGTGGTTTCCCCCTGTGTTGGCACCTCAGTGCTCGCGAGAGGAAGACAGACGTGAGGGCAGCAGGGGGGAAACCACCTGAGAGCACTGAATAGGAGTGGAGTGGCGGGCATATTTTTCCAATTTGGTGGCCGCTGTGGCGACATGTCCTGATTTGCCCATAGTTATGGACACTAAGACGTCTTTTCAGTTCTGAAGCTTTCTCTACCACTTCCCAGCTGCTGTGTTGCAAGCTCCCTCGTAAAAGTTATCTTTAATGAAGACTGTGGTTTTTAGTAGAAGGCAGGAGGTTGAGGAGTGATTTTTACTTTCCTCCTTGGTCATTTATGCCCTAGCTCGCAAAAGATTGCGCACTTTGACAGACACAGATCCCAAATATGGAATGTAGGTGCAAAAATGTATGTGCTAATCCAATAAATGGGCTTTATTGTGTAAAATGATTTGCTTTGTGTGACTGCATTTTTACGGTTGGTAGATTTGTTCCAGTGGATCCAGCAATGGTTTGTTTTTCCTGATAAACTTGTTACTGTAGGTAGATTCCTCATGTCGTTTCAGCAGCCGGATGTATTGTACCTTAGTAAGAACCTCTCTCACATCCTATTTGGACTTGATTCAGGAGGTTCAGGACATGTCTTAATTGCTGCTTTCAGTTACATGTTGGACAGGTTTATTGGTTTTAAGAAGTCAAGGGACACAGGAAATTAATGGCTGTCGAGCTTGTTGAATTATTCATTTTTTAATTGAGGTATTTTAATCAGACCCGTTGCCAGAGGTGTATAAAATCAAGCACCTAGCCGTACAGTCTCCGTTTGCAAATATTTGTGATACAAAATGGGTCGTTCTGAAGAGCTCAGTGACTTCAAGCGTGGTACTGTGATAGGATGCCACCTTTTCAATAACATGGTTCATGAAATTTCATCCCTGCTGGATATTCTACGTTCAACTGTAATTGATATTATTAGAAAGTGGAAGTGTTTAGGGACACCAGCAACTCTGCTCATGTGCAGAATCATCTGAGACACGCCTTAGGCATTATATGTGGAGATGTCTCGGCCCAGCCTTGGATCAGATAAGCATTTTACACTACACACAGAAAAGTATGAATACAACAAAATGGAGCTCAGTGGCCATTTTGATAGGCCTGTGTGACTGGATCACTTATAAGTAACTTATGGTATAAATTTATTTAAAGGAAATAGCGCAGGGCGCTTATTTATATAATTGCAAATGTACTTATGTTTGATATTGTATTGCACTTTTTTTAGTAGGAAATGTATTGGCCAGGAAAGGGAATCGCTCTTGTTTGTAAGCTTAATAGAGGAAATGCATTCATGTCGGAGGTATATGTTTGATTTCTGATGAGCATTTGTAAGTCTGTTGTGAAGCCTAGAGGATGTCCTCATTAAGGCTAATTAAGTCTATTGAATGTGAGTGACCAACACTTGAACGCACAACAGGGGGCCGTTACCTGAATGCAGGTCCTGTTAGACAGACAGGAACTCTAAACAATGGAGACAGCACATCTGAAGAAATCAGGGTGATGTGGAAGTTACATTGTGTTGGATGGAAAACTAGATTACATCCTGAGATCTGAGGGAATATTCTAGACGGGTTGGAGCCAGGTAGGTCCAAGGGGAGGGGCTGGCTTACCCCCTGCCAGGAGTTGTCAGAACTGTATGAAAGGTGAGGTGTTTGTGCATGTAATGTATCATTCTGATGTTAGAACTGACCTGACCACTGATACCTTTAATCAGTGGAACTGTCCTTGTCAGGACACTTGAGCAAAATAAACATCACTCTTTGCTTCAAGACCCTGCTTGACAAGTTCTTCAATAATGCTGTAATCCTGTGAGTTACAGATTAGACCCTAAATCTAATCTGTCCTCTGGCTGTTTCTGAAGTTTGGACCCAGCTTTCCAGTACCACCGCTCTGCCGCTACCAAGCAGCTCTGGCCAGTGTGATACGCCAGAGGGGATCCATCCACAGCACCTTGATTCATAGTAAGCGGTCAGGAGTAGCAGCCCAAGTGTACCAGCATGGGAGTACACTAGCAGTGACAGTTACCTAGAAGGAACGTGGTTCTGAACGCCATAAAGGAGTCCAGTGGTGGCAGCAGGCTCCTCCTACTGCGGCAGGAGGGGCGTATTCTGAATAACAAAAGGGGGCGGTGGAAAAGTAAACCCAGCTGATTCCCAGCAACAACAGGGTGGCATAGGCGGTCCATCCTGTCACAGCACCATTTACAATTTATTGTTTTCCATATAATAAATAGGCTTTATTCTCATAAATGTTGGTACAGCCCACAAAACCATCCGACTGTCACTCACCGGAATGTTAGCTCCTCTGGCTCAAGACTTAGGTCTCTCCCCGTCTTGCCAGCGCCTGTCTTGCGCCGCGGCTGTCTGCCATCTTGACCAGGGGTCTGCGCATGTGCAGACCTACAGACTGTTAAAACCTTGTTCCTCTCCTCATTGGATAAGTAATTACTCCTCACTATTTAAGACACCTGCAGCCCTATTACCTTTGCCTGTTCTAGGTCCTCGTTTCCTGCCTGAGGATTCCTTCCATGAAGTCTCTACTCCACGCCAGTGGTAATACCTGCCAGCCGCAGACCGCTCCATGCTACCTTGTATCTTACCTGCACCTGGACAAGTCTCTACTCCACGCCAGTGGTAATACCTGTTAGCCGCAGACCGCTCCACACTACCTTGTATCTTACCTGGACAAGTCTCTACTCCACGCCAGTGGTAATAGCTGCCAGCTGCAGACCGCTCTCTGCTACCTTGTATCTTACCTGCACCTGGACAAGTCTCTATTCCACGCCAGTGGTAATACCTGCCAGCAGCAGACCGCTTCCCGCTATCTTGTATATGATCTATTACCGTGACTAAGTTTCTACTTGCATTTGTAGTTATACCTGCTAGTCGCTGACTTCCCTGCTACTTTGTATTTAGCTGCCTGTATAGTCTTGCCTTCAGTGGCACTTCGGAACCTCTCATTCCCAAGTACTGCTGGGCATCATTCTGTTGTGTCATTACTATTCCTACTACTCAGAGACTATCTATCTTCTGGCATTCCTCCTATCCAGCGCAAGGGGGTCCTTGCTCTCTCATCTTGTATAGCTGTATCCCTCTACCATACTCCCCAGGGGGCCGCGACCTGCACAGCAGAAACCGCTAAAACCCATACTTCCTTGCGGGAGTTCCTGGAGAAGACCAGCCACTGTGTTAGACTCCGCGCCTCTGGTAAGTAAAGCTACATCTGGTCAATTCTGGGTCAAGCCTCCTAGTGACCGCGACACCGACATTTAATACTTCACAGCTGTAGCAAAGGAAAAGTCACCGTACACTCCGGTGAGATATGTGTCTGTGTGACGTAACCCACAGCTGAGTGCGATGGTGATTTTAAGACAATCATTCACCTTGTACAGGATCTCCTTGGACCGCGGTGCTGCCGCCGGCTGCTCCTTCTGGTTGCAGACTTCCTCTGTGCCGTGGAGAGCTGGCTGTTTCTGGGAAGTGGCCCCAAGCCGATTGTTGATGAGATCGCTCTGGAGCCTCTGTGAGTGTGTGACCGTATTGGGGGAGCTGGAAGTACCGAGCGTCATTGTCCTGCTTCTCTTCCGGTGGCTTTTGGCGCTCTGGATGTCGGGAGGATTTTGTGTGTGTCTTTGGCCATACCGATTTGAGATCCTGGAGGTCCGCGGGAGATCGTTGCGGCGGATGGACAGTGAGTAACCCCTTATAGATTGCCTGCTAGTAACACCAGGCTCATAACAGTCTACTATCTGGAAGGGAAGAATTCAAGCAGGCTGCAATTCTCTACTATTTCCACTGGTGACTGGGGCTTGGCTCCCAACTAGTGGCCCTCTGTTGTTGTGTTGCAGTTTGAGTGACATCCCAAACAAAAGGCTCTATCATTAACAACAAGAAAGAGAGAATATCTTAAATGGGAAGATGCAAGCTATATTAATGTATTAACAGCTGCTCCATGGCTGTCCTGGCTGTCTAAAGTCACATATGGGGGGAGATGACCAGTGACAACTTATGTTCTCTACATATACTACAACTGACAGGAGACTGATTTTTCGGATTGCACTAAGTGTGTAATCGGAGAGCCGAGATGGGCAAAGACAAGAAAGGAAATACCAAGAGAGTTACCAGAAAGTCAACAACAACTCCTCAACGCTTAGACCTGCGTACATTCTTGAAATCATCAAAGATCCCAGAAGCAAGCGATATGGCCTCTTCTAGCAGCGCTTCTCAGCCATCTACACCTGAGTCACCTGCAGCAAAGACACACACCGCTGAATCATCACCTACCAAGGACCAACCAGATTTAGCGCGTTATGCAGCTGCTCCGTACTTTGCCTACAAAGAAAGAAGTTCCTTCCAAAAATTACTTTGAGGCATTGGAGACAAAGATACAAGAGGTGGTGCGGCAAGAAGTTGCTATGCTACAAGCAGATACTGCTCATTTAGGTCATAGGTTGGTGGCCTTAGAAGAACGTAAAGAGGATGATGAGCGCTATAGTTCTCTGCAATCCACGGTAACTGTACAAGCAAAATCCCTACAGTGCTTCCAGTACAAACTCGATGACATGGATAATCGGGGCTGTAGGAATAATTTGAAAATCAGGGGAGGATGGGCCTACTCAAGGTCTGGTTGACGCCCTTACAAAAATCTTCAACAAAGTCTTGGAAAAACCTCTGGACAATGTGATTACCTTTGACAGAGCTCATAGCTCTACATTATCTCGCACAGAAAGATGAAATATTACGGAAACTACGGCAACTGGATGGTCTCAAGTTTAACAACCAGACTATTCAGGTATTTCAAAATCTTTAATGTCACACACTCCAGCAACGAAGAATGCTTAGGCTTCTGACAGAGGAACTACGTAAGAAAAATATCAAATATCGCTGGGGCTTTCCATTTCAATTGCAGGTGGTTCACGAAGGAAAATTGGCTACTCTGAAAGAACCGTCAGATCTTTCTGCCTTTTGTACTGCACTAGATAGCCAACATATCCCGCTTCCAGAATGGCTAGAGTCAACATTGCACATGCCCTCGTTTGCGCCACAACAGGCTGAGGAAAGGTTCCGACAAGTGGGTAAACAAAAGAAATCTCCTCAAAAACGCCAAAACTGACCAACGCAGGAGGATACTTGATTTCTTTTTAAATCATCAAATGTTCCTACTTACTATCAGGTGCTTGTTCGTGAACCACATGTTTCTGTGGACCAGGGCTGCCAGATTTTTCTAATACTTGATACGTATCTGCCTGGTTGGCAAAGTTTACAGTTTTTTTTCTTTTTTTTCTTTATTACTACGTGCCTTTACAGATACCCAGCCTGCCCTTTGAGGGTAGATCCTTCGGTTACCCGATAGAGAGATTAACATATGATCTTCTTGGACACTCTGGACATATTCAAGTCTGAGTGAGATATGTAAATAGTTCTTCAATTTTTTTTTTACTCTTTGCTTATTCCAAGTGCCGTCGTTTCGGAGAGATCAAGACAGATATAGTTTTAGTTAATTAAGTAATCTGTTTATATTTGTAGTGTAAATTTTTCTAAATTTCTAACTTTAGCTCTCATAATTAATGTTATGGATGTTTTTAAGGTATCCTCCTTTGAGGATACATATGTTGTAGTACACGCGAAAATCTTTGTTTTTGATATTTAGCTGTCACTGTCAATAATCCCCCCAGGCACCCCTGACCGCATAGGTTTTTCCGGAACATGACTGGGCTTAGGCTCCTCATGTTTCTTTGGAGCGGTCTCTTTTCATTGTTTACACCCGGAGAGTACTTTATTCAGATGCTCAATAATTGCATATTTCTATTACCTAATCCTGTCTCCCTCCCTTTAAACTATCAACCACTCGGGTGACTTGAACTTATACTCTGGGCCATGTTCTGACAATGTTGGATGACCTTAAGTGTTTGACCCTTAATGTTAAGGGCCTAAATATCCCGGAAAAGAGATCCAGGTTGTTTAGAGACCCGATATCCTCCAAGACAGATGTGGCATTTATACAGGAGACATTTTAAGTTGGGCTCTGAGCCACGGGTATGTGACCGCCACTACCCACATATATTTACATGTAATAAACCCAAGGGTGAAACTCTTGGAGTTGCCATCCTCCTCTCTAGGCGCCTCTCCGTTAAGAATATTGCTATACATAGGTTACATGCAGGTAGAGGTTTAGTTTTGAAATGCAAGATCTTTGATCAACCTTTTACGTTTGTGAATGTATATGCTCCAAATAGTAATCAACCTGTTTTCTTAGAAACTATACTGGATAAAGTAGACCCACTGAGAGAAGGTATCCTGATTATAGGCGGTGACTTTAATTGGATTTTCCACCCTGCCGTTGACGCCCCATCCGGGGCACCTAGATATTCCTGGAAAGCACATCCTAAGCTGAGGCACATTTTACACGGACAGTAGCTGGTTGACACATGGAGGCTTAGACACCTTCTGGAACGGGACTACACATTCTTTTCGCATCCACACAACATTTATTCACGTCTGGACTATTTCTTTTTACATCACACTTAACTTTCCTAAAGGAAGTGGAGAAAGGTCAGACCACATGGTCTGATTATGCCCCAGTTTATATGTCGCTTTCGCTAACATATTCTGGCAGTAGAGCATACACATGGAAATTAAATTAATTTTTAATCCAGGACGCAAATATTAAAGCTCAAATTGAGGTGACAATTGACGAATACGTCCAGTTGAATAGCACTCCTGAGGTTTCCAAAGTCTCTCTATGGGAAGCTCACAAGTGTGTTATAAGGGGAAAATTCATACCGCTGGGTTCGCTTATTAAAAAGCAAAAAATTGCTTACCAAAATACCCATCTGGAGAAAATTAAATCCCTAGAGATGAGACATAAAGCTACACAGGAGGGGGACCACTCTGGCCGAATTAGCAGAGGTCAGAAAGGCATTAAATAAATTGTTGTCTGAAAAGATAAAGTACGTTTATCGTAAGTGCCATAATAAGTTCTTTCAACAGGGGGATAAACCAGCCCTGAGGGCCCAAAGAGCACAATTATACATGCCACGTATCAAATTAGGCGCCGGGAAACTATGTACCACCTCGTCTGATATAGCTGCGGCATTTTACACTTATTATTCTGAGCTTTATAATCTTATCGGTGACTAAAGCCATGCAGCATGTTCACTTAAGCAAGACCGTATAGCCAAATACTTAAAACAGGATTGACTTTCCCACATCAGATGCAGAGAGGCTACAAGCGGTGGAGGCGCCTTTCTCCTCTGGAGAGCTACAGGATGCAATCAAGACAACTCCTTCAGGGAAGAGCCCAGGCCCTGACGACTTTACTGTCTCTTATTATAAAACCTTTAAAACTCAATGCCAATTATGCTTCAGGCCTTCAACTTAATATCCGCATAATCTCATTTCTCACACCACTCCCTGGCAGCACATATTACGGTACTACCTAAAGAGGGAAAGGACCCAGCCTTATGTCCTAGTTACAGACCTATATCTTTGTTAAACATAGATTTAAAATTATACGCCAAACTTATTGCTAATAGGCTGAAAATTTTATTGCCTCAGATAAACCATTCTGATCAGGTAGGTTTTGTTCCGGGTCGGGAGGCGTATGATAATACAACTAAATTATTAGATTTATAAAATGGAATTAAAAATGGGTTAAACTTTTGTATTCACATCCAGTGGCGCGGGTCTGTGTCAATGGGCATCTTTCTCAACAATTTCAAATAGAGCGGGGTACTAGACAGGGATGCCCGTTGTCTCCGGCCCTGTTTGCATTAGCAATAGAGCCGCTGGCCTGTAAGATCCGGCATGATAGAGAAATTGTGGGACTTAGATCAGAGCACAGAGAGGATAAGGTGGCATTATATGCAGATGATATGCTGTTCCTTTCAGATCACGACACTTCCCTAAAACATTTGCTGCGGGTGGTTGATGGATTTGGGTTTTTTTCCGGCCTAAAAATTAATTGGGATAAATCTAGCGTGTTCCCTCTGGGATGGGAGTGTCCCGTGACAATGCCAGAAGGCTTACAGTTAAAATGGGCATCGAAATTCAAATACTTGGGAATATGGATCTCTAATACCCCCGCTGAATATGTAGAACTTAATTTGCGGCCCCAGATCAAATACATTAAAGAAAAAACTCATGTATGGAAGAAGCTCCCACTTTCTGTCTCCGGTAGGATAAATTTAATTAAGATGATGGTGCAGCCAAAGTTTTTATATATACTCCAGCAGTCACCTGTATATATTTCACCCTCCATTTTCCGATGCATTGATAGCTATTTGATTTCATTGGTTTGGGGAGGGGGAAGGGCTAAGGTCAAGCTCAGTTCGCTGTATAGATCCAGATCTTCTGGTGGATTTGCACTTCCTAACTTGAAATTATATTATTTTGCCTCTCAATTGGTCCACCTTAAGGCATGGGTTTCGGACCCCGATTACCATGAGCTACATTGGGTGTTGGTACACCAATTTAATTCTAATCGCACTCCCTTACAGTCACTGCTGGCGGGGCGGCTTGGTATGCGGGCTTCTCTGCTCCTGATTCAGGCAGTTAAGATTTGGACAATCTGTAATAAAATAATGAAACAAACTGACATTGATCCATATACTCCTATCTGGGGGGCAAAGAAATTTAAGAAGTTGAATACAGTGAAGAGGGCCAGGGAGTGGTCTCGGTTGGGTGTGGTGTCGGTAGGTCAGCTTTATGATACAAATGTATTTAAATCCTTCGAACAGTTGGTTGGGGAATTCTCTGTACCCAGAACAATGTTTTATTCTTACCTTCAGTTACGACACGCCCTAGACACACAATTTAAAGGGGAGACTTTGGTGTTTGGGGTGGATCCACTGAGGAAACAATTACAGGCCTTGGGTTATAGAGGTCTGATCTCTCGAATGTATTCATGTCTTCTGTATGAATCCACTGCAGATGGTTTGAGGAATCAGTGGGAAATAGATATTGGCCCTTTATCAGACAAGGAGTGGGAAATGGTTACAGACAGTACTAAAGGTTATACTTCATCATTAAAATTTCAACAAATACAGGTGTTTATCTTACACAGGGCCTACTTTACCCCTATTAGATTGGCAAAATTTCGCCCGGATGCTACCCCTAACTGTCCGAAATGCAATTCGATCAATGCTAACTTTTGGCACCTTCTATGGGAGTGTTCATGTATACAAATCTTCTGGCGAAGGATCAGGAGATGTATTCAGGTTACTGGAATTGAAGTGTCTCTTAGTTCACCGGCCACTTGTCTCTTTGGGCTCCGATTGAAGGGGAAAGTTAATAAACTGACAAAAATGTACATTTCACAGTTATTGATGTTGGCTAAGGTCTGTATAGCGAGGCTGTGGTTGGCCCCGACGAGTCCCACGGTTAAAAATTGGAAAGCACTGGTCAATACCACCATAAGGCACGAGAGATTTGTTTATACTAGCAGACAGGCTCTGAAGGAATTTGAGATTATCTGGTACAGATGGTTAGAGTTTCCATTCTATCCTATGTCATCTAATACAGATGCTCTATCTACTTAAATGTATGGCTACCGCAGTTCTTATAATAAGTATCTGAGTCCATGTAATAAACCCTGCATGTGTAACATACTTATGTATAAGCATTTACGATGTATGATCCTGAATGAATATAGCACATTTATTACTATTATGCTTTAATGTAATCTTGTAAATTCCGTCATTTAATTCTGATATGTATGCGATTGTTTTTCTTTTCTTTTTGTTGTTTAGCATGTTTATATCTTAAAAAATTTCAATAAAAATACTGGATTTAAAAAAAATAAAAAATTATTAGATTTAATCCAGCGTGCAACATCTACTAACACACGGATAGTCTTGCTATCTACCAATGCGGAGAAAGCGTTCGACCGAATAGATTGGGATTTTATGATGGGTGTACTCCGTCATCTGGGCTTGGGTCCCTTAAGTTTAGCACGGATCCAAACGCTGTACTCACATCCGACGGCTAGGGTCCAGGTTAATGCTGACTTATCAGAGCCAGCTAACATTACTAATGGGACAAGACAAGGTTGTCCCTGGTCCCCAATGATTTTTATTCTATGTATGGAGGCTTTGGCGGGGGCCATTAGACTGAATCCAGATATTACTGGCTTGAACTTAGCAGATAGGGAATTCAAATTAGCTCTGTTTGCGGATGATCTCCTCGCAGTTCTTACAAACCCGGTAATTTCAATACCAAATATGATGTCGAAATTCCAGATATTTGGAGAACTTTCTAACTTTAAGGTCAACTATTCAAAATTTGTGGCCCTTAACATTAGAACACCATTGGCCGGCTTTCCCCTTCGTTTGGCACCCTACTCAACTTAAATATTTGGGAGTAATCATCAATAAAGACCTCTCAAAGACCTATGCAGATAATTTCCTTCCCATCACTGCTGCCATTCGAAAAAATTTGAGAGACTGGCTCCCGAAGAATTTTACGCTTATAGGGAGAGTAAACATAGTGAAAATGAATATACTGCCTAGAGTCCTTTATTTGCTACACACACTCCCGGTCTATATCCCTGCTTCGTGGTTTAATGATTTACATAGAGCTTTACGCTATTTTGGAGAGGTAGAAAACCCCGCTTCAAGCATGATATCCTGTATAGACGTAAACATACTGGCGGTTTACAACTGCCTCATTTTTCAACTTATTACGATGCTGTCATGCTGAACAGGGTTCTTGACTGGACGAGAAAGGGATCTGATAAACAATGGGTGTGGATTGAGGAACACACATTAAGAACACAGATTAATTTTATTCCTTGTCAACCATCTTTTTCTATCACTACACACCTAACAATTGCCCCTACCTTGACAAGGTGGTCCAGACTACGAAATATACCGCATGTTTCAACAAAATACTTACCCTTGACTCCACTCTTCGATAATTCAAATTTTCCTCCCGGGCTCAATAAACAGGCCTTCCATAGATGGATACAAGCAGGGGTCACCCATATTGGCCAGCTGGTGGGTGCTTCAGGGGTCATACCTTTTGCTGATTTGCAGTTGAACTAGGATTTACCCAATTCAGACATATGGAGATATTTAAAGATGAAACATTTTATAGGCTCTCCGTGGATTCGTGAGTTCGCAAGACGAACACTTACACAATTTGAGTCCTTGTGTACAAACCCTCAACACCCAAAACACACGTTATCCACCATATATGGAATATTAATTGAACATTCCTTCTGTAAATTACCAAAATTCACCAATGACTGGGAGCAGGAATTGGGAGTTGATATTCCTGAGTCAGATTGGAGTGAAATATTTCAACGTACCCAAGCTAGCTCTGTATGTGTGCGAGTGGTGGAAACACAATATAAAGTGTTGTCAAGGTGCTACCGGTGTCCCAGTGTCCTAGCTAAAATGTTACCGGGACTCCCGGATCTCTGTTGGAGGTGCCAGATGGAGCCGGGCAGCCCTCTACATATTTGGTGGACGTGCCCATCTATTAGGCCCTTTTGGGATACTGTTATACTCCTTTCTAATGAAATAGTGGGTACTGCTTTACCAAACTGCCCAACTTATTGGTTATGAAATGATTCAAAAATATCTATTTCCCAATACAAAAAATCTTCTGTGAAGTATCTCAGTAGTGCAGCAAAGGCTGTGTTACAGTTAATTGGAAGTCAACTGCCCCTACTATCAAAGAATGGTTCGAAAGATTAGACTTTTACATGTCCATGGACGATCTGATTTACTTTTCAGAATATAAATCTAGGGTATTCTAGCTAATATGGTTTGAATGGATGGAGTTCAAGGAAACCTCTTTATACGCTCAATGGAATAAGTGAAGTCCAAGATTTGTTTTTCCTAAGTTTCCCCCTTTCTCCCTTCCGTTTTTCCTCTTCCCCTACCCTTTTAAAAAATAGTATGGCAAAGACGCCTTTTTTTTAATACTTTGTAATATAACGTGTTTAGTTATACTTGTGAAGCTTGATGTTATTTACTTGAACATAACTTATTGATCCATATTACAGACACAATTGGATGTATATATGATGTGAAGTGATAATTGAAGAAACGGTAATATTCAATTGTCTATATAATATTGTTTCATTTTGTATAAGCAGTACCATTTCTTATAACAATAAAAAAAAGAATTAAAAAAAAACCCAAAACATTTTCCACACTTAGAACATGAAAATGGTTTCTCACCCGTGTGAGTTCTGATGTCTGATAAGTCTTGATTTCAGTGCAAAAAATTTCTCACACTCAGAACATGGAAATGGTTTCTCACCTGTGTGAATAATCTGATGTTCAACTAAGCTTGATTTGTATCGAAAACATTTCCCGCACTCAGGACATCGAAATGGTTTCTCACCTGTGTGAGTTCGCTGATGTTCAATAAGATTTGATTTCTGTGCAAAACATTTCCCACATTCAGAACATGGAAATGGCTTCTCACCTGTGTGGGTTCTCTGATGTGTGATAAGTCTTAAATTCTGTGCAAAACATTTCCAACATTCAGAACATGAAAATGGTTTCTCACCTGTGTGAGTTTTCTGGTGTTTATGAAGAGATAATTTAACTGTAATACATTTCCCATCCTCAGAACATGAAGAGATTGTATCATTTGGATGAACTTTACTATTTTCAAAAATATCTCTGTTTGCAGGAGAACATTCCTCATCATTAGAGGGATCAGATGGTTTATCTGTTCTGTGAAGTATTGGATGTAAATTTAGGGTAATGGAGTTCTCTCCTGGAGCATCTTGTGTGATGTTATTTTCTAGTTTGATACCTGTAGATAAAATGAGTTGTCCACCTGAGATATTCATGCGCTTGAATCCATCTGCTGGAAATAAATATATGGAATTACACTGAGATGCAGATTATAGATTTTCATACTATGAGTGAGTTCAAGAAGTTCAGTTGTTTAATTTCAATTTGCAAACTACAAACACTTCAATACAGATACACCACATTATGAAGCACACTGCATATATCCAGCCACATTAGTCAACTCCAGCCAAATTGCAGACTATGGTGAGTTATATTTCCTAAGCATACACATTGCCCAGCCAGCGTAATAGGACAGGAAGCCTCAATAACCAGTGACATTGTCCAACTAGACACCACTGACACACACACAAACACTGGACCCTCATAAGCATAGTAGATGTTGTCTAAATTAGCAGCAAGTCCTACTCTCAACCCCTTGCACAGAGCAGAGAGCATCAGGACAGAGTAGGAGAATGGAGCAGGGTGCAGATTGGTAGCGGTTAGGAATTCTGTATTTCTCTGTCCTACGACTGGGGGACACTGCATTACCTTGGGGTATAGTAGGTGGGTCTGGAGTTAGGCACTTATAAACTTGTTTGTTTCCCTGACACATCCCCCACTATGCCCCTCCTCTGTAGCTGACTTCAGTTGTTGTAAGTGCCTTCTGGAGAAAGGTCACTTCTGTATAGGCTCCTGCCTATACTTAGTTTAGCATTAGGTTTTCCTGCTTTTATTTTTCTTTCCTTTTCAGGTGCAGCGCTGGACTGAAAAGACCCAGAGGAGTGAATAGTCCCGGGGATTAATTCACTCTGAGTTCCAGTGCAGGTAAGCAGCTCTTCAGCACGCTTCCCTCGCACCTCTGCCGGCAGTCATCCCCTAGAGAGAACGAGCAAAGGGGCCATGTTTAATTTGTTTTAATTATGCCTTTAAAGGCAAACTTTTCATTTGGGCCATTTTTTATTATATATTTGGCCTTATACACGGCCGCGGCCACAATCAGATATGCGGGCGGGAGTGAAGGTGTCTCCACCTCTCCTCTCCGCCCGCAGACTTGCCGGCAGCCTCCCCCCCTTCCTCTGCCCCTAGACAACGAGCAGTGGGGGAGAAGGACAGGCATTGCGCACTGTGGAGGCGATGAAACTGTCAGTGAGACTGCACGCACCCTGGGCACGGCAGCGCGGCGGTTCTCACTTTCCCCCGGCTGCAGCCATATTCTGTATATGGGCTGAGCGGCGGTGAGCAGGGGCGTACATGTTAGGAGAGGGGAGTGCACCTCCCCCTCTCTCTCCCTAATGGCGCGAACGGCGGCCATCTTCGATCCGGAGCGCACACACATCAGTGCATACTGTTCCTGACTGCCTCTCTTCACCTGGTAATGTTGGATCGTTTTTAATCATATTTGTAAACGATTGTCAGCCTACTTGCCACACAGTCAGGACCTTTATTTCAGGATCCTGTGACTGCTGTATATATTATAGGATTACCTATTTGAGAATATTGGTAGTTCCTATCCTCCTGTGACATATTTTTCTTTTAAGGCAGATATACATTGATATGGGAATACATAGCTGTATGATATCCCATATGGTGACTGTGAATGGAATGTTTCCATAAGTCTGGTAAAGGGAGTTCTATATATATATAAAATCCCTTTTGTTATGTATAGCCTCCGTTCCACAAGCATTGTGGCTGGGTAACTCTTATACAGTTTTCCAGATATGCAGTATGTCTCAGGAATTACCTAGGGGGTAATAAACACGCTGTTTTATATGCTCTACATTATTTATGTGGCACAAAATTAATATACAGTGTTATCCCGTGGTACGCTGGTTGGTCTGTATTGCAATATGTATATATGTATATATATATATGTGTACATCAGGAGCTGTGGCTCATCTGATATATACACGGTTTTGATTACATGGTGTTGTGGTTTCTATTTCCATAATAGCACATATATATAACCTGTTTAAAATATAGAACAGATTTATTCTGTGTTTTTTTTATTGCTGTTATATCAGCCTACAATCGGTGACTCCTCCAGGAGTAGATTACTCGCTGGTTGGCACACTCTGAAATTGTTATATATTTATGTGAATATGTGTCTTCAAAGTATATTGTTAGACAATATTATTTCCTGTTACTTTGCCTACCGTTTCCTTATGTTTTCTGACGGATCAACTGGGAAATAGGAGTGACATTATATATGTGCGAAATGTAATTTTTGAATTATCTTTTCCACAGCCTAGCCCGAATGCCTCGGCACAGACTGCGAGGCTAAGGTCTACAAACAGGGTGCTCCCATTTCGGTGTCAGCTGTTTTGCAGAAACAGGTCTGGTCTAAATCACTGTCACGTCTGGTGGCCGAACACATTAAGGTGATTTTTAAGTTTAAAATGGTACGTGAGTATCCCCTTTTTCATGCTTCTACATATGTTTACACTGTGCTGGTTAAGCTCCCACACAGCTTATATCTGTCCGCTAACACAGAAGCGGCATTACGCTGTTCAGGTATAAAACCATCCGGACAAAGATGCTGTTGTTCACCATCTTTCACAGATGGAGAGGATTTTATCTTTGACTGTTGCTACAGTCAAAATAAGGATGTAGTTTATTCCTCACCAGAGGATGTCTATTTCCATCTTGTTTTTACTATCAAGAGGAATATTCTTGCTGATTACACTCACCAGGTGGATAATCCCAGCTTAAACTGTACACAGTTTTTGCATTTGCAAGACAAACAGTCTATACTTTGTTTTCAACCTAAGTTTTAGTGACACCCTAGTTGGGAAAATGTTTATCCTCATATCTTAAACTCGGTGTCTGTCTTTTCTCAAAGACCAGGTAAACAGTAATAGGCTGGCTAGGTTTTCACCTTCCCTAACTCTCCAGAGTCAATACAAGGGAGGTCCCTGCTGGTGACAATCCTGTGGCTCCTCTGTTCTCTTGTTCTGCTGTCCCCAGCGGGAGCAGACAAAGGAGTCCTCCTACACACAGCAGGGGCTGGTTAAGGGTTTTATCTAGTGGCTTTCAAACACAAGAAGTGCTCTAGCCTTTATTCACATTAAGGGTTAATGGGGTGGTTTGTATTCACCCAGCAGCATCATAGCTGGTAGGCATACAGCTATTCAGCTATGATACCTATAATTAGCCACATGCTTACAACACTTCGTTCCAATATCGGAACTCTCAATTTGCTCTATTACAAAATGAGTATCCAAAGGCTTCTGGCGGTAGGTGGGCTTTCTTTGTTTTATGTCAGCGACACCAGGCCATGATGTTTACGTCTTCCATCCGTTGATCCTCTCTGTTGATCTGAGGTCAGGGTGCCACATCCCGAGTCAGGCTTAGCCTTACAGGGGTGGTTATAGTTTATGTGCTGTGGAAATCAGGTAAACATCCATAGATTTGTGGACAATCCCCGGAGGTGAAAGTTATTTATTACACCCAACGCTTAGCTTACAGCTAGACGCTTTCAGTCAGAACATTATACTTGCAGCCTCTCGGCAAGAAGCAGGACTGCATTATTGGGTTCACAGGTGATCACTTTGAGCCTACCCAGCTTTTCGCTTGTTCTACCACACTAGAAGCATTGGCTTATGCCTTATCTTCTAGTTCGGGGTTTTCAATAGCTTCCTACCAAAGAACACGCTCATTTCTTTTCTACACAGTTCCAAATTGCTCCTGGCAGAATTTCCTTTCGGTTACAGGAGTTTCTGTTTTGCAAAATAGGATACCAAGTTTCTACTGGTATCTTTGGTTCTCCTTGTTCGTAACATCTCCCATGTCTCAACAGGGAGATTCTTATCAAGGAAGGCTGATTTCATGGCTTTGGACGTGCATAGCACCCCTTTGCCTTAATTCACTAATTTACCTTTCGGGTGGTGCTTAGTCACATTGTTTTTATTAGTGAGTCAGTTGTTCTTCTTGGACAGAGGGTCAGAAGAGCTGTAGAGATTCGGTCTCAGAATGCAGTGCTGTTGCATATTTGTAGCACTTATGCAATTCCCATATCCTAATGCAGGATAGGGGTCGACCTGTGTATGGTCGGAGGGGTGTTCCTTGTGCCATCCTATGGGCCAAGCTAGACCAACTTATTATTGTTATTGAGGGCCGAATGCCTTAGCAATCAATCCTTTAACAGGTAGAGTGGGTCACCTCTGGGTAATACCTTTGTGCTCTCCTGGTTAGGTCATAGGGCTCTCTAAGAGGGAGCCCAGGTTCTTTTCACATGTTAACCTGTTTTCTCTATCGGCTCTCAATCTAATGACCCTCAGGTGGATTTGTCCATAGCCAAGTCGGGTCTCCCTAGAACTTAGGAGGTGATTCACAGCTCCTATTTACTCGTGGGAGTTCAAGAGTTTCTAGGAGGGGGCTGCTTCCCAGCTAGTCTGGTGGTCCGCCGTATGTCTCGCAGAGCAGTGTTCTACTGTTTTAGATGACTTGTGTTGTCGTCCCTCTTTTCCCGTTTTCAGAGCGGCCTCATCTCGTAGTTCGGCTCTTTTTGTTTTCATCATCTGGTTTGACGTTGTGCCATCGGATGGCTAACCTTTTCGGCCAGAGAATCCTTGCAGGGAGGTGGTTGCTACCTTCAATTCAGCGGTAGAGATTCTTCTTCAGCTGTTTTCTTTGGGCTAGATATTATATTTGGTGTAAATTTCTGAAATTTCACACGTCCCACTCAGAAATCTTTTAAAGAATTTTCTTTACCAGCTGGCTTCTATGGGGTCTACGCCCTTCTTCTTTCAGCGTGCAGCTTCCGTGGCTCTCTGTCTAGCTCAGCGGAAGGTTGTTTTGCTTAAGTGGTTTCTTTATGCTCAGCCCACCTTTGGTTGGTTGTGTTTTTCCAGGGAGTCTAGTTCTCGTCATCAGGGGGCTTGCTTTGGCCTCCGGTGACTCTGAATTAGTTAAGCCGTTAGCTCATGGTTTGAGTGCTTCCTGGTATATATGTCGGGCTTACGTTGTTAGCTCTCTATATGAGTGCTCCCTCAGATATCGCTGAGTTAGTTAAGCTGTTTGCTCATGGAATGAGTGCTCCCTTGTTTATCTCTGAATGGTTTAAGCACTGTATCAGTGTTCCCTTAGATATCACTGAGTGGCTTAAGCTGTTGCATCAGTGTATATGGTGGTCCTTTGTATATCATTGAGTGGATTGAGTTGTTAGCTCAATGCAGGCTGTTCTCTTGGATGTCACATCTCGTAGGGGATCTGGGGCGAGAGTGTGTATGGCTCTTCCTCATTTCCTTTATCAGAAACTTAGTGGCGGTTCGAGACATAATTGGTTATGACAATTAGTGCCTGCATTCCACTGACACAGAGATTGTAGTTCATCATTCTTGTGCCTCTTCTTTTTGTGTAACGTTTCTCCGACGGGGGATAATTTGTGCTCTTGTTCGCACAGTTCCTGTTAAGGAATTTAATGCCCATTTAGCCTCTCTAACGCTAAAGAGCGTAGGGGGGACAGGGTCTAGGTGGTCTCTTGCCACTGCATCATGACCAACATTCTGTCTGTACCCCTCTGCAGGTTCCAGTGACTTTTACAGTGCACTTTCCAGGAGGGTTGCAGCTTTTTGTACGCCACAAAAGCGTCATTCAATGGCGCAGTTGTACAGAGTGGCAGCGTCTGTTTCTGCTGCATATTGTTTCTTTGTTGCATACCTTTGCATTCACAAATGCAGGGTTTTGAACACAAAACATTGCGCACAGCCGTTCCAGAGCATTCCCGCCCTTGGACACAGCTTTGGTAGCTCCCCAAGGTAACGCAGTGTCCCCCAGTGGTAGGACAGAGAAAAGAGGATTTTTACTCACCGTAAAATCAGTTTCTCTTACTACACTGGGGGACACTGCGCGCCCTCCCTTGCTCTGAAAGTAGTGCTATCTTTGGTGTTGCTTTCTAGATTGCTTCTTCTCTCTTCCTGGCTTGGTTATACAAAACTGAAGTCAGCTACAGAGGAGGGGCATAGTGGGGGATGAGTCAGGGAAACAAACAAGTTTATAAGTGCCTAACTCCAGACCCACCTACTATACCCCAAGGTAACGCAGTGTCCCCCAGTGTAGTAAGAGAAACTGATTTTACGGTGAGTAAAAATCCTCTTTTAGATGCAGGACTCAGTATTGAACTTTCACTGCATAGCATGGCTGATGCAAGTTTACAGAGTTGCAAACAGGTGATTGCCGACATCAAAGAAGCGGGTTGTTGAACTTCTAAGCAATATATAAATCTGCTCTACCTGTCATTCCCTTCCAGAGTATCAGCTTTGCTGTTCTGAGCTCTCAAGTGTCTGATCCAGTTTACTATTTGATTCTGGATTATTGACCTGGCTTATTCCTGACTTTGTGATACCTGGTTCCTGACTTTGTACTTTACTGACAGATTGGTTTGACCTTTCGTTTTTCCTATTTCTTTGCTTGTTAATTCTGTTTCTTTATCCTGCATCTTGCTGACCTTGGCTAGTATGACTATACTGCCTAACTGCCTGTAGTGCTCCGTTAACCAAACGTAGGGCCAGTTTGGTGGAACTCGACCTAGTTACTTCACATAGCCAAATCCATCCTGCTTTTCTGTGGGCCCTGGTGAATAACGGCAGTAACTTAGACTCTGCACTCTCTCTGGCTATGTCAATCTTAGCTGGTGGTGTGTCCACCAACCCAGAGCTGATAGTAACACCACAAAGTAGAAGAAAGCATAAGGACAAAGCATAGCACAGAGACAGATCAGCAGATGAAGAGCAACAGTACAGAGTATCAAAGCACATACCGGAGGGGCGCTATTGTGCAACGACGGGTGTGTGGTTATAGTTCTGTGTGTCCAGGAAGGTAGAGTTTGTGTGAAGTGTATGTTGCGATGGGGTGTGTGTTGTCATCTGGGAATCATCTGGTATTTTACTTTAGTATTACAGTGTTACTATACAGCAAATTGATCTGATCATTAATGGATTATGATGTGAGGAGGAGAAAGGTCAGATCTCTGGGCTGGTAGCACACAATGATATGATGTGAGGAGGAGACTGGTCAGATCTCTGGGCTAGTAGCACACAGTGATATGATGTGAGGAGGAGACTGGTCAGATCTCTGGGCTAGTAGCACACAGTGATATGATGTGAGGAGGAGACTGGTCAGATCTCTGGGCTAGTAGCACATAGTGATATGATGTGAGGAAGAGACTGGTCATATCTCTGGACTGGTATCACACAATGATATGATGTGAGGAGGAGACTGGTCAGATCTCTGGACTGGTAGCACACAGTGATATGATGTGAGGAGGAGACTGGTCAGATCTCTGGACTGGTAGCACACAATGATGTGAGGAGGAGACTGGTCAGATCTCTGGACTGGTAGCACACAATATGATGTGAGGAGGAGACTGGTCAGATCTCTGGGCTGGTAGCACACAGTGATATGATGTGAGGAGGAGACTGGTCAGATCTCTGGGCTGGTAGCACACAATATGATGTGAGGAGGAGACTGGTCAGATCTCTGGACTGGTAGCACACAGTGATATGATGTGAGTAGGAGACTGGTCAGATCTCTGGGCTGGTAGCACACAATGATATGATGTGAGGAGGGGACTGGTCAGATCTCTAGGCTGGTAGCACACAATGTTATTATGTGAGGAGGAGATCTGGAGTCTAATAGGGGCTGATGGCTCCTGACTCCCCCACTGGTCAGATATTTTTTTTTTAATGAGGAGAATATATCACTTCCTATAGAGCTGTAATTCCCAGAAGCAGCAGCCCTATCACAACAACTTACCCACTAAATACAAATATAAATACTGGTGGATCCTCAGGCGCTATAACTTATCTCATAGAATTAAATACTAATGGTATAGACAGTAATTCCACCTTATAGACTTCAATGTCCAACAACAGATCTTTAAGCCTTGTTCTGTATACCGTTCTGTATCTTCAAAATACAACCCCACACAGAGAAGAGATAATAACCTCATATGATAAAGTAGGTCTTATAAGGAAAAAATTTTTAACACCTTGTCCTCAAATCGATTTCGTATTGTGATACTCATACATCAGTAATCATATGGAGAGCAATGTCCATCGATCTTCCTTGTACCAGTTATGTGTATTTGCTTACATCAACTGTCTGCTGAGAAACAGCTCAGAGATATAATCGTAGTGGTACTTCTCCACACGTGTCCTCTCTGTATATATGTACCATCTACTTCACCACATGAGGCTATTATCTCTTTTCTATGTGGATATTTTGAAGATACAGAACAGTTGTTGGACAATGAACTCTATAAGGTGGACTTATTAGTGTCTATACCAGTGGTTCCCAAATTTTTTCAGTTCACGGCACCCTTAGAGTCTCCATAATTTTTGTCAAGGCACCCCTCCAAAATAATTACCGAGCAGTCCCGTTTTATAAGTAGTTGGGTCAAAATAACGTAATAAGTATTTAGGTCAGGACAGAAATACTTAGTAAGTTATTTGCACAAATAATATACATAAATCCAAGGGAAAAGTATATTTTTTTCAATTATATTTCGGTCAAAGAATAATTTACAGCTAATATTAAGAGAAACAAGATCAAACAAAATAAAACAACAACATGTACAAAAATCATCAAACTGTGACTCATGACGATCACTCTGTGCCCCATGACGATCACTCTGTGCCCCTTCATCCGCACACTCTGTGCCCCTTTATCCGCACACTCTGTGCCCCTTTATCCGCACACTCTGTGCCCCTTCATCTGCACACTCTGTGCCCTCCTTCATCCGCACACTCTGTGCCCTCCTTCATCCGCACACTCTGTGCCCTCCTTCATCCGCACACTCTGAGCCCTCCTTCATCCGCACACTCTGTGCCCCTTCATCCGCACACTTTGAGCCCTCCTTCATCCTCAACTCTCAGAGCCATCCTTCATCCGCACACTCTGTGCCCTCCTTCATCCGCACACTCTGTGCCCTCCTTCATCCGCACACTCTGTGCCCTCCTTCATCCGCACACTCTGTGCCCTCCTTCATCCGCACACTCTGTGCCCTTCTTCATCCGCACACTCTGTGCCCCTTCATCCGCACACTCTGTGCCCTACTTCATCCGCACACTCTGTGCCCTCCTTCATCCGCACACTCTGTGCCCTCCTTCAGCCGCACACTCTGTGCCCTCCTTCAGCCGCACACTCTGTGCCCTCCTTCAGCCGCACACTCTGTGCCCTCCTTCAGCCGCACACTCTGTGCCCTCCTTCAGCCGCACACTCTGTGCCCTCCTTCATCCGCACACTCTGTGCCCTCCTTCATCCGCACACTCTGTGCCCTCCTTCATCCGCACACTCTGTGCCCTCCTTCATCCGCACACTCTGTGCCCCTTCATCCTCACTCCGTTTCTTTACTTACCATACTTGGCCTTCTTTCTTCTATTTCTTCTGTCTTCTTACCAATCCAGCGGCGCCCGGGAGCCAGCATCCCTCTCTCTCCTGCCGCTCCACACTAAATATGTTGGACGTGATGACGTTGCGCCCGACATTCAGTGAGCAGCGAGGAGGGAGGAGCATGCTTAGTCCCAAGAGCCGCAGGATTGGTACGTTTTTTTAAAGTTTGTTTTTTTTCCTGGCCACGGCACCTCTGGGAGCCGCGGTGCACACTTTGGGAACCGTTGGTCTATACCATTAGTGATTAATTTCATGAGATACGTTATAGCGCCTGAGGATCCACCAGTATTTATACATTTTCCTCATTAGTTGGTGCTGACAGAGGAGGGTGTAGAATAAGAGATTATAATAATGACTCTTCTGTAATAAGTGTTTATTACTCACCTGTGCTGATATCTGTAGGGATTTCCTCCTCCTTACACTACTGATCACCCCTCACATACGTCTCTTCTTCTCCCTCTATAATATCTACTTTAATATCAGTCAGGACGTCATCCTGAATAGCCCACAAAACAACAAGATCATCATCATTTTATTTATATGGAGCCATAGAATCCGCAGCACCGCACAATCAACAAGAAATAAACAGAAAAAATATACAGATAAGTAATGGAGAAGAGAAACAATATAATCAGTAAAAATCAATGCAAGAGACAACAGAGAAAACAACTACATCAGAAGACAACAAGAACAAAGGAAGCAATACAAAGAGGATAGGAGGTAGAGAGTCAAACTTGTGAGAGTTACATTAAGAGGATTATGGTAATAAAATGTATGAGATGAAACAGAAGAATATCAGTGTATAAGATCCACACAGCTTAGTACAGATCATATAATAAAGTCACTTTGGAATGTAGGTATTTGGTGAGACCCTAAAATGTCATCTACCTGATACTCCTGTGGGATACTGGGATTTTCCTGTGTACAATCCTGTGAATAATGAGGATGGAGATATCTCTCTGGGGTATTTCTGTTACTGGATCCATCTGTAGAAAACACACAGTGACTGATTACATTGTTTATATATGATTATCAGATGAGTGTATCTACGTGTCCTTCAAAACTATTGTCTCCTCTACAATAAATGAAAGTCTCCTCTTACCCAGTGATGTGAGGATCCGGTGATTCTCCATCCTCACTTCCTCGTACAAACCCTTCTGTCCTCCTAAATACTTCCAGTCCTGCATAGAGAAATACACAGGGACATCCTGACACCTTATAGGAACCTGACAACACAATGACATAGTCATCACCCAGACACATTCCCTGGTGTTACTGTATAATGTCCCATTCCCAGCAGTCACCTCTCCAGTCACCAGCTGAATGATCTTGTTGGTCAGTTCCAGGATCTTCTGGTCATTGTTTCCCTCACGTATCAGTGAGTGAGGTTCAGGCACCGTGATGGGGCTCTGGGTCCTGCTCAATCCTCCTGACACACAGGGGTGGCTCCTGGGTGTCACACACTCACCAGGTCTCTTTATCACTACTATGTAATCCTGTGTTATGAGAGAGATATCAATAGAAAGATAGATAAAGCTTCACGTATTTGGAATTTTCTCTTTCCTACCATTGGGGGATACTGCGTTACATTGAGGTATAGTAGGTGGACCTGGAGATCTGGCATTTATACTTGTTGATTACACACTCGTCCCCTACTATGCCCCTCCTCTATAACAGGAAACTCAGTTTTTGTTAAGTGCCTAGGAGTGCCGCTGCCCTGAGCAACATCTGCAGAGCTGGCCACTAAATATCTGCAGCGCTGAGTGAGCAGCTGACAGACAGATTATAGATAGGCTGTTCGGCTGCGCATGGAGACGGACATTACGGACGTAGTACTGGGGCGGAACTTCTCCCTTCTTCACCTTGCCTTGGCGGGCTTTATTGGAGAGGGCCAATTCCAGAACACTCAGTGCAGCTATACAGATGCTCTCTGGACACACTGAACCTGATATGCTTCATCTGTGTGGTACTTAATTGTTTTAATCACATTAATTAACATTTAATCACATTGTTTTCGTCACATTAGATATCTATCTATACACATAAAAATATATATATAAATATATAAAACATACAAACATATAAGCACATTAAATAAACATACATGATGTATAAGGCTAGAAGCAGCTAGACACCAATGTAAAAACTGGTGTCATTATTTTTTTTTTTTACTCGATTAAAAATGTGTGTTTGATATTATTTTACATTTCATTGCTTAGTTGACCTAATGAATATTATGTTGCATACTATGTTATATGAGGAGCAGGAGGGACTCACTATGTTGCTGGGATTAGGGGGCGATGGTTGGGGACTTACTGGGTCACGTCTTAGAGATCATTCTGTCTACGTGTCAGAGGGAGACTCGGAACAGTGACTTAAGGTTGTGATATAAATGTATAATATATAGTATAATGTAACATATGGGGTCTGTGTGGCTGCAGGAGGACTCTTGGGCTTAGTACGTTGTAGGCGGTGGGACCCCTGAGTACTGAGTGTAAGAGGAGACTGGGAATGTGACGTCACATGGGCAGTAGACCCTATGCTGTACCTACCATGGAATGGGGTCTATACTGTGACAATTACACATAGATAGAACACAGTATAGTGGATGGTGCGAGGGGGACTGTGGATGGGCAGACATGGGTCACTGTGTCCTTCAGTAAGAACTGTGTGTGTATATGGAGGTGTTTATGGATGTGGATCTCATGGGAGGTGGTCTGAGGAATAACCACTGGGGGCTTTGCAGCAGGACACAGTCAGACACTGGCTGTGGGGACTGATGGTGCTGACATGTAGGGTGGGAAGGGACATAAACTAATAGTCTATGTGATATGTATAAGGGGATGGATTCTGTATGAGGCCCTGATGGCCGGGAGGCTGCACATAAACATGGGGGAACTATATTATTACCTCAGCCTTGTACAGGGCCCGGATGTTGTACAGACTGAGGGCAGCGCTCCAGGCTCTGACATGGCGGCTGAGGAGGATGTGATCCCGCCCCCTGTGCTGTGTAAGTTGTTGTCAGGGGCGGAGATATATCTAGAAGACCAATAGTTGTGGGAGACTACGGGAAAATGGCCGCCGCTGTCCTGCACTGAGGACAGTAGTTATAGAAACTTACTCTACCGATTAAGTTGTTACCGAACATATGTAGGTTATGTATCTAATAGACATCTGATATGAGCGAGGGGAGATAGTTACAGCGGGAAGTCTGACACAGATGAGAGGGCTTTGTGGCATTAATTATGAATAAAATAGATTCCATCTGTATTGTCCTCAGTGTAGGACAGTGGCGGCCATTTTCCCGTAGTCTCCCACACACTATTGGTCTTGAAGATCTATCTCCGCCCCTGACAACAACGTACACTGCACAGGGGGCGTGTTCATATTTTCTCTCAGACGCCATCTTAGAACCTGGAGCTCTACATCCGGGCCCCGTACAAGGCTGAGGTAATATCTCCCTATAATAATATATCAGACAGCGGGAATTACCCCCATAGAGTTACCCCATGTTTATGTGCAGCCTCCCGGCCATCAGGGCTTCATACATGCGGCTGAGCTCTCACATCAGCTGCTACATAATCCTCATTGTGCTGCAGTCAGCAGAAGGCTGTTGGTAATAGCAGAGCTGGTTATTATAATGGTAGAGCTGTGAGAGACTTAATACCCAGACCAGCTACACCACATACTTCACAGAGGGGCTCACACACCATGACTAGCCCCCATCCCCCTCCTTCTACCCCCATTACCCCACATCCCCCTACTATCACCTCCTACCCAACCACCCCTCACCAAGTGCTACTAACACATAGCTTGTCTAGTGCTGGAGACTAGCCCCCATCCCCCATCCCCCTCTTTCTACCCCCATTACCCCACATCCCCTACTATCACCTGCTACCCAACCACCCCTCACCAAGGGCTACTAACACATAGCTTGTCTAGTGCTGGTGACTAGCCCCTATCCCCCTCCTTCTACCCCCATTACCCCACATCCCCCTACTATCACCTCCTACCCAACCACCCCTCACCAAGTGTCACTAGCACATAGCTTGTCTAGTGCTGGAGACTAGCCCCCATCCCCCTCCTTCTATCCCCATTACCCCACATCCCCCTACTATCACCTCCTACCCAACCACCCTCACCAAGTGCTACTAACACATAGCTTGTCTAGTGCTGGAGACTAGCCCCCATCCCCCTCCTTCTATCCCCATTACCCCACATCCCCTCTACTATCACCTCCTACCCAACCACCCCTCACCAAGTGCCACTAACACATAGCTTTTCTAGTGCTGGAGACTAGACCCCACCCCCCCTCCTACCCCCATTACCCCACATCCCCCTACTATCACCTCCTACCCAACCACCCCCTCACCAAGTGCCACTAACACATAGCTTGTCTACTGCTGGATACTAGCCCCCATCCCCCTCCTTCTACCCCCATTACCCCACATCCCCTCTACTATCACCTCCTACCCAACCACCCCTCACCAAGTGCCAGTAACACATAGCTTGTCTAGTGCTGGAGACTAGCCCCCATCCCCCTCCTTCTACCCCCATTACCCCACATCCCCTCTACTATCACCTCCTACCCAACCACCCTCACCAAGTGCTACTAACACATAGCTTGTCTAGTGCTGGAGATTAGCCCCATCCCCCTCCTTCTACCCCCATTACCCCACATCCCCCTACTATCACCTCCTACCCAACCACCCCCTCACCAAGTGCCAGTAACACATAGCTTGTCTACTGCTGGATACTAGCCCCCATCCCCCTCCTTCTACCCCCATTACCCCACATCCCCCTACTATCATGTCCTACCCAACCACCCCTCACCAAGTGCCACTAACACATAGGTTGTTAGTGCTGGAGATTAGCCCCACACCACCTGGTACAGTATAGGTTCTAGTGTTACGGTCACATGACCAGTCTACCTCTTACTCTCAATAGAAAATGAGCAGATACATGACAGCCGCTCAGTACACAGGAGACCCCCCATCTGCAATGTATTAACTCCAGGAGTCCCTCCTACATTCAAGCAAACAGACACCATTATACTCTTTATTATATAACATATGTATCCCACAACCTTAAGTCCTCAGTCTCCGTCCAGCTCTCACAGGAAGGGTCTCTTATCCTCATGTCCGTCTCCCTTGTACGACCTTGTTGTCGTCTCTTAATGTCAATCCTCCACTAATACTAGTTCGAGACCATCCATGGAAACGTTATTATGCTTAATTGTATCCATGTCACTTATCTGTATCAGTCATAATACTTATTGTAGTCATGTTTGTCATATCCGTAAGATGATTTTCCGGCTCTATACAATATTTGACGCCTTACAAATAAACAATGATGATGATCACTTGGATAGTATGATCTCTATGTTGTGACCCAGTAGGTCCAGATCTGTCCCCCTAATCCTAGCAATGTAAGGAGCCGCTCCTACTCCTCGTGTAGGATCTCCTACAGGGCTATCACACCCCATATACCCTAATACACATTATTACACTGTGTGCAGGTTATGACTGACAGTCTTTCCTACATGCTATCAGAATTGAGCAGGTCCGAGTCCTCTGCTCACATCTGCAGCGACCCACCTGCCCTTACCATAGACAGTAATGGAGTCCATTAGATACTGCCCCTCACCATACACGGACATCTACATCATCAGGATCCCCTCCATTACGCTTCAATACAGAGTGTCCGGAACCCCCTTCTACCCCTCCCACAAGCTATTTACTACACAATCAATTAAACTATATCCCTGCTGAAGTCCACAACCAGGACGAAACGCGTTGGGTTTTAAGACGCCCACAACCAGCAGCATTGTGTCACCCCTCTCCTTCCCTCCCAATTACTTCAGGAGCTCTGTTGAGCGCAGCCACTCTGCACCAGATTCCCTGCGCAGGTTACACAGCGGTGGAGCTCACCCCACAGACAACAGGCTCACCCCATGTGACCTGTACTATAGCTGCCCTCACACCTCCTAGCAACACATACCTAATCATTATAGATCATGCCCTATCAATTGTTTTTCCCACTGATTAGATAGCCCCCTTTATCCACCACATTTGCTCAACACATCTCCCTGAGTCTCAACTGCTCTTGTAACATAGAGAAAGAAATATCACCACTTCCATCTTTTTTGAGGGTGATCCAAAACTCCACCCACATTCTGTGACTCTTCTCCCATTTGATTGTTCAACAGGACAGACTGCTTCCGGTCTTAACCACGGGACAAGAGCACCAATACCCCACAAGAGGAATATCACCAAGCAACCACTTCGTTCTGGAGGAACACCAAAAATTAGTAACTTTGGGATCGCTCCACCAAACAAAGAACAGGAAGACAAAGAACCAAACGACAGGAACATCTTCCAACAACTTCATCTCTCTAAAAGATTAAGAAGTAAGTGACAAACACCTACAACACCCCTCCACCTATAGATCCCACCAGGTGACACCACCTATAGATCCCACCAGGTTATACCACCTATAGATCCCACCAGGTGACACCTCTATGTTCTCTGCAGGGCAGCAACCAATCACAGCTCCAGTGATACATCCTCACAGCGCAGACAATGAAGGATTTATTATAGAGGGGTGTTATATGAAACACAAATTGTAGGGAAATCTGTCCCCACCACAAGTGGGCTCTTGATCCCTGCTGTAAGGCTTCTATTGGCATTTTACAATAAATATCTTTTTATTTTTATTTAGTTAAATATGGGTAATAAAATCACATTTTTTCCATGATTCACCCCATGATCTTTTCAGGCAATTTAGTCGCCCCATAGAAGTGTATCCTAAAATATATTCACTGATTGCTCCCATATGGTTACATGCTGTATATGTGTCATATACTATAGGTTACATAAAGGTATAGGGTGTATACCAGTGATGGGCAACCTGATACACTTCCGGGGCCACATGGTGTGGCCCTCTAACCTTGGAAAGGGCCACACTTTACCCTTCAGCTCAGTGATAAGGTAAAACATTACATTTAAGGACAGAAAGAGACACCTATCTGTAATAACATACCAGCTGGCATTTTACACACGTGTTACACGCTATAATAAACACATCTAACAATACAAGAGGAAGGAGCTGGGGGCCACAGGTGAGGGCTCGGAGGGCAGCCTGGTGCCCATCACTGGTCTATACTGTAATTGTGTGTGTGTGGTTTCATCATCTTATTTTTGTGTTTGTTTGGGTTGGTGCAACCCCTACATGTCCAGTGATGGGGGCACTGCAATGTTATATCTCACTGACTGGCATGGTATGTGTTATTACACTGGTCACACTGAGCTGAAATAGGGAGAAGGGTTTGGTCCTCGGTGGGGGATCTGGGTGTGTACATCCGGTATTTGATGTGTTAGTAGGGTGGTGAAGGCTTTGAGGTCTCTTTGAAAGGATGGTACCTAGTGATACGATTACACCTTCTGTAACTCGTTTCTAGGGTTAGTGTGTCTCAGTTATCCGGTGGTCTTACACACTTGTATAGTGGTTATTTTGGAAAATAGAGCCCTATTTGTGGCTTTGGTGTCAAGATAATCTGCGGGTCAGTGCTAAGTGGATGAAACCAACAGGTTGTGTGCCCCTTTGGGGTGACAAAGTTATACCACAGTTATACCAAATGTTCAATTTATATTGATGAGTAACCAACAATATAAGGTCTTTATAATGTGTTCAGGTTTTATATATATGATCAGCTACATAGCACAGCGGCCAAGGTCCTTATACAGATGATGCAGCCACAGTACATAAGAATGATGTTATGTTCAGCGTAAGTATCTGCAATGTTCATGGGTTAGTCTACTTAAAGATTGTTAAAAACAAGTATATGGGGCGCGTGGTCAGGACGCCATTCCGGAAGGCTGCCTTTGCCGAGAGCTCCGTGGAGGCATTTTTCAGTAAAAGGGTAAAAATCGGGCTTTCTGGTCCGCAAGACCCATTCTGCATGATTGTAAGTCTGTGGGGAAGATATTGTGCAGCCGGGACCCTGGAACGCACACCCATGCCATCTGAACAGCAACAATCCATCTGACACCTCCTGCTGCCCGCTTCTATAAGCCGCAGGACGGCCATTGTGGTCCCCGCACCTGCCTGCTGCCCTTCCTCCACCTGTGGGCTACATCTGGCCGACGGTCTGTGAGTGCCTCCGGGGACAGGCCTGCTTCCGGTCGGGGCATCAGTCCTCGAATACTGACAGGACTCGCGGGTCACTTACTTCCGGTGGACGGGGCTAACGGAACTCGCCGAGCGGGACCGACCCGATTTTTGAGCTCACAGACCTCCCGAATACATGGTTTACCTACCCTACTGTGTGCTCCTGTGACTCAATAAAGGGGCACTCCACGTGCATTGAGTGCCGACATCCTGGGACAGGCTCCCTAATACAGGCTATACATAAGAACCTCCTCCCAGGCTCCTGCTTTAGCCTTAGGCTCCTAGCTGGACCCCTAGGGCCGCACGCCGCCAACGGCTGCCTACCCGAGGAGCTGCATTAAGGAGGACCTATCTGGCGTCCAGCAACACTGGTTCTGTGGTCTGGGACCCTGCGCCTTCTGCCCTGAGGCCGTACTTCTGGCTCACCCACATCTCTACTCCATGCGCCCCACCGAACGGACTGCGGCTCCTTGTCACCAAGCTGCCTACCCGCTTACCCTCCTGCTCCGTGGCCTGACCCAACCCTCTAAAATTATTTGGTTGTAAATATGTAATTGTGTCCCTCTGGACCCTGAGCTACACCCTGTTGAACAAACGGGCTCCCCTCATCTATACCGCCTCCCTGCCTGCGCTGCTTACCAAAATGCCTAAAGGAAAAAAATCTACAGGAGGAGACCTCCCCCCCTACCTATCCAAGCAAAAAAAACAGGCTAGATCTGGTGAACACTCTGAATCAGGATCTGACTAAGACAACCGCTCCCCTATCAACCGCCTGGACTTTTTGTCCCTCCTCAAGGAGGTGGAAGACGTCAAAGCCTCAGTGCAGGCCCTCCATTCACTAAAGAAGGACATTGCGGGCATTGGGAACAGAACCGATCACCTTGAACATCGCGTCGAAGAGGTGGTGACGTATGAACAATCAGTTGGTACAGAACTGGGCCAGATGCGCCAAGATATTCTTCAGCTGCAAGAGGGTCAGGAGGACCAGGACAACAGGGCCAGGCGCAACAATATGCGAATCCGAGGAATACCTGAGCATGTTGAGTCTGCCAACCTAGAACTCTACCTCAAAAAACTCTTTACTCAGCTTTCCCCTCTAACTCCCGAAGACCATTTTCTTCTGGACCGCGCCCACCGTGCACTCAGACCCCGTTCTCAAGATCCCTCCCAACCCAGGGATGTTATCCTTAGAATGCACTACTTTACGGCGAAGAAAGCCATCATGAGAGAGGTACGACGACTCCCCTCAATCACCTACGATAACACCACTCTACAAATCTTCCAAGACCTCTCCCCACTTACACTGGCCAAGAGAAGAGATTTCAAACCTGTCACTTCACTTCTCCACCAAAAGGAAATTAAGTATCGTTGGGGTTTCCCTTTTCGCCTTCTAATCTGGCACCAAGGTTCTATGCTTATGGCCAGAACTCTCAACAAAGCCCAAGCTCTACTTCCTAAACCCGGCATCACTACAGGACTTCCTGATCTCCCTGAAGCTTCTCCTCTTCCTCAGAGACCGCCTAAAATGTCGTTGCGTCAAGCCCCCAGGACCGAGTGGACTACGATCCCGTCGACTTCTTCATCCTCCTCGCAAGCCACTGAAGCTTCTGGGACTTGACTCGCTATACCAGGTTAACGCTCTGTGTCCCTCCTAATTGTAACTTTCACACCATTTTGCTCTTTCACTGGGATCTGGTCCTTGACCATATCTCTAGTGAAAACCCTGTTATTTGGCAGTGGCTCTCGTTTCCACGCCCCCAGCTGTTGACCTTGTCTAGTATTGCGGGGCCTCCCCACTCTCTGGCAATGGTGTTGATGCTGCTTGAACGTGTCATGCAAGAGCTTTACCGAATCCTGTTATGTTGTTTCATCGAGTATTTAGTTTGTTTCATTTACATGTTGGTCTGTTTCTGGCCCATAGAGTTTATATGCACCTTTATTGTTGTATCCCGGCTCCTCTTAGCTGCTTCCCCTGCTAAGGGGTGCACTCTCCAGTAGCTGGGACCCCCCGACCTATGTTAAGCTATGTTATACTACTCAATGTTGAATCTTGACGTTATATTGTTTTATATTATGTCTCTACATCATTCACCTTTCTCCTTACATCCACATTTTACCCCTCACTCTCCATTAGCTTTACCTTACTCCTGTCCCCCCACATTCTCTCCCACCCGGATGTTCCACTCACGACCTACCACTAGTCTTGTTATTTTTACACTATCTCAGGTATCCCAGAGGGGTGCACACTTGCTCTTTGTTCTCTTGTGATGCACCTTCTCGCGGCCTGCCTGCGCCTCCCTGGAGCTTATAGCTCCTTTGCTGACCTATGTGCTTCCCCAACACATAGTATTCCCTCCCAAAGTCGGCACCACGGGTCCCGGCCTATTTTGCCGTGTGACCATCTTCCTACCCCTTCCCCCCCCCCCCCTTGCTTCCTCCTTAAAACTTTCCCCTCCCCTAAACAACCACACTGTGTCAGGCTCTCTCCTGATTTTTTTCCTCCTCGCTGCACATGGGTCTTAGAGTCCTCTCATTTAATGTTAAAGGGCTGAATAGCCTTTAGAAAAGAGGTAAGCTTTTTACTACCCTCAAACTCTACTCGGGCGATTTCATTTTCCTACAAGAAACACATTTCCAACACAATTCCCATCCCGAGCTTCGCTCAAAGACACACCCTGATACACACCATGCATGCGACCACACAACTAAAAAATGAGGAGTCGCAATTTTATTTGCCCACCATCTAACCTTCGAACCCATTGATTCCCTGGCTGACAAAGAGGGTAGGTACCTAATTTTAGTAGGCAAAATTATTAATAAACTATGCACCCTGGTTAATGTTTACGCTCCCAACCAGCACTAGGATCGCATATTTTCAAAATTAGATGTCTTAGTGTCCCGCCTGCGTCAGGGAGACCTTATAGTAGCGGGAGACTTTAATACTGTCTTGAATCATTCCTTGGACCGTTCCACCACTGTGGCCGCAACCTCCTGCCGTTTTAGACCCAGTATCCTCTAAGTCGCTCCTCAGTCTCATGAAATCCCAGCTTCTTTACGACTCCTGGAGAGTGAAGGAACCGACTGCGCGTCACTATACATACTACTCTCCACCCCATCATTCTTATTCACGGATAGACATGATCCTGCTCAGCCATGACTTGGCATTAAACCTCCAGGCGGCTCAAATTCACCCGATGATATGGTCTGATCACACCCCATCTCTATAGATTTCTGCGGCCTGTCAGACCGCCCGCGCCCCATGACGTGGCGCCTCAATGACTCTTTACTTCACAACGCAGATATACTCTCCCAGCTCGGGCTCGCCTCAAAGAATTCTTCAAACTCAACGACATCCCAGATATCTCTAGAACTACTCTTTGGACGGCACATAAGGCAGTCCTGAGGGGACATTTACTCAGCATCGCCTCTAAAAAGAAAAAAGAAACCCTCACCTTGACTAACGAAGTATCCCTTAAACTACAATCCCTGGAAGCCCAACACAAGGTTACTCCAGACCCTGCCACTTTGCTAGCCCTCCGCGAGACTAAAGCCCAACTTGATCTCCTTCTCTTCCAAACAGGTAGCCAAGCGCCTTAAATGGCTCCGACAATCCTTTAATGAAAAGGGGGATAAGGCGGACAAAATTCTAGCGGCACGGCTTCGATCAGCCAGGACCCACAAAAATATTATATTGTTCCGTGATTCCAACAACCAACTCCTCCACGACCCCGCTGCCATCAGAGAAGCTTTCCAACAATACTATTCCGCCCTTCACAACCTTCCAGCTCCCCCTGTCCCTTCCTCACAGCAATCCAACACTGCACTGATTTCAGATTTCCTTGCTACATCTAAACTCACTAAACTATCCGCTCAAGCCCTTCAACACCTTAATGAAGAAATCTCATTAGATGAAATCCAACTCGCTATTAAATCACAAAAAAGTGGCAAATCCCCATGCCCCGATGGCTTTACGGCAGCCTACTATAAAAAAAATTTGAGCTTGCTTGCTCCCCACCTGCACTCCCTGTACAATGGTGCCCTTCGAGGGACCCCCTTCCCACCGGAAATGCTCAAAGCCAAAATTGTAGTGATCCCAAAAGATGGAAAGGATCCACTTCATTGCGCCAGCTACAGACCCATCTCCCTCCTTAACCTGGACCTAAAGATATACGCTAAAATCCTGGCAAATCGCCTGAATGAATTCCTTCCATCATTGATCCACTATGACCAAGTGGGATTTATCCCGGGGCGCCAGGCAAGGGATAACACCAGGAGAGCCATTGATGTCATCCATATTGCAAACACCAGGAGATCCCCTACTATAATCCTCTCTCTGGATGCTGAAAAAGCATTTGATAGGATCTCCTGGGGTTTTATGAGAGCAGCTTTTGAGGCCTTTGGCTTCACTGGTGACTTTCTCACTGGCGTCCTGGCACTGTACTCCTCGCCCTTGGCTAAAGTCCTGGTCAACGGTACACTTTCAAATTTGATATTCATTCAAAATGGTACAAGGCAAGGTTACCCTCTGTCTCCTCTCATTTTCGCTCTGGTGATTGAGCCATTGGCCTCTCAAATCCGATCTAACCCCAACATTTGGGGCGTGCAGGTTGGGGGACATCAACTCCAAAGTTTCACTTTTTGTGGACGATGTCCTACTTTCGCTTTCTCAGCCGGTCATCTCCCTCCCCAACCTCTATAAGGTTCTCCAGACCTACAGTGTGATTTCTAGCTATAAAATAAATTATACAAAATCAGAGGCCATGCTGGTCCATGTCCCCCCTTGGGAGGCTGATGTGTTATGGTCCTCATTCAAATTCAAATGGCAGACCAGGAAAATAAAATATTTGGGAGTCTATCTTACATCTCGTTATGACCTCCTTTATCAGGAAAACTTCCCACCCCTATTTTCCAAAACACAATCTGATCTGGCTTCTTGGAACCGTCTTATTATCTCATGGCTGGGCAGGATCATAGCAGTCAAAATGAATATCATACCCAAATGGCTATATCTCTTCCAAACCCTACCAGTTGCTGTCCCCGCTACCCTCCTATCTAATATCCAGAAAGCTCTAACTCGTTTTATCTGGAATCACAGGCCTCCAAGGGTCTCGCTCAATGTTCTGAAAAAGCCCATCTCTGGTGGCGTCAGGGGACTACCCGATATCAAGCTATATTGTCTGGCCTCCCATTTCTCCCAAATTGTTGCATCATATGCCCCCTCGGGTTCCACCTCCTGGCTTGACCTAGAGGAGGCATACATAGCACTGCCTGATTCCACCCTGCTATGGGATCTACCCCCTATACACCGCCTCCCCCCTTCCAAATTACTTCCTACCACTAAATTTGACACCAAGGTTTGGGATTCTTACTCCTTTAAACTAAAACTCACGCCTGCGCTTTCCCCTCTGACTCCCATTTGGTTTAATCCTATATTTCCTCCTGGCCTCTCTAAGGTAAGATACCGCCATTGGACTCTAGCTGGCCTCAAATTCCCGTCAGACTTTTCAAAACAAGGTCAATGGTTCCCACTAGCAGAACTCCAGCCTCGCCCCCCAGCTCGAATGCTTAACCCTTTTGAGTTCTTTCAAATCACGCATTTTTTACGATCCCTACCACCCAAATATTTACTACGTCCCCTCACCCCGTTCGAGAACCTTTGCATACACCACCCCATGGATAAGGGTATGATATCACAACTTTATAATATCTTTCTTGAATCCACTATTCACTCGCAACTCTCACATGAGGTTGACTGGGAGAGGGATCTACCCCCCCCCCCCCCCACCCCCACCCCGGATTAGGTGGCCTGGGAGGACATGAGACTGGGGATATCCAAAAGCTCCATTTCGACAGACTAAAAGAAACATCCTATAAAATTTATTATCGCTGGTATTATACCCCCACCCTACTTCATACAATGTTCCCCTCCTCGTCGCCTGATTGTTGGTGGGGCTGTGGCCACAGGGGATCAATGCTACACATCTGGTGGACTTGTCCAGTTATTACTCCCTTGTGGGACGCGATCCATGGCTTTATCAATTTGAGGCTCCCGTGGCGAAGGACCCTTGGATTTTTCTCCTTTTTTACCCTTCCCCAGACCTTGATAAATTTTCTAGAAAACTGACTGCACACATCCTTACAGCCGCCAAATCCCAAATAGCCCTTAACTGGAAACGCAGCTCTTCTCCATCTCACTCTGCCCTTAAAAAGCAAATTTTGCATGTAGCAGCCATGGAAGAGATCACTTACTACTTACACGATAGAGGTTACGCTTTCAACCAAGTGTGGGCTCCTTGGCAGTTCGCAGAACGCTCGTTCCCCTCTGGCCCTTAACGACTTCGTCATGACCCATGTACGGCGATCAGGACTCTGCTCCTGTTCCGCCACCTTCTGATTCTTTAACATTTACATTTTACCTTCTTTCCGATCACATTCCTGCATCAACCTTTGTGGTCTTCCCTTCCCTTTCCCTTCTAATTCTCCTTCACCCCTCCCCTCCATTCTACTTTTTTGTATTATTGTCTCTTATATTTAAACAAAAGCAAAAAATGAAAATATGGTAAATTTATGTCTCAAGTTGTCGAAGGCCGCCTTCTCTGGATTCCACTACAATGTTAATGTTCTTCTATGTATACACTGTAAACTTTTTATTTCGTATTGGTATACAGCCTTTTATTGACTGACCATTCAAAATAAAGAATTTAAAATAAACAAGTATATATGTTTTCCGTTTATCTCTGCAGTTAGTCACAATGTGAACTAACAGTTTATTTTGATGCCTTGTTGTTGGTGCACTTACATGTCCGTCACATGGAGGGAGGGGGGGCTGCTGCTCCCGTTCTCCTTTGAACTCGACCTCTAGTTAAGCTCTAATGTCGCTCTGCCTTCCCTCCTGAAGTAGGTGGTTGAATGAGACTCACTCCCCGAGGAAGCCGCCCAGCAGCGATGAAACATTGTGAGACTCATGTTGGATGGGTGCAGGTTAACAGTACAAGCACAGAGCTGTTCTAAAAAACAGCCGCCTCAGACGCCCCGTATCTGATAATAATTATATGTGTTCTAAATCAATGTTTATTTTATAACACACTACAAGGTCCGTCATCAGAACATATCGTGCAGCAGGGTCCAGCACCCACAACAAATGTGCCTCCAGACTGACTGATCTGCTGCTGTTTCCACCTCTACATAGTACACACATTATGTGACACGTCCTTACTGTACTGACCTACGCTCTCCTCTCCCCTTCCCTCCCCCGTTCAGCATCTGTAAGTGTACAGGGGAGTAAGTGTTAGATGTGTCTCACTCTGTATAAGGACATAGTCTCATACATTTTTGTGCGCTTAGGAAGTAGGGAAATGCACATTTTACGCAAAGAAAACTCTCTTACATCCAACTCTACATGAGACCCTCAGTGTTTAACATTTTAATATCTTACATGTCTGCTCTGTGATGTTTATAATGATTATTATATTTATTCCTAGACAGTTGAGCTGTGAGGAACCAGAGAATCTTTTACTAGAAGTCAACTGAAGGTGAAACCCGATCTGTGTAAATCACTGATTCCCTGAGGATGGACAAGGACAGGAGTGAGAGGATATTAAATCTCACCCTGGAGATCATCTACCTGCTGACTGGAGAGGTGAGGGATTCTGGGAATGTCACCGTGACACCATTCTTACTGCTATAAATAAAACAGGGACATGACTGGAGAGGTGAGGGATTCTGGGTATGTCACAGTGACATCATTCTTACTGCTATAAATAAAACAGGGATATGACTGGAGAGGTGAGGGATTCTGGGAATGTCACAGTGACATCATTCTTACTGCTATAAATAAAACAGGGATATGACTGGAGAGGTGAGGGATTCTGGGAATGTCACAGTGACACCATTCTTATTGCTATAAATAAAACAGGGACATGACTGGAGAGGTGAGGGATTCTGGGTATGTCACAGTGACATCATTCTTACTGCTATAAATAAAACAGGGATATGACTGGAGAGGTGAGGGATTCTGGGAATGTCACAGTGACATCATTCTTACTGCTATAAATAAAACAGGGACATGACTGGAGAGGTGAGGGATTCTGGTAATGTCACAGTGACATCATTCTTACTGCTATAAATAAAACAGGGACATGACTGGAGAGGTGAGGGATTCTGGGAATGTCACAGTGACATCATTCTTACTGCTATAAATAAAACAGGGACATGACTGGAGAGGTGAGGGATTCTGGGAATGTCACAGTGACATCATTCTTACTGCTATTAAAAAAACGGGGACATGACTGGAGAGGTGAGGGATTCTGGGAATGTCACAGTGACATCATTCTTACTGCTATAAATAAAACAGAGACATGACTGGAGAGGTGAGGGATTCTGGGAGAGAGGCTCCATGACCCTGGTTACAAAGACCCACATGACTCCAGCCTTGGAGAAATACTAGGACACTTTCCAAATCTACTTTGTATATCAGAAGTGTGCATTAGGATGTAGACCACAATATTATTTGTGGCCATTAGCTTCTGTGAGCTCCTCCTATAGATACGTTTTTATTTTATAGTTTATTCTTCCCATGATCCTCCTCTCTGGCTCACAGGATGGTGACCATTCTCACTTTGGTACTTTCTGCTCTGCCTCAGTCATCTCCCCTGAACAGATGTAAATGAGCAGCAGATAGACAGTCTCAGATAGAAGTATCAGTCCCACAATCTTCACAGATGTTGGATATATTGTATTGACCACAGTGTGTTGTTGTTGTTTTTTTCCTATCAATAACTGAGACTTTTTAACTCATTTTACAATTATGGGATGTTTTCCATTTTCTGGAGTTTCTTTTTAAATTGCCAAAATAGACAAGAAATGCTTTATTTTACAAATATAGCCCCTGTCCTACCTGTAACTGTTTCTTATATGCACTGTCTTTTAGAGTGTATACAGCACTTACCTCACCTACTATCTTCCATAGGTCTGCCATTCTGAGTCCTCTGTCTACTACAAGCCCCCACTTCAAATTCATCTTGCTGTTTGCACTGATTTATCCAAGCAGTTGATAGATCCGTGGGGGCCGGCTGTAGATGGAGGACTCAGATAGGTGGGACCACTGAAGATGTCCGGAGCTGCAGGAGAGGTAAGTGCCACTTTCTTGTATATAGGAAACGGTTACATATAGGATATGGATCACAACCATAAAATAGAACATTATTGTATGTTTTGCACAATTAATACCTCAATAGAATTCCAAATATGTGGATCTTCATTTACCTTGATATCTCTCTTCATACACAGGATTACACAGTAGTGATGAAGAGATCTGGTGAGTGTGTGACACCCAGGAGCCGCCCCCGTGTGTCAGGAGGATTGAGCAGGACCCAGAGCCCCATCACGGTGCCTGAACCTCACTCACTGATACATGAGGGAAACAATGACCAGAAGATCCTGGACCTGACCAACAAGACCATTCAGCTGGTGACTGGAGAGTTGACTGCTGGGAATGGGACATTATACAGTAACACCAGGGGATGTGTCTGGATGTTGACTGTGGCATTGTGTTATCAGGTTCCTATAAAGTGTGAGGAGGAGTGGGAGAATTTAGAAGGGCCCAAAGGTCTGTACGAGGAAGTGAAGATGGAGAATCACCAGATCCATACGTCATTGGGTAAGAGGAGACCTTCATTTATTATAAAGTGGAGCAGATTTGAAGGCCACCAATATACACATCATCTGATAATCACATGTAAGCAATGTAATCAGTCACTGTGTGTTTCTTACAGATGGATCCAGTAACAGAAATACCCCAGAGAGATATCTCCATCCTCTTTATTCACATGATTGTACACAGGAAAATCCCAGTATCCCACAGGAGAATCAGGTAAATTTTAGGGTCTCACTGAATCCATTATATGATCTGTAAAAAAATCTGTGTGAATCTTATACAATGATATTCCTCAGTTTCACCTCAAATTATTAAATCAAATATTATTAAATAGGATGTTGTTATTGTTTTGTGGGCTATTTAGGAAGAGGTCCTGACTGATATTAAAGTAGAAATTATAGAGGGAGAGGAAGAGACGTATGTAAGGGGTGATCAGCAGTGTAAAGAGAAGGAAATCCCTACAGATATCAGCACAGGTGAGTAATAAACAGCCCAGAGGTCTGACCAGTCTCCTCCTCACATCATATCACTGTGTGCTACCAGCCCAGAGACCTGACCAGTCTCCTCCTCACATCATATCATTGTGTGCTACCAGCCCAGAGATCTGACCAGTCTCCTCCTCACATCATATCACTGTGTGCTACCAGCCCAGAGATCTGACCAGTCTCCTCCTCACATCATATCATTGTGTGCTACCAGCCTAGAGATCTGACCAGTCTCCTCCTCACATCATATCATTGTGTGCTACCAGCCTAGAGATCTGACCAGTCTCCTCCTCACATCATATCATTGTGTGCTACCAGCCCAGAGATCTGACCAGTCTCCTCCTCACATCATATCATTGTGTGCTACCAGCCCAGAGATCTGACCAGTCTCCTCCTCACATCATATCATTGTGTGCTACCAGCCCAGAGATCTGACCAGTCTCCTCCTCACATCATATCACTATGTGCTACCAGCCCAGAGATCTGACCAGTCTCCTCCTCACATCATATCACTGTGTGCTACCAGCCCAGAGATCTGACCAGTCTCCTCCTCACATCATATCACTGTGTGCTACCAGCCCAGAGATCTGACCAGTCTCCTTCTCACACTGTCTGCTGTATCTGATGGGATGTCAGTCTGACTCCATAAAATTACCCATGAGCCTCCTGTACCCTACCTCCTGTGACAGTATACCCATAACCATCTCTCTGTTCTACCACATGTGACATTACCATGAATATTTGATCCTCGGCTATATATTATCCCTGTAATACTAATGCAGATTGAGATTATTCTCCTCCCTCTAAGATCACATACACCCCATGTAACAGGATGGACCTCCTGTGCCACCCTGTTAGTGTGCTGCTGGGGATCGGCTGGGCTTGCCTTGACACCGTCCCCTTTCCGTGTCGCAAATGCGCCCTCTAACCTCTGTAGGAGAGACTTTGACTGCTGCCACCACTAGGCTCCTTAGCAGCACCTAGAACCGTGTCCTTCTGGGTAACTCTTGCTGCTAGGGTACCCCCTGGCTGGGCTTATAAGGACACTTACATGCTGGTTTGTGGTACTAGCGATCTCAGAAGTTACAGATGGTATGATGATACATTACATGGTCAAACAGTGCTCCTTTTATACACATACCCTGGTGCTCCAGTGTTTGTGTGTGAGGGCAGTGACTAGTTGGACAGTGTCACTGGATAATGAGGCTTCCTGGCTAATGAGTCTTCCTGTTCTATGATGCTGGCTGGGCAATGTGTGTGCTTAAGATATTTTACTCACAAATGTCCACATTTTGGATGGAATGGTCCAGGCTGGATACAATTTGCGTCTCACTGTGGCTGGGTTTATGGATTGTGCTTATAATGCAGTTGTCTAATTATAATGAAGTGTTTGTAGTTCATTGAAATTAAACAGCTGGACATTTCAACATACTAATTGTATGAAAATGTTGGGCATTATAATATGTTAATGTAAAATAAGATGTCTTTCCATATATTATATTTCCAACAGATGGATGCAAACACAGCAATATCTCAGACGGAAGATACTTTTCTTCTACAGATTGTGAAATAGAAGATAACAACATCACACAAGATTCTCCAGGAGAGAACCCCAGTACCCTAAATATACATCCAATAGTCCACAGAGCAGATAAATCACCTGATCCCTCTAATCATGAGAAATGTTCTACTGATAATATAGATATTGTTACACATAGTACAGCTCTTTCAGATGATAAAATAATTGTATTTCCTGAGGTTGGAAAATGTTTTACACATAAATCAAATCTTGTTGAATATCAGAGATCTCACACAGGTGAGAAATCGTTTACATGTCCTGAGTGTGGGAAATGTTTTGCACGTAAGTCAAGTCTTTTTGAACATCAGAGAACTCACACAGGTGAGAAACCATTCTCATGCTGTGAGTGTGGGAAATGGGATGCTTTCCCAGAGGTCAGTAGCCTGCAGCCTTCCTCCCCCTAGGTCCCTGAGGCGGGGTAAGTAGCCTGAAGGCTCCCTCAGCCCCAGCACTGCTGATACATTTCTTTTGCAGAGTCTCCTGCACTTGGTGATCTCTGTTTAATCAAAAAGTTCAGCCATGGCTGCGCTCAGGAATACAGCAAAGGAACAAAGTCTGCAGGCCGCAGTTCCTGTTCCTCAGTGACGGGGATAGGAAGGGGAGGTCCTCCATTCTCCTCCGTAACGGCGCGCTTCCTTGACGGAGACACCATTTTACAGATAGCATACACTGCATCTTGCTCCTTACAGGACAGGTTTCTTAATGTTGTGTTTTGCTTTTGTATGTTTTAGGACAGTGTGTGAGTGAGCCTGCCAGTATATATATATATATATATACAATATTGTAACACAGAGAGGGGTTTTCCACAGGGCACTAAGGGAGGAATAAGCTATTTGGCTGACAGTCTGCCGGCAAAAGGCTGCAGATCAAGTTACACACAGGTATGGCATTGCACTTAGGTTCTGTTACATACAGGTCTGAGACGTGACAAAGTAAATGTAAGAAAGGTGATTTTTTCTTCTTATATGCTCTGAGCTTTCTTTTCCACAGCAACAGCAGAAGGCTGACAAGGTGTCTACAATCAAGAGAGGTTACAGAACATCTGCAGGGAACTCCTTTTAAAGGCAACATAGGAGTGTCTCCTGTCTGTCAAGCCAAGGCTGTGGGAGGAGTCTCAATTGTAAAAGACTGTGTTGGGCATATGTGCATTGTGACCGGTGCCAGCTAGTGGCCGGTGACCAGTTAGGGAAGCAGGGACTAGTAAGTGGTAGGTTGCCTGGTGTCCTGATGTTTGATTTTCCTGTTATTATGATGCAAACAATAAAGCACCATTTGATTTGAAACAAGAAGCTGTCTGCGTACTGATGTCTGCAGGGTGCCCATGTCACAAGAAGGGTGCTCTTTCCACAATATATATATTTAGGTTAAAGGGATCTATAGAATAAAAACAGATTTGGTGACCAGCCATTTGTGCAAAAAAATCGGGCCCTTGCGTAGCTATATACATTTATTACAAAATAAATCAAGTATCTGTATCTAATGACCATATAGATATATATTTATATAAATATATATTGTGAAAAGCTCGCCAAACAAAATCTGCTGACAGGTTTGCTTAACCACTGCTGTTTTATTGAGGCTTGTCAGGATGGAATGAACATCTACTGTAGTAGATGATACCAATGATCAGCAATGATACCAAACAAAATATTTACTGCGACCCTGCCGCTAACTAGACACTTAGTCCCCTAACTGGACACCGGCCAAACTCCAGCATCGGTCGCACCAACCACAGCACAAGTCCAGCTGTTTAAGCTTCCTCCCAAGCACTACACTAGCTGTTCCCTTAATTGATTGCACCAAGATGCTCCACCTGTGCTATGTGTGGGTGTGGGTGTGGAAGAGTGTGCAGACTTATCCCTGTCTGTAGCCTGAGCCAGCAGATTTCCAGGGAAACTATTAGTCTCTTCTTTAATAGTATATGGCAAATTGCCCCTTTTGCCATTATTTATATTTATAATGTCAAACTTGCTGAACGGACTCGGCAAGTAATCTGCCTTGTTGAGTCTGCTCAGGGTTTGGCTCAGGCCTCTTCCTCATTGAAACGCCACCTTATCACATCCCATAGGACAACGAGTAAACGTCATGTCCCACAGGCGGCACAGGTGTCACGAGCCGTGGCGGTACGCCGCATCCTGGAGTGAACTAGCAGCCGGGGGCATGCTTTAGTTTCTATGCTCTGTTATCCTTGTGGCATAGATGTAGGAGGGTGTAGGGACATCCTCCAACACCAGGGGGAGCTCTCATATGATTTAAACTGGTTAATTTATATTTTTATACATGCTTCCTGGTTTATGTTATTACTTATGCTAGTAATTAATTAGCTGCCTCCTGAGGCTGATTGTCAGCCCAGTTCTCCTCTGTCCTGATTGGCTCTTAGTACTATTTAAGGCAGTGAGGTCTGGGCCTCACTGCCGGTTATAGCGTCCTGTTCCAGTACTGCTGCCTGCTACTTTGTTCCTGTGTTTGGTGTTTAACCTGAGATTGATTACCCGTGTATGACTTTTGCCTGTTCCTGGACTCTGAACCTGTGCTTCTGACCCTGATCTATTGCCTGAACCCGGATTCTGAACCTCTGCTAGTGACCCTGATCTTACGCCTGTCCCTGGATCCTGAACCTGTGCTTTTGGCCTTGATCTTTCTGCCTGTACCTGACATTTCCTCTGGTGCACTGCCCAGTCCGCTGACACCTGGCCTTTCGCTACTCCATGTGCAACCTCCTATACCTGTGCGCTACCGTGTAAACTCATACTAATCTGAGCATAAGACCTGGGGGCATCTGAGTATCTGTGAGCATAACCTGTCGCTACCGGAAAGGCGGCTGCTAAAGGTGAAAACCTCTTCTACCTGTTCTATGTGTTTATGCCGCACTGGTGGCCATAACACCAGGCAATAGATTCTACATCTGATCTCTCCTCAGAGGAAGAGGGTGAAATACCAAAGGAATCTGCTGGTGTAACACGCAGGTAGTGTGGAGGAATCATCCACCGTCTAGGGTGTGGATGATTTGGTTTTAGGTGTTTGCTAGACTTTAGGCTTTGCGTATCCAACAGTCTTGGGTTCAGCTGGATTCTCCCTCTTTAAGAGGCAGAAGAAGTAGGTCATCTGTTTCCCTTCATCTCCCCAGTTAATGGATATGCTATCGGAGGCATGGAAAAAGTCTGATTAACGTTTTCATATTCCTGGAAAGTACAGAACTCTTTATTCCCTTCCCACAGAAGAATCTGCAAAATGGAAAGTCATTCCAATAGTAATCCACCCATTGCCCGGTGGACTAGGACCACTACTCTCCTGGTGCAGGGTGGGGTCTCACTTAAGGAAGCTTTGGACAAGAAATGTGATTTCTTGCTCTGCTCTTCTTATGAAGCGGCTGGTAGCATTTTCAGACTGGGCATATCCACAGTCTGGGTAAACAAGGCGATTCAGACTTGGGCCGAACAATAGGAGAAGTGCGTACGTGACAACAGCCCACGAGCCAAGTTACTTGGCATTAATAGGTCATATCAGAGAAGCGTCTGAATTTCTGGGCCAGGCATCCTTGGATGCTATTTCTGTTGCATCCGAGCTCTCAGTACTCTTTATAGCAGCTAGACGCTCTTTATGGTTTTACTCTTGGTCCGTGGACTTTTGAAGCACCACCCTTTGATGGGGTGTCCTTTGGAACCTTGTTAGACCAGCTTATCGAGAAGGCCCCAGGGAGAGAGAGACCCTTTTTCCCAGTTTCCCAGGTTTAGGTCCTTTCGCCACTTCAAGTAGATTGTGGGGAGCTCTGGCAAGAGGACAGTCTGCTTCCTGGGTGAGTATGTCTGGGTCACAGGTCCACCAGATGAGGAACATGGCTCCCAGTCACTTGAATGTGTTGGAAGTCCATCTCATGCGATTTCAGGAAAAATTAATCCCCTGATTCATGGGTTCGGGGGATTGTCACTCACGGATATATTATAAACCTGCTCCACTTTCCGCGCTGCTGATTTTTCACCACAGGCCTTCCAGCCTGGGGTCTCCAGCGCAGGCTCTGAGAGGCAATTCAGAAATTGTTGGATTATGGGGTAATCATTCCAGTACTGGCACTGGAAAATGGTTTTGAGCTTTATGCCAAACTTTTTCTAGTTCTAAAGCCGGATGGATCCTTCAGGCCCATCCTCAACTTGAAAACCCTCAACAAATGGGTGCGAGTCCTAAGCTTCATGGTGGTGTCTCTGTGGTCTGTCATTGCGATCATTGAAGCAGGAGAGTTCCTTGCTTCTCTGGACATAATGGATGCTTCCCTTCATGTTTCCATATGGCAGAGACATTGGTGCCTCCTCCACTTCATGGTGCGTGATGGCCACTACCAGTTCAGGGCATTACCCTTTGGCCTAGCTACTGCCCCAAGGGTTATCACAAATGAGGTGATGGCGGTCCTTCTCCGTTCCCAGGGAGTCATAGTTTTTCATTACTTGGACAACTTACTGTTGAAGGCACCAACCTACCAAGTCTTGACCCACCAGCTGCAATTTACTATGACCTTCCTGTAAGCACATGGCTGGATCATCAACCTGACAATTGTCCGCTCGGTTTGGTCCAAGACAAGGGACCTCCTTCCAAAACGAGAAGTCTCCCTCATTCGATGCATGAGATTGTTCGGCACCATTGTTCTCGGTTTTCAAGGCGGAGCTCTTTGCACAATTTCACTGATGGACGTTCCAGAGGGAGCTGTTACGAAAGTGGTCAAAATCCCAGCTTCGTCTGGACAAACGATGATAGAGCTGTCCACGACTGTGCGCTAGTCCCACACATGGTGGATGAGCCGATCGCATCTGTCCAGGAGTCACTCATTCCAGGAGTGGAAGCTGGTGAAAACAGATGCCAGCTTGTCAGGGTGGGGAGGGGTCTTTGCTGATCTCTGCTTCCATGATCTCTGGGACCCCCAGGAGGCGCTTCTCCCCATAAATTTGCTGGAGCTTCGGGCGATTTTCAGAGTGCTTGTCCTGGCCCAGAAGTTTTTGGCGGCCAAGCTGCTGAGGGTCCAATTGGATAATACGATAACAGTGGCTTTTCTGAATCATCAGGGAGGCACCCACAGCACCATGGCCATGAAGGAGACTTCCAAGATAATGTTGTGGGCGGAATGTCATGTTCTAGTGATCTCAGCCATCTTCATCCCAGAGGTAGAAAACTGGGAGGCTGACTATCTCTGTCGTAACAAGGTCCATACAGGAGAGTGGTCCCTGCACAGGGACATGTTTGAACTTCTAGTTCAGTGTTGTGGTCTGCCAGTCATAGACCTCATGGCGTTCCATCTGAACTTCAAGGTCCCACTGTTCTGCACAAAATCCCACCACAGGATTCGTGGATTAGAGCAGGGAATTGATCCACTAGCGCTCCCTATAAGTTGTCGCTGGGGACTGGCTGGGCTTACTTTGCCACTGTCCCCATTCTTTATCCCAAATCTGCCCCTCCTGTCTCAATTGGAGGAGCTTGCTGCCACCAATAGGCTCCTACACCGGCACCTAGAACCGCTTCCTTCTGGGTAACTCTTGCTCCTAGGGAATGCCCTTGCTGGTACACCTGGACTGGTATACTTGACCTCTTGCCTTCAGATAAGGGTTGCTGTGGATGGCTTCCCCTGGCCTATCACACTGGCCATAGCTGCATGTAGCGAGCAAAACGTTGGTACTGGAATGCTGGGCCCACCTCATAACAACCGGAGAATGGATTAGCTTTGGGTCTAATCTGAAGGTCACAGGAATTTACAGCAGGGTAAGTAGTCGTCAAAGCAGGTTCTTGAAGAAATATTATGTTTTATTAGCTCCACTGTCAGGGCAAATAAGGACAGCAACAGCCACTAGTTGAAGGTACTAGCGACATCCAGAATCGTACAGATGGAATGATACATTGCATGCTCAAACAGCTCGCTTTTTATACACATTCTGACATACATGTCAGCAGGGGGTAACGCCTCCCCCCTGACCCCAACACATCTGAGTCATTTTTAGTATCGGGACACAATATGTTTTCCCAAACATGGATTTACATGCAATGCAAAGTTAACAATATTTACACTTCTCTGATATAGGCTAAAACTTGCTGCTTGCATTATCTGTGATGCAGCCACACCAGACAGGAAGGTAGCGGCCCTCTATTGTGTATAAAGGCTAAACAGACGTGTTGATCACTGAGTGATGAACAGGGCTAATTAGCATAAGTTTACCTGTCTCTAGACAGTTTCAAACACACATCTCCACTCTATTGCTAACTTGGGACTTTTCAAAGTAAAGTTACAACCACAAAGAAGACATTTCCAAACAAAACACATCCCAATGTGACACGATAAGTGCATTTGCAATTATATACTTTGGTGTCTGCACCACTAATTGAAATACATTTTTGCAATAAATTATTTCTATATGATCCAGCCACAAATAAGTTATTTATAAGTGATCCAGCCACACTCCTCCCCCTCCTTGTCCATGCGAGCAACCAGTGAGCCATGTCCCCATGATTTGGTCCCTGGTTCCGCAGTCTCCTGAGGTTATCGGTGGTGACCTGGGGGATCTGACTTTTTCTGCCGAGACAAACCATCCGCATTGCTGTGAGCCTTTCCTTGCTTGTGAATTATGTCAAAGTCATAAATTTTAAGGGCAAGGTTCCCTCTGAAAAGTCTGCCATTTTCCCTTGAGGTGCGTTGCCGCCACTTTGAAGGATTATGATCAGTCATCACAGTAAAATATCATCCATACAAATAAGCATAACGTTTTTTCACTGCCCAAACAATGGCCAAACATTCCTTCTCAATTGTGGCATACCCCACCTCCCTGTTCAGCAGTTTTCTGCTCAAATAGGCCACAAGGTGCTCCTGCCTATCTGGCCCCACCTGGCTAAGTACTGCTCCCAACCCGTACAGCGACGTATCAGCTTGCACAATAAAGTTCCTGTCATAATTAGGCGCCAACAGTACTGGAGCATGAACCAGGACCTCATTTAATGACTGAAATGCCAGCTCACACGCAGGTGTCCAGTCCATTACTTTGGGAAGTGTTGTGAGATTTGTCAGGGGCTTCGCTACAGTACTAAAACCTGGGACAGAACGTCTGTAGTCCCCTGCAGTCGTTAAGAATGTAACATGTACATGTAACTGGGTTGCAGACCTGCTGTCCAGTTACATACAGAAAGATGAAGCCCTGCTCTTAAAATGGAAGGTATGTAATAATCTTGGAATTAAGTAAATTGATTTAAGGGCTATTTTTATCCTGTGTCAAAAATACATCAGTTGGACTATCCTCTAATTACTGTAATGAGAAGGGAAAGCAAAAAACTATATTTCCACCATTGGACTTCGCAGCAGCTTCTTTTCCCTGTCTGAGACTGCTGCCTATCACTCAGCAGAACAGTGACAGAAACAATCAACACTGTATTATTGTTGTTGCATATATAACCGTTTGTTTAGACAAGACTTAGGGGTAGATGTGTTAGACCTTCTAAAAAGGAAAAGTGGAAGTGTTGGCCATATGAACCTATCAGATTCTAATTATCATGTTCTATAAGATAACTAGAATGTTATTGGTTGCTATGGGTTTCCATAGCACTTTTCCTTTTTAGAAAATTTGATTGTGTTTATAACTGGTACTACAGCCAACGTGCAGTTTTTAAATATTCAAGGTGTGCACTGATAATAGTACATGAATCTAAATCGTCACTCGTGGTTGTGTCTTTATTCTGTAAAATGATGTGACTAAACTGTCGTTGTTAAGAGTCTGATGGTGATGTGTGTTTATTGTTAGGTACGCCTGTGTGTCTTCACAGACCTGTCTTTGACACTATTGACATGCTGACTGTGCACCGGTCTGGAAAGAAACATAACCTGTGAGTCAATCGTCTGTCCCCCTGAATCTCCCCTCTCCTACAGGTCTACTCTGTCTGTCCCCCTGATCTCCCCTCTCCTACAGGTCTACTCTGTCTGTCCCCCCTGATCTCCCCTCTCCTCCAGGTCTACTCTGCCTGTCCCTCCTGATCTCCCCTCTCCTCCAGGTCTACTCTGTCTGTCCCCCCTGATCTCCCCTCTCCTCCAGGTCTACTCTGCCTGTCCCTCCTGATCTCCCCTTTCCTCCAGGTCTACTCTGTCTCCCCTAATCTCTCCTCTCCTCTAGGTCTACTCTGTCTGTCCCCCTGATCTCCCCTCTCCTCCAGGTCTACTCTGTCTGTCCCCCCTGATCTCCCCTCTCCTCCAGGTCTACTCTGTCTGTCCCCCCTGATCTCCCCTCTCTTCCAGGTCTACTCTGTCTGTCCCCCCTGATCTCCACTCTCCTCCAGGTCTACTCTGTCCCCCCTGATCTCCCCTCTTTTCTAGGTCTATTATTATTATTATCCTTTATTTGTTAGGCGCCACAAGGTTTCCGCGGCGCCGTACACAGTACAAAACAGTCGACTATGCAGGGTGAAACAGTACAAAACAATAAACAAAAATACCAATACTTCAGAAACTACAGGCTGGCTGATGCAAAAAACGGAGCAGAAGAACAGGTAGGGAGACATGAGGGAAGAGGGCCCTGCTCAGGTGAGCTTACATCCTAAGGGAGGGAGAACAGAACAGGCACAGGGGGAGCCAGATAAGGTAAGGGGGAGAGCGTATTGAGAGCGAGAGAACTCTGTCCCCCCCTGATCTCACCTCTCCTCCAGGGCTACTCTGTCTGTCCCCCCCCCCCCCCTGATCTCCCCTCTCCTCCAGGGCTACTTTCTGTCCCCCCCTGATCTCCCCTCTCCTCCAGGTCTACTCTGTCTGTCCCCCTGATATCCCCTCTCCTCCAGGTCTACTCTGTGTGTCCCCCCCCCCGATCTCCCCTCTCCTCCAGGTCTACTCTGTCTGTCCCCCTGATATCCCCTCTCCTCCAGGTCTACTCTGTGTGTCCCCCCCTGATCTCCCCTCTCCTCCAGGTCTACTCTGTCTGCCGCCCCCCCCTGATCTCCCCTCTCCTCCAGGGCTACTCTGTCTGCCCCCCCTGATCTCTCCTCCAGGAATGAAATCCAGAAACGTCGCCACCAGAAGTATGCCTGTGCAGAAGAGGCAGGAGAACAGTTTCAGTACAAGTCTGTTGCGGAGTGTATACATCCAGGATTACTAGCTCTGCACTCAGCTTCTGGATTATAAGTGGCTGAAATGCTTTGGGATTTACGATTTAATTCTCTGTTTTGTCATTTATAAGACAATAAAATCTCTTCCAGCTGTTGACAAACATTCAGGAGTGATGAAATGATTCTCTTCTTCTTCCTCTACTTAAAGGAGAAGTGTTACATTGCTACGTTCCATTAGACCCCTCCAGCTAGTAGCCGTATCAACTCCCACTTGTCAAAACATATTTGGACAAAGCCTGGAATGGTTGTGGTTTCATAAACAATAAATAAAAAAATGTAAATAATGTACATTTATGCACAACTTTTAATTTGTGTAAATATTGGTTATGTCTAAGTAAACATTCGTAATCTCGGCGAGTCTTGGCCAAGTAGGACAAGTATCGGAACGTGCTTGTTTTGTGTAGTGATTTGTAATGTATGTGTGTCCTCCCTTGTTCATTGGTTACACCTGCAGTCTCTGCAAATATTACTTTATTGGGAAAACTATTCACCGGCTGTTACTAATTAACAAAATTGTTAATGGGACGTCAAGAAAAATGTAATTAAATGGTTTACTGAAGAGTTGTAAAAAAAATATAATAAAAATTTAAATCTATTTCTGTCCCTTGTGACATTCAGAGCCCTTTGTATTAGATGAACCATGCACTCATCTCCTGTATACAACATAGATAATGCAATGTCCTCATACTGTTCTCTCTCTTCCTGTAGGACCCAAGGCTCCCGCTCCTCTGCTTGCACAGACCAGGAAGATCACCCAGCATGCATTGCTGAAGGCTGCGCCATATAACAGCTGCTGCTCTAGGAAGTGGTAACAACCTGTGGCTGGGAGTGAGAACACTAGAGGCCCAACTGTTGTCTGGTGCAAGTGGTCCAGCACAGGGTAAAAGTGGTGTTTGAAATGACAATATTCAGTATATTCTTTAAATAACTAAGGTTAAATCTGCCTTGCATGCTATTTGTCCCCTCTCCTTGCAGACTGGTGGGGCTTCTCTATCTTCTATCACTCTGGAATGGGGAGTACAGAGAGGGCTTGTGTGCTGAAGCCTGAATCCCCATACGGCTGAGTGCTTGTTTGGAAGTCCTGTTCTCAATATAGGTCACATTGCAGTTTAATGTTCCATCTATTGACTCCTCCAAATTTACGCCTGGATATAATTTATATTGTTGACCATTAACACTTTATGTTTGGGATGCTAACTACACCCACCACTTAATAATTACCAAAACACTATCCCTTAAATTACTTCTATTCAAGAAATACATTTTTGTTACCTTTGAGTCTGTGATCCCGATTCAGGGTGAAGGCAGCATATCAACGGAAATCAGTCACTTTTAGAAGACTGCGACAAAGTTGTTTAATTTGGACATCAACATTGCTCCCAAAATGATGCAAGGTAGAAGAGCTTTGTTGTACAAAGTAGCTTTTTAAAGATGGCAACTGTCCACAAATGGATGGGAACAGTAATCGCATTGATTATTTCAGGGTCATATATAATGTCCAATCATGAGTGTACATTTTTTCCACCGTGGTTTATCCTGTTTTGTTCCAGGCCAGGAGATGCTGCAAAGAAGGACAGCTCTTCTGAGATACGTCCTTCTCCTGCCCCTTTGTTGACTACCTAGAGCAACCATCCAATGAACACATAACCCTGCCCACCAGAAACCAAAGCAGAGACACCCGGCAGTGAGTCAGGGAGCAGCTCCTCAGGTGAAGGCCAACGGTGATAACGCATATATATATATATATATATATATAACCACATTTCCTACTGACTAACCAAATAACGTAAACCATATTATTGCCCGGCTAGGATTAAGATGGCTACTGGTGGTGGGCTTGAGTTGATTACCTGGGTTACTTCACAGTGGATGTTTAATGATACCTACAATAACAACATCCCAAGGTGTTTGGATTCTACAGTTAGAAGGGATAAACACAGCGGATCTCTTGGTTAAGCTTTCCAAAGTATATAGCACTGTATCTAGGGCAGTCGCTACAGGCCCCTAGTTTAACTCTTAAGCCGTATAATTGCACTTGGCTTCCTCTGATTCACAGCAAAGGTAATATCCGTATCTGTCCCAACAGCGTCTGTGGAGGGTTATCTCTGGAGCAACGGTGAGAGCCCAAGCCTCCTTTTGTTTGTAGTCCTCACAATTCACCCAGGTCAGGAGTCTCCCTCTCTGAAGTGGGGGTTACTTTAAAAGCCCACTGGCTAAGACCGTCACAGAGCACCACCAGATGCTCAATACTACTGGTCACTGGTAAAACATTTCCCACGTTCAGGGCTGTCTCGCTCTAAACCTGGACAGCCGTTCTCTCTGACCTGGTCTCTCCTACACAGGCTGCCACTCAGTCTTTTATGTCTCTCTCTTGTACACAAGGGGCACACAGTCCAGGCTCTCTCCGCAAGGGCTGTTAGTTGTGGCCAACTCCAGGGACGCCATTTAGGCTGAGCTCCCCTGCCGCGCCTGTTCCCAGCACTCTGGTAGCGGAGGGGTTTATGTGTATATATGGCCAGCCTAACTTTAAGAAATCGGGCCCTGCAGCCACAACATGAGCCTTACAGAGAGAGAATACTTTATAAAACGTGCCTCTGTCTCCATCATGAAACTTAACATTAAGCTGCAGGGCAATGATCTCTACCTATACAGTACTTTATAACATTTGATGGGGGAAGCCATTGGTGCCCTCAGACTACCATTGGGAAAGGAGGTGATTGCCTCAGTAATCATTTCTACTGTAAGAACCCTGACGGCAGATTCAGGCCTGGTCTCCAATTCCACGTATTCATTGGACGGAGGAATACAGATGACTATAGGATTGACAAACTTTACTAGCTGTTTTTCGGAAGACCCGTCACTTTGGTATCATGGGTTGAGTTCCATGCATCTCCGTAGATAGGATTGCCAAAAGTTTTCCACACCTATCACCCTGATCGTTTAATGACTACCCTTGGCTTTGTAGATGTTCGACACCAGGGTAGAGGAGACTGGAGGGCCCCAGAATGTATCACACAACCTGTCTCATGTTACAGTAAATCCCCAGGAGGAAAAGAGGTGCTGAGCTTGATGATTAGCACCAAAAATTTTATCTGCCAATGTGATCCAAAGTTAATTGGTTTTGATCAAATCTAACTAGACCGTGCCCTACAGTGTTGTGATAATGTAAATAATACAACCATATCCATCGGTCTTTTGAGCGGTGAAACGTTGCTGCCCATAAAAATGATCTGAGGCCAACAATATCGGGTGTGTTTTTAAAGAAATATAAGAACCAACTTTTATGTTTATCCTTAAGGCCCTGGACAATACTAATCATGTTTGGTCTTGTTTAGTCATGTTCAACTAGAGCAATGAAATAGAATATGTGGTCACCAACTACAGGTCCCCTTCACTTTCCCCAACATCTAAGATCCTTCTACCTCAACAGTAGGAATGGTAGATGTTTGCAAAGCAACGGAATAATAAGTATTTATCATTAATGTTCTACAGGTCATGCGTATGTATTGAGCACATTGAATGTACGTGCAGTCAACAATTGTGAACTTATCCTAAAACTTTTCCCTGCCCAGGTATCTGCAAACAGTCTCAGGTGAGGAAAAGCAGCGGACGTAAGAAGACTCGGAAGAGCTCAGAGAAGGAGGAAGATCTCGGTGATGACTCAGACAGAAGATAAGAAATGCAACAGTACTTGTTACTGAAGAGGTGGGTAACGCCCAACTTAGAATCAATGGCCGGCAAGATACAGCCAGTGTTGTTCTTAGCAAAACCGATACAACCGTTTTAATTCTTCCGGTCATCCTGTCTGTATGTACTCAATAAGTAAGCTCCTCCCACAAGGCATATGGTTTAGTTTAATAATGCAGCCTGTATTGCAGTGTAAAACTTAATCAGCGAAGACCAGAATCCTCTCCTACAATTGATGTCTCTGCGAGACAATAAATTGGTGCAGGTAATGGGTTGTTTTATCCGTAAACCTGCAAACCAGAATGGAAATTGTTGCTGCAGTTCGGTGATATTATCATACACGGTCATGATCGTCCAGGGTTTCTTCATACAGTCACTGTGAGGAGCTCTGTTAAACGCTTTGATGAATGAATGCTAGGTACAATGTGTGTGTGTGTGGGGGGGGGTGAATGGTTTGAGGGGATGAAGGAGCAGCAGCAATGAAGAGATTGTAAGAGACCCTGGACTGTGTGCCCCTTGTATACAAGAGAGAGTGGCAGCCTGTGTAGGAGGGACCAGGTCAGAGAATAAGTCTGTCCAGATTTAGAGTGTGTCAGAGGTAATGAGACAGCCCTGACTGTGGGAAATGTTTTACCAGTGACCAGTACCATTCAGCCTCCTGGAGAGCCTTGTGATCATCTATATGCCATAGCTGTATGATATTCTCTAGCTCACAAGTGTGTTCCAGCTCCTCTGCCCACTTTGTTATAGAGGTGAATGATACAGTAAGAGGACTGTGGAGGTGAAATAGTAGGCGGTATTGTGTAAGACTGGCCCCGTTCTATGTAAAGGGTTGAGATTGAATTCCCAGCCCTCAACCTCACCCTCTGAGATAGTGAAGTGGTGCAGTCCAGAAGCTTCCACCTCATTTATGTGGTGGGGGGAGGAGTTGTTACAGGTTCACACCTTGTCTATATGAATTGTTACCTTTTCTGTGACATGTGTTCACCCGTCGTTCTCTTTCTCTGCAGCTGCGGCTGGATTCCGGATGGCACGGGGAAGTGGGTTAAGGATGAAACTGTTTAGTTTGACTCTGATGATGAAGAGCCCCCTGCGATGCCACCACCCTGAGGACATCGGGTTGACCAGACTTGAGCATTAATATGAACGTCTATTATACAGGCCCGTCATGGACACAGATTGGCCTATTGTCCCACAGACTGACTCGGATTACTACTACTCTCATCATCCCCATCTACGATTGTATGCTAACCAACAGCAGCTCACTAACCTGCAGTTCATCATACTGGGCGCTTTACGCTCAGGAATTCAACGCTGTTTGTCAATCTGCCCTAGTTTGACCTATAACAATGCAAATATTTGTATTTTACATTACCTGAAAAGATTTTTGGCTTGTGCATGAAATTAAACATGTCCCCTGTCCCTTTGTAACTGATTTCCATGTGTTCTCTCTTCCAGGTAAGCCATTGTCTGAAATACGGTTATTTTCTGACTATCCCAAAATACAGCCAAATCTGTTTTGGTTCCTTATATATACAGTATATTACCCTGCCGGGATCAGGAGAGGGTTGCAGGGAGTCTCAGATATATATAGATTGGTTGCTATGAACAACACCCCCACTTATACTATTTCAAAGGTTTAGTAAATCTACCCCTTAGTGTCTAACCTCTGCTCACCTAACATAGAGGTTGACAAAAAAATCGTATGAACTCATCTTTGATTTTTATAATTGTATGTTTGAGAGTTTTATGGTGTTTTCAAATAAATGTCAAACTTGTGTGTGTTGTACAATTCTTTGATATAATATCTATGTACTGGGCGAAGCTGAATTATAACAAATTGTTTACTCAAGAACCTTGTCTACAGAATGTCTTGCAGGGGACATATAATCTGACACATTAACATCTGCCAATACGACCCCATTTTCCCCCGTTCATCCTCTTTCCATAATACTTGACCCTTCCTTGAGGCCATGGGCTGTATCTGCCAAGAATACCTCCTCCGGTATCACATTCCCTGCTCTGACTGTAGAGAACCCTTCTATGGAACTAGAGGTGACATTTCCTGTTTGCTCTCTAGTCATGTGTTCATATGAGGGATTTAAAGTATTGTTTTTCAGATCCCAGCGCTGACGCTCTTAACAATAAAAGTATTTTGTATTTAAGTCAGATACAAAATCATCAGGTTTTCCCCTGTTTTAAATCTATTTAATCCTGGATAGGCGATAGACACGCAACTAGACTAATAGGTTCTCTGTATTATGAGATCTGAAACCAGTAGGTCATACTCCGTGTAATATTAAACTCGGCTAGAAAAAAAAATGTTTGGTTAAAATATCTTTCTATTCCATCATAATTCATTATTTGTAAAACTGTAATGACTTAATGTATGTAATCACATAGAAGAATGTGGTGTTATCAGTGCTGGAAGTGAGCTGGTATACAGGGGTATGTCATACTGCCGCTTCTCCTACTGCCATCATTGTAAAACTGTCAAATTGTATTCACTTACGTTTTCCATTCCGCAACGTCTAACGTTCCATTGTGACCACTGCTCTGGAGAGAATAGAGAAATGCTATAAAATTGCTCAGGAAAGATAACCAGGGAGAAAATCCTTTCTTCAGAAACAAAAATGTCCATTTATATCCTGATTAAAGGACCTTTAATAGGATGTAGTGAAAATCATATTGTAATTCTACCAAAGCTATGTTTAAGATACATCCAATTTTATATTAGAACATCCCCCCAGGTAAGAAGAATTTCAAAACCCGTTCTCTTATACCAAACTATACTATACTGATTCATTTATTAATGTTGCATTTAGGTCCACCAAATTTATTATAAACACTTATTGTGAAGGTAACATTGTCTATTTGTTATAGCTTATGCTACTCGTAGTGTAAACTTTATATATCAGATCATCTAAGATGGGTCTAGCTCTGTGTTATCTGCTATTGGAAAAATACCATTTATCACTAATGCCATCTATTAATCCTAAATCTCAAATCAGTTCAGCTGAATCTGGTTGATTCCGGGAGTAAAATATCCGATTACAATTAATTTAAACATAAAGAGTGATAAATTAGAAAAACAATAAAGCTGAATTTGTTCCAAGACACCAAAATCAACTTAAATCACCCGGATTCAGTGTGAATGATTTGGGATGAATCATACCCTGGTTTTATTGTTATCTATTGAGCTCTTATCAAGTTCTCTGAATTTGGGTGCTTTCTGGTGATTGCACCTAATCTCGGTGAGTGTGAGGGGTGTAGGACTGGGTTTTTCGAGAAAAACTGCACTTTGTCCTTTATGCTTCAAATGAATTGTTTACACAGAAGTAACATGAAGTAGCGGCGTTATAAGTTAATACTGGAAAGTGAGGATAATAAAACCTGGAACGTTTATTTTACATTTTCTCCAGTTCATGGAAATCAGATTAAATCAACTGAAACCACCCAGAACCGGTGAAAATGATCAGAATTTGCAACCAAACAATTGATCTCAAAATGATTCCACCCAATGCGGGTGATTTTATTGGATTGGACCTGATTTCAGTGAATTAAGGAAAAAGAAGGATATAAACAGGACTGGGGCTAATCCCCCAAATCAGGCTGTGCTTAGATGGACATATAGAGCTATACTTCTGCAGCCGTCCTGTTCTTCATGTATCAACCCTGAAATCAGTTGTTCAAAAATAATTGAGAATATAATATAATGGGTTATACGATCCACCGAAATGAAGACATTAAAACACGTCCTATTATTTTATTTTTGGTTTAATCTTTCTATATTGAGGACTATACAGATATAATGGGTACAAGACTTTCAGCAATGTATAGAAAAACTTGTCTAACCTGATTTCCCAGTATAAAACTCCATACTTAAACAGCCAACAATCTGGACCATCTGGTACTGGCCCATCTCTCGTCTCCATGGTGAACTCTCTGACTTTGAGCCAAAAGGGGGTAAAACTTGGGCAACTCCACCAGACGTTCAATGTAGACCCTGTGACCGATCTGCATCTCCAGCAAGACCTTGCACAGTCTGGAGGCCACCTGTACCATCTGGAGAGGGTCTTCAACTGCGTTTCAACCACAGAGAGACTGGGGGAACGGTGAATTGGAATATTTTTGGCCAAATGTTTTCGGTTTCTGACCTCCCCAACTCCCCATTCCATGATTTAGCATAGCTCGGTAATGAACCATACAAGTTTACAATTAATATTTTGGAGATTGTGGGGCTGGGCTCCTGAGATGTGTAACAAAGATCCTCTATTAAGAGGGAAACTTGGAATAAATTTCACCATAAACAAGTTTGAGCCTGTCCTGTTTTTTTATGTTAAATCTTTTTCAATCCACTGAATTCACCCAGATTTCTGACAAATTGAAGTAAAATCATTACTGTCAAGCACTGATTTCAAATCAGTACCACTGAATCCGGGTGATTTAACTAGATTTCTTCTGATTTCAGTGAATTAAGGAAAATTACAGATATAAACAGGACTGGCTTTAAAAAGTCCTGGTTAGATGTAATATTACAAATGTACCTCTGCACACCTTCCTTTCCTTATGTCTGAAATCCATTGTTCACAAATAATTGTGTTTTTGCTTTCAATCAAATAAGACTGGAAATATGAACCAAAAACCCGTCCTGTTTTTTTTCTTCAAATTTCTTCAATTCACTGAAATCAGGGAAAATCAACTGAAATCACCCAGATTCAGTGAGATTGATTTCAAATCACTGCAATCACCCCTTGATTTCAAATCAGTTCCACTGGATCTGCTGATTTCACTGGATTTCAGTGAATTTTTGAAAATAGCCAGAAAAAAACAGGACTGGGGTTTTCTGTGTTGTTTTTCCTTCTAGTGGCACCGAGTACAATAAAATACCCACTGCTTCTTTGTGTCTCCTCTCTGATATTCATTGTCCACAAATAATAAAGAATTTTAGCAATTCATCCAAATGCGGGCATTCGCTGTGGGCGGTCTTTAGACCCGAGGAAACGCTACAATGGGAAAAAAGTTTCTAAATTGCAACAACTGTTATCAGCTATTTATATAGCAAACACGGGGAGAATGTAAAAACTGCACACAGATAAAGACATGGTCAGGACTTGAACTCACAACCCAAGTGTCGTGAGGTAGACATGCTAACCACTAGCCCACCATGCTGTCCTCAATGCAAGAGACATATATGTATATGTATATGTATAATCTATTGATCTAAGATAAATTCCACTGAATCCAGATGACTTTAAGTATTTTCCACTTAGTAAAATTCTCATGTGCCTGGGAATTAAAGGTAGATCTTGGCCTCTTACAGAAACAACCCTACTAGTAGAAGCTAGATACTAACAGCTTTTAGGACAAATACCTGCTGTGAGAGGGGGAGCTGGGTGTCTTATAGGCGCTGTTGAGAGCTCATTGGCTGAATCATTGGCTCAACCCCCTGACTGGGCGTAGCCATGCAACCCCTTTGCCATATTTGGACATAGCAGGGAAGTTATCGATGGAGAAATGATTTCTAAAGCTTCGGATTTCAATAAGTAAAAGTTGCATGTGGGTTTTTGCCAGATGTCGAGGTAGAAGGAAGAGCAGTTCAAAAGCCATACCCAGGGCTGCCAAGAGGAATTCAGGGCCCCGGTACAACAACTTCATGGGGCCCCACTTATAGTCGAGCACGCCAAAACATTTTGCGCCGCCACGCACAAAATTAATGGTGGGTGTGGTCATACAATTGGGGGCGTGGCTACGCATCATTGGGCGCGTGGCTACCAGGTCAAAATCAGTAGGCCCTGAATTGGCCGGAGCGTGATATATGCCAGGGCCCAGGTAAATAGTTCCTGCCCCCCTTCTTGGCGGCCCTGGCCATACCTGATGAATGACAAGAAAACCAGAGCAAATTACGGGCAGCACAGTTGCTAAGTCGTTAGCACCTCTGCCTCACGGTACTGGGGTCATGAGTTTGATTCCCAACCATGTCCTTATCTGTGTGGAGTTTGTATGTTCTTTCTCTGTTTGTGTCAGTTTTCTCTCAGATTGAATGAATCACAAGCTAATTTCTGCGAGGGATGTAAATAGGAAGAGGAATAAGACTTTTGGTAGGGTGTTCATCTTGTTAATATTAATCCTCCCCAGAAGCCTTAGGAACGCCATGTCCTGTGTTAAGAGCGAAACCTGGAGATTAGTGGAATAAAATTCACCATAAACAAGTTTGAGACTGTCCTGTTTTTTTATGTTAAATATTCTTCAATCCACTGAATTCACCCAGATTTCCGACAAATTGAAGTAAAATCATTACTGTCACCCACTGATTTCAAATCAGTGCCACTGAACTCGGGTGATTTTACTAGATTTCTCCTGATTTCAGTGAATTAAGGAAAATTACAGATAAAAACAGGACTGGCTTTAAAAAGTCCTGCTTAGATGGAATTATACAAATGTACCTTTGCACACCTTCCTTTCTTTATGTCTGAAATCCATTGTTCACAAATAATTTGGATTAAGCAATCAATCAAATAAGACTGGAAATATGAACAAAAAACCCGTCCTGTTTTTTTTCTTTAAATTTCTTCAATTCACTGAAATCAGGGAAAATCAACTGAAATCACCCAGATTCAGTGAGATTGATTTCAAATCACTGCAATCACCCCTTGATTTCAAATCAGTTCCACTGGATCTGCTGATTTCACTGGATTTCAGTGAATTTTTGAAAATAGCCAGAAAAAAACAGGACTGGGGTTTTCTGTGTTGTTTTTCCTTCTAGTGGCACCGAGTACAATAAAATACCCACTGCTTCTTTGTGTCTCCTCTCTGATATTCATTGTCCACAAATAATAAAGAATTTTAGCAATTCATCCAAACGCGGGCATTCGCTGTGGGCGGTCTTTAGACCCGAGGAAACGCTACAATGGGAAAAAAAGTTTCTAAATTGCAACAACTGTTATCAGCTATTTATATAGCAAACACGGGGAGAATGTAAAAACTGCACACAGATAAAGACATGGTCAGGACTTGAACTCACAACCCAAGTGTTGTGAGGTAGACATGCTAACCACTAGCCCACCATGCTGTCCTCAATGCAAGAGACATATATGTATATGTATATGTATAATCTATTGATCTAAGATAAATTCCACTGAATCCAGATGACTTTAAGTATTTTCCACTTAGTAAAATTCTCATGTGCCTGGGAATTAAAGGTAGATCTTGGCCTCTTACAGAAACAACCCTACTAGTAGAAGCTAGATACTAACAGCTTTTAGGACAAATACCTGCTGTGAGAGGGGGAGCTGGGTGTCTTATAGGCGCTGTTGAGAGCTCATTGGCTGAATCATTGGCTCAACCCCCTGACTGGGCGTAGCCATGCAACCCCTTTGCCATATTTGGACATAGCAGGGAAGTTATCGATGGAGAAATGATTTCTAAAGCTTCGGATTTCAATAAGTAAAAGTTGCATGTGGGTTTTTGCCAGATGTCGAGGTAGAAGGAAGAGCAGTTCAAAAGCCATACCCAGGGCTGCCAAGAGGAATTCAGGGCCCCGGTACAACAACTTCATGGGGCCCCACTTATAGTCGAGCACGCCAAAACATTTTGCGCCGCCACGCACAAAATTAATGGTGGGTGTGGTCATACAATTGGGGGCGTGGCTACGCATCATTGGGCGCGTGGCTACCAGGTCAAAATCAGTAGGCCCTGAATTGGCCGGAGCGTGATATATGCCAGGGCCCAGGTAAATAGTTCCTGCCCCCCTTCTTGGCGGCCCTGGCCATACCTGATGAATGACAAGAAAACCAGAGCAAATTACGGGCAGCACAGTTGCTAAGTCGTTAGCACCTCTGCCTCACGGTACTGGGGTCATGAGTTTGATTCCCAACCATGTCCTTATCTGTGTGGAGTTTGTATGTTCTTTCTCTGTTTGTGTCAGTTTTCTCTCAGATTGAATGAATCACAAGCTAATTTCTGCGAGGGATGTAAATAGGAAGAGGAATAAGACTTTTGGTAGGGTGTTCATCTTGTTAATATTAATCCTCCCCAGAAGCCTTAGGAACGCCATGTCCTGTGTTAAGAGCGAAACCTGGAGATTAGTGGAATAAAATTCACCATAAACAAGTTTGAGACTGTCCTGTTTTTTTATGTTAAATATTCTTCAATCCACTGAATTCACCCAGATTTCCGACAAATTGAAGTAAAATCATTACTGTCACCCACTGATTTCAAATCAGTGCCACTGAACTCGGGTGATTTTACTAGATTTCTCCTGATTTCAGTGAATTAAGGAAAATTACAGATAAAAACAGGACTGGCTTTAAAAAGTCCTGCTTAGATGGAATTATACAAATGTACCTTTGCACACCTTCCTTTCTTTATGTCTGAAATCCATTGTTCACAAATAATTTGGATTAAGCAATCAATCAAATAAGACTGGAAATATGAACAAAAAACCCGTCCTGTTTTTTTTCTTTAAATTTCTTCAATTCACTGAAATCAGGGAAAATCAACTGAAATCACCCAGATTCAGTGAGATTGATTTCAAATCACTGCAATCACCCCTTGATTTCAAATCAGTTCCACTGGATCTGCTGATTTCACTGGATTTCAGTGAATTTTTGAAAATAGCCAGAAAAAAACAGGACTGGGGTTTTCTGTGTTGTTTTTCCTTCTAGTGGCACCGAGTACAATAAAATACCCACTGCTTCTTTGTGTCTCCTCTCTGATATTCATTGTCCACAAATAATAAAGAATTTTAGCAATTCATCCAAACGCGGGCATTCGCTGTGGGCGGTCTTTAGACCCGAGGAAACGCTACAATGGGAAAAAAAGTTTCTAAATTGCAACAACTGTTATCAGCTATTTATATAGCAAACACGGGGAGAATGTAAAAACTGCACACAGATAAGGACATGGTCAGGACTTAAACTCACAACCCGAGTGTTGTGAGGCAGACATGCTAACCACTAGCCCACCATGCTGTCCTCAATGCAAGAAACATATATGTATATGTATAATCTATTGATCTAAGATAAATTCCACTGAATCCAGATGACTTTAAGTATTTTCCACTTAGTAAAATTCTCATGTGCCTGGGAATTAAAGGTAGATCTTGGCCTCTTACAGAAACAACCCTACTAGTAGAAGCTAGATACTAACAGCTTTTAGGACAAATACCTGCTGTGAGAGGGGGAGCTGGGTGTCTTATAGGCGCTGTTGAGAGCTCATTGGCTGAATCATTGGCTCAACCCCCTGACTGGGCGTAGCCATGCAACCCCTTTGCCATATTTGGACATAGCAGGGAAGTTATCGATGGAGAAATGATTTCTAAAGCTTCGGATTTCAATAAGTAAAAGTTGCATGTGGGTTTTTGCCAGATGTCGAGGTAGAAGGAAGAGCAGTTCAAAAGCCATACCCAGGGCTGCCAAGAGGAATTCAGGGCCCCGGTACAACAACTTCATGGGGCCCCACTTATAGTCGAGCACGCCAAAACATTTTGCGCCGCCACGCACAAAATTAATGGTGGGTGTGGTCATACAATTGGGGGCGTGGCTACGCATCATTGGGCGCGTGGCTACCAGGTCAAAATCAGTAGGCCCTGAATTGGCCGGAGCGTGATATATGCCAGGGCCCAGGTAAATAGTTCCTGCCCCCCTTCTTGGCGGCCCTGTCCATACCTGATGAATGACAAGAAAACCAGAGCAAATTACGGGCAGCACAGTTGCTAAGTCGTTAGCACCTCTGCCTCACGGTACCGGGGTCATGAGTTTGATTCCCAACCATGTCCTTATCTGTGTGGAGTTTGTATGTTCTTTCTCTGTTTGTGTCAGTTTTCTCTCAGATTGAATGAATCACAAGCTAATTTCTGCGAGGAATGTAAATAGGAAGAGGAATAAGACTTTTGGTAGGGTGTTCATCTTGTTAATATTAATCCTCCCCAGAAGCCTTAGGAACGCCATGTCCTGTGTTAAGAGCGAAACCTGGAGATTATTGGAATAAAATTCACCATAAACAAGTTTGAGACTGTCCTGTTTTTTTATGTTAAATATTCTTCAATCCACTGAATTCACCCAGATTTCCGACAAATTGAAGTAAAATCATTACTGTCACCCACTGATTTCAAATCAGTGCCACTGAACTCGGGTGATTTTACTAGATTTCTCCTGATTTCAGTGAATTAAGGAAAATTACAGATAAAAACAGGACTGGCTTTAAAAAGTCCTGCTTAGATGGAATTATACAAATGTACCTTTGCACACCTTCCTTTCTTTATGTCTGAAATCCATTGTTCACAAATAATTTGGATTAAGCAATCAATCAAATAAGACTGGAAATATGAACAAAAAACCCGTCCTGTTTTTTTTCTTTAAATTTCTTCAATTCACTGAAATCAGGGAAAATCAACTGAAATCACCCAGATTCAGTGAGATTGATTTCAAATCACTGCAATCACCCCTTGATTTCAAATCAGTTCCACTGGATCTGCTGATTTCACTGGATTTCAGTGAATTTTTGAAAATAGCCAGAAAAAAACAGGACTGGGGTTTTCTGTGTTGTTTTTCCTTCTAGTGGCACCGAGTACAATAAAATACCCACTGCTTCTTTGTGTCTCCTCTCTGATATTCATTGTCCACAAATAATAAAGAATTTTAGCAATTCATCCAAACGCGGGCATTCGCTGTGGGCGGTCTTTAGACCCGAGGAAACGCTACAATGGGAAAAAAAGTTTCTAAATTGCAACAACTTTTTGAATTTTAGCAATTCATCCAAACGCGGGCATTCGCTGTGGGCGGTCTTTAGACCCGAGGAAACGCTACAATGGGAAAAAAAGTTTCTAAATTGCAACAACTGTTATCAGCTATTTATATAGCAAACACGGGGAGAATGTAAAAACTGCACACAGATAAGGACATGGTCAGGACTTAAACTCACAACCCGAGTGTTGTGAGGCAGACATGCTAACCACTAGCCCACCATGCTGTCCTCAATGCAAGAAACATATATGTATATGTATAATCTATTGATCTAAGATAAATTCCACTGAATCCAGATGACTTTAAGTATTTTCCACTTAGTAAAATTCTCATGTGCCTGGGAATTAAAGGTAGATCTTGGCCTCTTACAGAAACAACCCTACTAGTAGAAGCTAGATACTAACAGCTTTTAGGACAAATACCTGCTGTGAGAGGGGGAGCTGGGTGTCTTATAGGCAGGGCCGGACTGGGACTAAAAATCAGCCCTGGCATTTAAAGCACACAGGCCCACGTGTTGTGGGCTCCATGCACTATATTGTTCCACACTGATGCTGGCGCAGTACAACATGATGTAGTATGTGTGTGTGTGTGTGTGTGTGTGGGGGGGGGTATTTATTTCTCCTAATGACCCTCAACATTACATTATTAGTACCCAAATTACAGCAATAAATAACCCCCCACACACACTCATACTACATCAATCATCCCCACATTACAGCAACCGGCATCACCCCACACATTACAGCAACCGGCATCACCCCCCACATTACAGCAATCAGCATCACCCCCCACATTACAGCAACCAGCATCACCCCCACATTACAGCAACCGGCATCACCCCCACATTACAGCGTCCAGCATTTCCCCCACATTACAGCAACTGGCATCACCCCCCACATTACATCAACCGGCATCACTCCCCACATTACAGCAACCGGCATCACCCCCACATTATAGCAATACCCTCTCCTACTTATTAGCAATACTGAGTACCAAACACACTACAACACTGCCACCAGCACGCCACCCCATACTACAGCAATACCACCAATTATACAGACGCCACTGTAGGAAACAATGTTTTGCTTTTTTCGAATCTCCCACAAAATAGCAACAACGAACAGAGTACTTACACACACATATATGTAACAGGTACCCTTTTCCCTCAATTAAATAGTAATGGCAGAATTTTCATGAATCATTCCACATGAAATAAAACTAACATATATCTAAAAAAACATAACTATTGAATGATCAGTTGAATCCACACGGCCGCATTTAAAGTATTTCCATCTACAGCAAAATGTCAGAGAAAAATATTTTTGTTTTACTACAGTAATTGGATATGCGTCTTTTCTATTCATTTGAAATAACACAGTATATAAATTAAGGGGGATAGAGGAGGTGGGTGAGAAATAATTGGATGTGATCCATCAGTTTGATTAGATAGGAAACATTTAGATTATTTACCTGGAGGCGTCTACCCCCTTGACTCACAGGCAGGGCTGACAAGAGGAATTTTGGGCCCCGATACAGCAACTTCTTTGGGCTCCCATCATATTCAACAATGAAAGACTTGCCTTTGGCAGAGGTTCATATGATGCCACACCGTAGTGTGCCCAGTTCATATTATGCCACATTGTAGTGCCCCAAGGTCATATTATGCCACATAGTATTACCCTCAATTCATATTTGGTCATGCAGAAGTGCCCACAAATCATATTATGGCATAGTAGTGCCCCCAAATCATTAGTAAAGCTCAGATAAAAACTCATTCACAAATAAAAATTGCTACAGCATATCAGATACTGAGTGTGAGTCCCAAGAGCAGCTTAATACATCATTTACAATGCAAACAAAAATAGATATATTGACACAATTACAGATAAAATTTATGACAAGCAATGTTTTTTCCTCTTAATTAAAAATCTCTGTACAGATAAATATGCAAAAAACATTACAGCGCAATAATGAGCAATACATAGTGTTAAACATTATTGGATACGCTGTAGTGTCCCCAGTTCAAGAAAGGATGGTTAAAAACATATTGCACACGAGAAAATATATGAACTTACCTGATTATGGCATCCTGTGTTCTGTTCTCCTAGTGGGCGCGCTGGGCGAGGAGGGATCAGCAGCTGTCAGCTCACACAGGCAGTCGGGAGCAGGAATAGAGGGCAGTGGTCGAAGCAGAAATTTAGGAGTGGGGGTATAGAAAATAAAAGTGAATGGAGTATGAAGGCTTGATTTTTTATTTTTTTTAACACTTGTCCCCTCTGTGCATTTCCATTCTTCATTACTACTTGTGTTTTATGATGGCTGCATCCCTGACATTCCCATTCTTAAGATGTCTCTCCCTTTACACTTTCTTTTACCTATGCCCCTGCACCATCTTCTCCTTTGTCCCTCTCACTTAACCCCCTGCACCACCTTCTCCGCTGGCTCTCACACATCTTCCTGTACCACCTACTCCCCTGGCTCTCTCACACGTCTTCCTGCACCCTCTACCCCCCGGCTCTCTCACTCCTCTTCCTGCACCCCCTACCACCCTGGCTCTCTCACCCCCTTCGGCTCTCTCACCCCCTTTCCCAGCACCCCATTGGGCTCTCTCACCCCCTCTCCCAGCACCCCCTGGCTCTCACCCCCTTTCCCAGCACCCCCTTCGGCTCTCTCACCCCCTCTCCCAGCACCCCCTGGCTCTCACCCCCTTTCCCAGCACCCCCTTCGGCTCTCTCACCCCCTTTCCCAGCACCCCCTTCGGCTCTCTCACCTCCTTTCCCAGCACCCCCTTCGGCTCTCTCACCCCCTCTCCCAGCACCCCCTGGCTCTCATCCCCTTTCCCAGCACCCCCTCCGGCTCTCTCACCCCCTCTCCAAGCACCCCCTAGCTCTTACCCCCTTTCCCAGCACCCCCTGGCTTTCACCCCCTTTCCCAGCACTCCCTGGCTCTCACCCCCTTTCCCAGCACTCCCTGGCTCTCACCACCCAAAAATCGCGGCACCCCCGCGACCCCCCCCCCCCCTGAAAATCGCGGCACCCCCGCGACCCCCCCCCCCCCCCTGAAAATCGCGGGCACCCACGCCCGAAAATCGCGGCACCCCCCCCCCCCGAAAATCGCGGCACCCCCGCGACCCCCCCTCCCCCCATCTTCAGTAAAAAAAAAAAAAAAAATTAAAAAAGACAGGAAACTCACCAGTGTAACTGGCTGCACAGCATAACGGGGGAGGGAGCTGGGGAGCGCGCAGCAGAGGTGGCTGGTTCCTCCAGCCACCAAGAAGACAGGGGGAGTCGGGCCGGCCCATATAGCCATCGGCCCTTCTGGCATTTGCCAGAAGTGCCAGATGGCCAGTCCGGCCCTGCTTATAGGCGCTGTTGAGAGCTCATTGGCTGAATCATTGGCTCAACCCCCTGACTGGGCGTAGCCATGCAACCCCTTTGCCATATTTGGACATAGCAGGGAAGTTATCGATGGAGAAATGATTTCTAAAGCTTCGGATTTCAATAAGTAAAAGTTGCATGTGGGTTTTTGCCAGATGTCGAGGTAGAAGGAAGAGCAGTTCAAAAGCCATACCCAGGGCTGCCAAGAGGAATTCAGGGCCCCGGTACAACAACTTCATGGGGCCCCACTTATAGTCGAGCACGCCAAAACATTTTGCGCCGCCACGCACAAAATTAATGGTGGGTGTGGTCATACAATTGGGGGCGTGGCTACGCATCATTGGGCGCGTGGCTACCAGGTCAAAATCAGTAGGCCCTGAATTGGCCGGAGCGTGATATATGCCAGGGCCCAGGTAAATAGTTCCTGCCCCCCTTCTTGGCGGCCCTGTCCATACCTGATGAATGACAAGAAAACCAGAGCAAATTACGGGCAGCACAGTTGCTAAGTCGTTAGCACCTCTGCCTCACGGTACCGGGGTCATGAGTTTGATTCCCAACCATGTCCTTATCTGTGTGGAGTTTGTATGTTCTTTCTCTGTTTGTGTCAGTTTTCTCTCAGATTGAATGAATCACAAGCTAATTTCTGCGAGGAATGTAAATAGGAAGAGGAATAAGACTTTTGGTAGGGTGTTCATCTTGTTAATATTAATCCTCCCCAGAAGCCTTAGGAACGCCATGTCCTGTGTTAAGAGCGAAACCTGGAGATTATTGGAATAAAATTCACCATAAACAAGTTTGAGACTGTCCTGTTTTTTTATGTTAAATATTCTTCAATCCACTGAATTCACCCAGATTTCCGACAAATTGAAGTAAAATCATTACTGTCACCCACTGATTTCAAATCAGTGCCACTGAACTCGGGTGATTTTACTAGATTTCTCCTGATTTCAGTGAATTAAGGAAAATTACAGATAAAAACAGGACTGGCTTTAAAAAGTCCTGCTTAGATGGAATTATACAAATGTACCTTTGCACACCTTCCTTTCTTTATGTCTGAAATCCATTGTTCACAAATAATTTGGATTAAGCAATCAATCAAATAAGACTGGAAATATGAACAAAAAACCCGTCCTGTTTTTTTTCTTTAAATTTCTTCAATTCACTGAAATCAGGGAAAATCAACTGAAATCACCCAGATTCAGTGAGATTGATTTCAAATCACTGCAATCACCCCTTGATTTCAAATCAGTTCCACTGGATCTGCTGATTTCACTGGATTTCAGTGAATTTTTGAAAATAGCCAGAAAAAAACAGGACTGGGGTTTTCTGTGTTGTTTTTCCTTCTAGTGGCACCGAGTACAATAAAATACCCACTGCTTCTTTGTGTCTCCTCTCTGATATTCATTGTCCACAAATAATAAAGAATTTTAGCAATTCATCCAAACGCGGGCATTCGCTGTGGGCGGTCTTTAGACCCGAGGAAACGCTACAATGGGAAAAAAAGTTTCTAAATTGCAACAACTTTTTGAATTTTAGCAATTCATCCAAACGCGGGCATTCGCTGTGGGCGGTCTTTAGACCCGAGGAAACGCTACAATGGGAAAAAAAGTTTCTAAATTGCAACAACTGTTATCAGCTATTTATATAGCAAACACGGGGAGAATGTAAAAACTGCACACAGATAAGGACATGGTCAGGACTTAAACTCACAACCCGAGTGTTGTGAGGCAGACATGCTAACCACTAGCCCACCATGCTGTCCTCAATGCAAGAAACATATATGTATATGTATAATCTATTGATCTAAGATAAATTCCACTGAATCCAGATGACTTTAAGTATTTTCCACTTAGTAAAATTCTCATGTGCCTGGGAATTAAAGGTAGATCTTGGCCTCTTACAGAAACAACCCTACTAGTAGAAGCTAGATACTAACAGCTTTTAGGACAAATACCTGCTGTGAGAGGGGGAGCTGGGTGTCTTATAGGCGCTGTTGAGAGCTCATTGGCTGAATCATTGGCTCAACCCCCTGACTGGGCATAGCCATGCAACCCCTTTGCCATATTTGGACATAGCAGGGAAGTTATCGATGGAGAAATGATTTCTAAAGCTTCGGATTTCAATAAGTAAAAGTTGCATGTGGGTTTTTGCCAGATGTCGAGGTAGAAGGAAGAGCAGTTCAAAAGCCATACCCAGGGCTGCCAAGAGGAATTCAGGGCCCCGGTACAACAACTTCATGGGGCCCCACTTATAGTCGAGCACGCCAAAACATTTTGCGCCGCCACGCACAAAATTAATGGTGGGTGTGGTCATACAATTGGGGGCGTGGCTACGCATCATTGGGCGCGTGGCTACCAGGTCAAAATCAGTAGGCCCTGAATTGGCCGGAGCGTGATATATGCCAGGGCCCAGGTAAATAGTTCCTGCCCCCCTTCTTGGCGGCCCTGGCCATACCTGATGAATGACAAGAAAACCAGAGCAAATTACGGGCAGCACAGTTGCTAAGTCGTTAGCACCTCTGCCTCACGGTACCGGGGTCATGAGTTTGATTCCCAACCATGTCCTTATCTGTGTGGAGTTTGTATGTTCTTTCTCTGTTTGTGTCAGTTTTCTCTCAGATTGAATGAATCACAAGCTAATTTCTGCGAGGGATGTAAATAGGAAGACTGGGCGGAGCCATGCAACCCCTTTGCCTTATTTGGACATAGCAGGGAAGTTATCGATGGAGAAATGATTTCTAAAGCTTCGGATTTCAATAAGTAAAAGTTGCATGTGGGTTTTTGCCAGATGTTGAGGTAGAAGGAAGAGCAGTTCAAAAGCCATACCCAGGGCTGCCAAGAGGAATTCCGGGCCCCGGTACAACAATTTCATGTGGCCCCTCTTATAGTCAAGCACCCTTAAAATAATTGCTTTTGACCCTCTTCACACTCTGCCATGCTGTCCCTCTTCTTCATTACCACACTGTGCCTTTCTCTCTCCCTTCTACTCTTCTTCATTACCACACTGTGCCTTTCTATCTCCCTTCTACTCTTCTTTATTACCACACTGTGCCTTTCTCTCTCCCTTCTACTCTTCTTCATCACCACACTGTGCCTCTCTCTCTCCCTTCTACTCTTCTTCATTACCACACTGTGCCTCTCTCTCTCCCTTCTACTCTTCTTCATTACCACACTGTGCCTCTCTCTCCCCCTCTTCTTCATTACCACACTGTGCCTTTCTCTCTCTCCCCCCTCTTCTTTATTAGAAATCTGTGCCTCTCTCTCTCCCCCTCTTCTTCATCAACACACTGTGCCTTTCTCTCTCCCCCTCTTCTTCATTACCACACTGTGCCTCTCTCTCCCCCTCTTCTTCATTACCACACTGTGCCTCTCTCTCCCCCTCTTCTTCATCACCACACTGTGCCTTTCTCTCTCCCCCTCTTCTTCATTACCACACTGTGCCTCTCTCTCCCTCTCTTCTTCATCACCACACTGTGCCTTTCTCTCTCCCCCTCTTCTTCATTACCACACTGTGCCTCTCTCTCCCCCTCTTCTTCATTACCACACTGTGCCTTTCTCTCTCCCCCTCTTCTTCATTACCACACTGTGCCTTTCTCTCTCCCCCTCTTCTTCATCACCACACTGTGCCTTTCTCTCTCCCCCTCTTCTTCATTACCACACTGTGCCTCTCTCTCTCCCCCTCTTCTTCATTACCACACTGTGCCTTTCTCTCTCTCCCTCTTTTTCATCACCACACTGTGCCTTTCTCTCCCCTCTCTTTTTCATCACCACTCTGTGCCTTTCTCTCCCCTCTCTTCTTCATTACCACACTGTGCCTTTCTCTCTCCCCCTCTTCTTCATTACCACACTGTGCCTTTCTGTCTCCCCCTCTTCTTCATTACCACACTGTGCCTTTCTCTCTCCCCCTCTTCTTCATTACCACACTGTGCCTTTCTCTCTCCCCCTCTTCTTCATCACCACACTGTGCCTTTCTCTCTCCCCCTCTTCTTCATCACCACACTGTGCCTTTCTCTCTCCCCCTCTCTTCTTCATTACCACAATGTGCCTTTCTCTCTCCCCCTCTTCTTCATCACCACACTGTGCCTTTCTCTCTCCCCCTCTCTTCTTCATTACCACACTGTGCCTTTCTCTCTCCCCCTCTTCTTCATCACCACACTGTGCCTTTCTCTCTCCCTTCTCTTCTTCACCACACTGTGCCTTTCTCTCTCCCCCTCTTCTTCATTACCACACTGTGCCTCTCTCTCTCCCCCTCTTCTTCATTAGCACACTGTGCCTTTCTCTCTCCCCTCTCTTCTTCATCAGCACACTGTGCCTTTCTCTCTCCCCCTCTTCTTCATCAAAACACTGTGCCTTTCTCTCTCCCCCTCTCTTCTTCATTATCACACTGTGTCTTTCTCTCTCCCCTCTCTTCTTCATCACCACACTGTGCCTTTCTCTCTCCCCCTCTTCTTCATCACCACACTGTGCCTTTCTCTCTCCCCTCTCTTCTTCATCACCACACTGTGCCTTTCTCTCTCTCCCCTCTCTTCTTCATTACCACACTGTGCCTTTCTCTCTCTCCCCCTCTTTTTCATCACCACACTGTGCCTTTCTCTCTCCCCCTCTTCTTCATCACCACACTGTGCCTTTCTCTCTCCCCCCTTCTTCATCACCACACTGTGCCTTTCTCTCTCCCCTCTCTTCTTCATCGCCACACTGTGCCTTTCTCTCTCTCCCCTCTCCTCTTCATTACCACACTGTGCCTCTCTCTCTCTCCCCCTCTTCTTCATCACCACACTGTGCCTCTCTCTCTCCCCCTCTTCTTCATCACCACACTGTGCCTTTCTCTCTCTCCCCTCTCTTCTTCATTACCACACTGTGCCTTTCTCTCTCTCCCCCTCTCTTCTTCATCACCACACTGTGCCTTTCTCTCTCTCCCCCTCTCTTCTTCATCACCACACTGTGCCTTTCTCTCTCTCCCCCTCTCTTCTTCATCACCACACTGTGCCTTTCTCTCTCCCCCTCTTCTTCATTATCACACTGTGCCTTTCTCTCTCCCCTCTCTTCTTCAACACCACACTGTGCCTTTCTCTCTCCCCCTCTTCTTCATTACCACACTGTGCCTTTCTCTCTCCCCCTCTTCTTCATTACCACACTGTGCCTTTCTCTCTCCCCCTCTTCTTCATTACCACACTGTGCCTTTCTCTCTCCCCCTCTTCTTCATTATCACACTGTGCCTTTCTCTCTCCCCTCTCTTCTTCATCACCACACTGTGCCTTTCTCTCTCCCCCTCTTCTTCATTACCACACTGTGCCTTTCTCTCTCCCCCTCTTCTTCATTACCACACTGTGCCTTTCTCTCTCCCCCTCTTCTTCATTGCCACACTGTGCCTTTCTCTCTCCCCCTCTTCTTCATCGCCACACTGTGCCTTTCTCTCTCCCCTCTCTTCTTCATCGCCACACTGTGCCTTTCTCTCTCTCCCCTCTCCTCTTCATTACCACACTGTGCCTCTCTCTCTCTCCCCCTCTTCTTCATCACCACACTGTGCCTCTCTCTCTCCCCCTCTTCTTCATCACCACACTGTGCCTTTCTCTCTCTCCCCCTCTCTTTTTCATCACCACACTGTGCCTTTCTCTCTCCCCCTCTTCTTCATCACCACACTGTGCCTTTCTCTCTCCCCCTCTTTTTCATTACCACACTGTGCCTTTCTCTCTCCCCTCTCTTCTTCATCACCACACTGTGCCTTTCTCTCTCTCCCCTCTCTTCTTCATTACCACACTGTGCCTTTCTCTCTCTCCCCCTCTTCTTCATCACCACACTGTGCCTTTCTCTCCCCTCTCTTCTTCATTACCACACTGTGCCTTTCTCTCTCCCCCTCTTCTTCATTACCACACTGTGCCTTTCTCTCTCCTTCTCTTCTTCAACACCACACTGTGCCTCTCTCTCCCCCTCTTCTTCATTACCACACTGTGCCTTTCTCTCTCCCCCTCTTCTTCATTACCACACTGTGCCTTTCTCTCTCCCCTCTCTTCTTCAACACCACACTGTGCCTTTCTCTCTCCCCTCTCTTCTTCATCACCACACTGTGTCTTTCTCTCTCCCCCCTTCTTCATCTTCATCATCACGCGCTGACATCACACCCGATATTCAGTGCAAACGAAGGAGGGAAGACGCCGCTGCCGCAGTCATGTCAGTATTTGTATACTCACATGATCGCGGTGCCGGCATCTATGAGCCACAATCCCCAGTCCGGGCCCCTGGCATGCCCGGACCAGGGTAAATAGTACCCGCCCCTTCCCTTCACGGTGGCTCTGGCCTTACCTGACAAATGACAAGAAAATCAGAACTAATTACAGGCAGCACAGTGGCTCAGTGGTTAGGACCTCGGCTCACAGCACTGGGGTTTGAGTCCTGACCATGGCCTTATCTGTGTGGAGTTTGTATGTTATCCCTGTGTTTTTGTGGGTTTCCTCCTACATGCTAAAAAACTTACCAGTAGGTTAATTGGCTGTTAGATTGACCTTAGTCTCAGTGTATGTTAGGGAATTTAGACTGTAAGCTCCAATGGGGGCAGGGACTGATGTGAGTTCTGCAGAATTAGTGGTGCTATGAAAATAGCTGATGATTAGGCTGTACCCACCAACACCACACCCTTTTTGGATTAAGTTAAAACCTTTTCCCCAGTCAGAACCATTTAGGGCAGGGGTAGGCAACCTGCGGCTCTCCAGGTGTTGTGAAACTACAAGTCCCAGCATGCTTTGCCAGTAGATAACCAGCAGAGAGGTGGCAAGGCATGCTGGGATTTGTAGTTTCACAACACCTGGAGAGCCACAGGTTCCTTACCCCTGATTTAGGGCGTTATAAATAGGGACTGTCCTGAAGAAAAAGAGGGATATTCTTTTTTTGTGAGTGGGATCCGGGGTGTATAGGGTGTAGGCAGGGCCTGATCAACCACTAGGCTGACCAGGCTGCAGCCTGGGGCGCTGAGTCCTGGGGGGCGCAGCGCGGCACACTAGCAAGCTGTTTTTTTTTATTTTTTGTTTTTTATTCAAATGTCGGCAATCGGCTTCTTTCTCCTCTGATGGGGCCGCCCCTGTCCACAAGGGGGCGGTCCCGCATGTTCCTATACCCAATCACGCAGCTAACAGCATCTTCACCTATAGCAGCCGCCTTTCCCATAGAGTTTAACGCTCTCACAGGTACTCGGATGCCCACTGGACTTAACTCAATGTCGTAAAAGCTTATGAGCAGGAACCGATAGCATGAAGATTGGAGAAATGGGGCCAAGAGCACACCCCCTATGTCCACTCAAGAGGCAGCAACAATTGAATTACAGCTGCACCCCAGCAGCACGTCACTCACCCTTTACCAATGGGTTGGACAAAGCTTATCCAGGGGAATGATTTTTCAGCCCTCCCTCCCCATAAATATATACGAGTCCCCTGGTTTGATTCAGAAGGGCAGCATTACAACAGAGCATTTAAGTAAAACACGGTAAGTAAAGCCCTGCTCCTGGCAACCGATGAATGCTCTGTCCATCAAAAATGTATTGTGTGCATAGTCTTTGAAGGCTTTTAATATGGCTGCAGTCCACCTTTGCCAAATTAGGCAGCTATTTACAATTGGGTATCTACATGTCTAAATATCTACTGATACCCTGTGATGACATCTGATTGTTACTGCCTCTTCACTCTCCATAATGCTGTGTAACGTTTCAAATTTAGGGTGTGCGTAGCATTTCAACATTTTTATCTCTTACACCTAACACTACATTTCTTTTCTGTTTAATTTATCCAATCAGCTAGCTTCAGTTTGCAGCATGGCAGATTATATATTTTTTGCAGCCGCTGCAATGTTCTCCATGCGGTCGCTGAATGTCAAAAATGCTCAGAAAAACCCCTCACACGCAAATACCCTTTTTTAAATATAGATTTTACTGAATGACCTTTCCAAAATTGCTAAGTGTTGAACAATAGAAGAGATTAGAATATAAAATATAATGCTTTTTTTGGGGGGGGGGGGGGGGAAGGGGGGGTGCAGCTGTCTGCAGACAATCACAAACACCCTTTTTTTACAAATAGTTTTTCCTGAATGACTCTTCCAAAATTGACAAGTATTGCAAAATAGAAAAGATTAGCATACTTACTATGTTACTTTGGGGGTGTAGCTCCTGCTGACCCTCACACAAAAACACACATTTATTTATTTATTTTTTATATGGATGTCACTGAATGAGCCTTTAAAAACTGACAAGTATTGAAAAATACTTGAAAAGATTAGAATATAATAATATATGGTATTTTTTTGAGGTGTACAACTGTTGTTGGATCTCACATACAAACACCCAATTGTCACAGCCCCACACAAGATTACTTATACTAGAACAACTTTCAATTTCTAAAGAAATAAATCTTTTTTAATAGTCTGATAGCAAAAGCAGTTTATCTCTAAGAAATAAATATACCAGTTAGTTCAGAATGATATCTAACTCAGTCTGTATATACTGTCTAATACTAATTATATATATATATATATGCAATACCAACAACCAGTAGTCACTAGTCTGTGTAAAGTCTACTAAAGATTGAAATTAAAAGCAATTGATCAGCAAATTCTAGCTGACTATTCTTTTAAGAACTGCTTTACAATAATGACAGGAATCTGTTGCTTTCATATGTTCATGATTCACCCTTAACACAATTTTATGAGGAAAGCACCGCAGTGAACCGCCTCCCTACACTGTCGGTTCTAAAATGGCGCTGGAGAAAATGAGTGAGGACTATATATACAAAAGATGGTGATCTAAAACTCTCAAGACTTTTGTAAAAAAAAAAAAAATAAGAATTCCCAGAAATGATGTCTTGTTAGGAGATCCGAGTTTGGTCCATCTAGTCTTGTCACTTTCTTAATCTGTACATTTCCAAAGAGTCTCCGTCCAGATCTCTGCAGAAACCACATAGGGCCAACAGCTCCTTAATCAAACATGTTCCATTGTATAACAGGTCTGGGGATCTCTTCAGGAAATCTACTTGTTACATGAATATGGGGGGTCTAAAGTATATAAATGTGTTATAACAAGATCCACAGCCATTTATTTTGTGTCCCATGACATCTTAACACCATTTAATCCATCCAACATGTGAATGAGAGGAGAAGTCAAGAAATGTCCTGAACCTCCTGAATCAAGTCCAAAGAGGAGGTGAGAGGTTCTCATTATGGTACAATACATCCGGCTGCTGAGAGGACACGAGGAATCTACATACAGGACCATGTTTATCAGGAAAAATAAAACATAGAATTGCTGGATCCACTGGAACAAATTCACCAATCGGTCACACAAAGCAAATCATTGTACACAATAAAGGCCATTTATTAGGATAGCACATACATTGTTACACCCACATAACATTAGGTCTGTATTTAGTACGTGTGTGTGAATGTTTATTACATGTGTATTAATATGTAAATGTACTTTCTCATATTAATTGAGCCTAGAAGGTGCATAAACCTCCCTGCTGGTTATAGCGTTCCTGTGACCCACTAGCTGACCTGCTACTAGTGCTGTGGATACTCTATCCATTGATTCTGATTCTTTGTTACAATCCTTGAGTTTGTTACTTGACCCTGCTTGCACTCTGATTGTCCTGACCTCCGGCTTAGTTATTCGGATATCCCTGCTCGCTGCCAGCCCTTACCCTGCGGCTTGTCCCTGTTTATTCTATTCGCTAGGGACCCTTGACCATCCCCTCCTGTCTTGGCCACCGCCTCCTATCACTTGTTGCGGTATTGTATATATGCTTCCACTTCGCTAAGAGTTAAGATCTGGGGGCATTAAAGTACCTACGAACGTATCAAGCTCTACGGGAACGGCAGCTCCTATAGGCAAACCATCGGTGACCTTCTGGAAGCTCATGTCATTAGTCACTAGCCGTGTCAGAGGCTTATAAAGTATAAAAGCATGTGGTTCTGTAACAAACTGTCCAGAAACAGGATATAAAGATAACGTGCGCACAGGGACCAGGGTACTATATGACATTTTCCTATCTCAATTCCTCTTTATAATGGTTACAGATATCACAATTGAAGAACTCGGATGTTGTTTGTTACTTATAATGTATAGTATACTTATGATAAACATAGAAAAATACCTCTGATATGGTATTTTATGTACTTAGATGACACAATTATTATCATCTTTAATTTATGAGGCGCCACAAAGGGTCCACAGAGCCGATCATAGGAAAACAGAACAGGGAAACGATACATGGCATACAGGGTAGGACAGAAGCAAAGTGCAGTAAGGTTAGATAAATACCAACATCACAGAGAAAGGATCACAGGGAAAAGAGTGAAATTGGCCTAACCCCTATGCCCAGTAGAGCGGGACACTACATGCAGGATCAAGGCAGAGATAGAGAATAGGAGGAACTAGAGCAGAGGAAAGATGGGGGGCAGGAGTCAAGTGATGAAATAGAGAGAGAGGAGGCGGAGGGCTAAAGGGGGAGGCCAATGAGGAGGTTGCAATAATCAAGATGGGAGATGATCACAGAGTGGATGAGAATTTTGGTGGCCTCGGAGGAGAGGAAGGGTCTGATCCGGGCAATATTTCGGAGATGGAAGCGGCAGGGCTGGGTGAAGGATTAAATTTGTGGGATAAAGGAGAGGGAGGAGTCAAGGGTGAACAGAAGGCATCAAACTTGGGGTTAAGAGGAGATGATGATGGTAGAAGCAATAGTGATGGTGGGGGGGGGGATCTCTAGAGAGAGGGAAGATAATAAGTTCTATTTTGGCCATATTAAGTTTGAGGAAATGTTGGGCCATCCAGGAAGAAATGGCAGAGAGGCAGCAGGACACCTGATTGAGGATGGAAGGGGGGAAAAAAAAAAAGGCGAATAAGTGGCAATATTGAATAACAATATTCACACTTATCTGTGATATTCTAAAACCTTGCTGTGATTTCCTGCATCTTAATGTGGACACAGTGGACATCTGACAGCAAGTCTAATTACCTCTTCCTTTCCCTTAAGAAGTATTGGACACTCACATCAAAAGTTCTAATCAACATGAGATTAGCATCGGTGCTTTCTTTCAACAGTTGCAGAATACACATTTCCTCCAAAGAAAATATTTCCCCAAGAAAAGTTGCAAACCCCAAACAAGACATTTTCTTACGCCAAGATATACAAAATACTTTCTAAACAAAGGCTTATTGTATCAGATATATTCATCAGAAACAATGCATTTCCTCTAGCAAGGTTAAAACAGAAAAAAAAAATTCTCCCCTGGTCTCAGAAATAAAGATTTCCTATATCAAAATATACACAATATCAAAAATAAGTGCTTTGGCAATTATATAAATAAGCGCCCATCGCTATTTCCTTTAAATAAATTTATACCATAAGTTACTTGTAAGTGATCCAGTCACAGAGAGGTTATCAATAGGGATATTGAAGTTGTGCAGGATGATGGAGGGGAGGTCAGAAGAGATGAAGAGGGGGAGCCAGGCCACAAAGTTATCAAAGGTTTGGGTCGAGGGGGCGGTATATGACTGAGACACGGAGATGAGAAGGAGTGAAGAGCCAGATGGAGTAAACCTCAAAGGGAGGAGAAAGTAAGGGCAGGCTCAGGAGGGATGACATGGAAGGTGCACGTAGGGGAAAGAAGGATGCCCACACCAACCCCAGGACGGACCCATGGCCTATCGGTTTATCTCCCCATAGGAAAGAGCAGCAGGGGAAGCTGTATCAGAGGAGGAGAGCCAGGTTTCACTAATGGTACAGAGGTTTCAAGATTTGGAGATGAAGAGATTATGAACAGAGGGCAGTTTATTACAGATAGATCTGGCGATGCAAAGGGCGCAAGAGAATGGGAGAGAGGGAAGTGGGGAAATGTGAATGAGATTTCCAGGGTTACAGGTGCGTGGGGGAGTGCATGGTTTAGGATGTAGACTAGGGCAGGGGGAGAGAATGGGTATTGGACATGAGCAAGGAGGCATGGTGGGGATAGAGGGAGGGGGGAGAGAGAGAAGGGATGGTGAGAGAAGAAAAGGTTGAGCCTATAGTGTGAGAGAGAGAGATTGGTGGTTATTACGCAAAGAGAAAGGTTGCACTTGAGGGAACCCCAGGGTGAGGGGCAGCGGCAGGGAGAGGGAGGGGACAGGTTAAGTGGCGAGAGGCAACAAGGGAGGCATGGAAGAGAGACCAAGAGCAGTACATAATGAAATACACAAGATATAGGTCAAACGGTAGGCAGTGAGAGACAACAAAATAGCAATGGTAAGAGAATAGAGGTGTTGTACACGGTGACTAAAGGTACATGGTGACTAAACTGACTGTAGACTAGCAGCAGACAATAATATACTGAGCAACAATGGTTATAAACAGTGCAATAATGGTGATATACAGTGCAGCAATGGGTACTGTACCAGATATAAGGGTAAAGTAATCTAAGGGGAGATGGGAGAGAGGGAGACCAATGCCCAAAAATGGAGAGAGGGAGAATGGACCTGAGGCAACGTTGAGAGCCCATGGGAGAGTATAGGACCTGGAGTAGTGAAAACTTTTCAGGAGATGGGCAGCAGGTCTGGAGGAAATGGAAGTGGATCCAGTGAAAAGGGGGTATATGTTGGAGAGCCGATGAGGAACGCAGGTGAAGAGATCATGGGGGTCCAGTGGAGAGGACAGTCAGGTGGTGGAAAATTGGAGGTCAGTGGTGAAAGGCAACCAGAGTTAGAGTGGGAGAGAGAAACAGTATCCAGCAAGGAAGAGAGGCAGCACTGCGGCTTGGAGCCCACAGCGATCACAGAGTCATCGGGATGGCATTGATGTAGACCTCTAGGCCGGCTAGGGGAGAGATTAGGCCGAAACCTCGGCCTCAATAAAAGAGGTGGACCCGGAGCGGTGGGAAAGTTAATGACATCAGCAGGAGCATGTGAGGATGGCAGCAGCAGAGCAAAGCCCAGGCTGCTACAGATGCATCCAGAGGGAACGCATAGGACCAGGAGCAGGGGACAAGGTCGAAGCCACGGGCTCCAGCAGGAGAGTAACGGCGGCTTCAGCAGTAAGGCGTCGAAGAAGCGGAAATACACAATGTTTTGTTGTACCCTTTCTGACTGTTTAATAAACACAGTTTAAAGTTATTATATCTATATATATATATATATATATATATATATATATATATATACACACACACACATACAGTCACAGCACAATTTTTTATATTTAGATCAATACAATCAACTGATTTTACAATATTAGGAGTATCACAGCACACGTGTTTCATATTCAATTACTTTCCTCCTGTGTGGGTTTTCTGATGCTCAACAAGTTTTAGTTTCTGTGTAAATGACTCCCCACACTCAGAACATGGAAATGTTTTCTCACCGGTATGAATACTCTGATGTCTCACAAGACGTTGTTTGCCAGTAAAGCATTTCCCGCACTCAGAGCATTCAAATGGTTTCTCACCTGTATGAGTTCTCTGATGCATAATAAGGTTTGATTTCTTTATAAATGATTTTTCACATTCAGAACATATAAATGGTTTCTCACCTGTGTGAGTTCTCTGATGTTCAACAAGATATGATTTATGTGTAAAAGATTTACCACACTCAAAACATGTAAATGGTTTTTCACCTGTGTGAGTGCTCAGATGGCTAATAAGTTTTGATTTGCTTGAAAAATATTTCTCACACTCAGAACATGGAAATGGTTTCTCACAAGTGTGAGTTCTCTTATGTCCATCAAGATTTGATTTATGTGTAAAAGATTTACCACACTCAAAACATGTAAATGGTTTTTCACCTGTGTGAGTCATCTGATGTGTAATAAGTTTTGATTTATGTGTAAAACATTTCCCACACTCAGAACATAAAAACGGTTTCTCGCATGTGTGAGTACTCAGATGTTGAGCAAGATTTGATTTCTGTGCAAAACATTTCCCACACTCAGAACATGTAAATGGTTTCTCACCTGTGTGAGTTATCTGATGTCTAATAAGTTTTGATTTATATGTAAAACATTTCCCACACTCAGAACATGTAAATGGTTTCTCACCTGTTTGAGCAGTCTGATATTTACAAAGAGATAATTTAACCATAAAGCGTTTCTTACCCTTAGAACATATAATTACTTTATCATCTGTTCGATCTGTACTATGTGTAACAATATCCATGTTGTCAGGAGAATATTCCTCATGATTAGAGGGATCAGATGGTTTATCTGCTCTGTACATTGGATGTAAATTTAGGGTACTGGGGTTTCCTCCTGGAGAATCTTGTGTGATGTTATCTTCTATTACACAATCTGCAGATGCATTGAATTTCCCCTCTGAGATATTCCTGAGTTTGCATCCATCTGTTGGAAATAGAATAAATGTATGGAAATAGACATCTTATTTTACATTCATTAACAGATTATAATGACAAACATTACCATACTAAATAGAATTTCCAACTGTTTAATTTCAATTTGCAAATTACAAATACTAATGATAATTATAAATGTGCATTACCAAGCACACTGCATAGACCCAGCCACAGTGACAAACAGATTGTAGTCAGATTGGACAACTCCAGCCAAAATGCAGACTTAACACACTGACCAGCCAGCATCCTGGGATAGGATGCCTCATTAGCCAATTACATTGTCCAGCTAGACTCTGCCCACAGACAAACACTAGAGCCTCAAAAGTAAAGTAATCTTGTGTTAAATTAGCAGCACTGCATATGGGTTTACACTACTCTTAGGTCTCACGTCCTTGCACAGAGCAGAGAATGGAGCAGGGCACAGATGGGCAACAATACAAAGTAAAGTATAAGGGTAGAGCAGGGTCAGATCAGCAGATAAAGAACATAGTAACATAGTTGATGAGGGTGGAAAAAAAAGACACCAGTCCATCAAGTTCAACATATTTTGGATCTCCTGTGATCCCTCACTTATAGTTGAAATTGATCCAGAGTAAGCAACCGCCAATCTGTTTTAATTGTGAATATCTACCCAGACCTCATATTGCAGTCCTATTTTTACCCTATATCCACTACTATCCTTCCTTTTAATTAACGGTCGTATCCCTGGATACACTTTTCCGCAAAAAAATTGTCTAACCCTTTCTTAAACATATCCATTGAATCTGCCATCACAACCTTCCCTGGCAGTGAATTCAATATCTTGACTGCCATTACTGTAAAGAACCCCTTCCTTTGCTGGTTGTGAAATTTCCTCTCCTCTAACCTTAGGGGGTGACCTTGTGTCCTGTGTATAGTCCTTGGGGTAAAAAGTTCCCATGAAAGTTCTCTGTATTGACCCTTAATGTATTTGTACATAGTAATCATATCTTCTCTTAGACGCCTCTTTTCTAAAGTAAACATGCCTAAACTAGCTAACCTTTCCTCATAACTTAATGGCTCCAAACCCTTTATCAATTTTGTCGCCCTTCTCTGAACCCTTTCTAGTTCCAAATTATCTTTTTTATAGAGTGGTGCCCAGAACTCTACTGCATATTCAAAATGAGTTCTTACCAACGATTTATAAAGTGGCAAAATTACACTATCTTCCCTTGCATCTATGCCCCTTTTTATGCATGCCAATACTTTATTTGCCCTTGCAGCTGCTGTTTGACATTGAGCACTATTGCTAAGTCTACTGTCTACGAGCACTCCCAAATCCTTTTCCATTATAGATTCTCCTAAATTAATTCCATTTAATTTATAGATTGCATTCTTGTTTTTGATCCCTAAATGCATAACCTTACATTTATCTATGTTAAACCTCATAATCCATTTGGCCGCCCAATCCTCCAGTTTATTTAAGTCCCTCTGTAGAGAAGCTACATCTTGCTCTGATTTTATTACCTTACAGAGTTTAGTGTCATCTGAAAAAATAGAAACTTTACTCTCTAAACCATCACCAAGGTCATTAATAAATATATTAAAAGGAGTGGCCCCAGCACAGAACCTTGAGGTACTTCACTTAAAACTTTTGACCAATTAGAAAATGTTCCATTTATCACAACTCTCTGTTCCCAATTCTCTAACCAGTTTTAAATCAAAGTAAAAATGTTGTTTCCCAGGCCCAGTTCCCTTATTTTATAAACCAACCTCTTGTGTGGCACTGTATCAAAGGCCTTTGCAAAATCTAAGTAGACCACATCTACTGTGCTGTCCTGGTCTAAGTTCCCACTAACTTACTCGTAGAAACCAATTAGATTAGTTTGACATGACCTATCCCTCACAAATCCATGCTGATTCCCACTAATAATCTTATTGCGCACCAAGTAATCCTGAATTCTATCCCTTAATATACCTTCCAGTAGTTTCCCCATTATTGATGTCAGGCTTACAGGTCTATAATTCCCTGGTTGTGATCTTGTCCCCTTTTTAAACAACAGCAACACATCTGCAATTCGCCAATCCCTTGGTACTGAGCCTGATGAGATTGAATCTCTGAAAATTAAGAATAGCGGTCTAGCTCCATAAGAACCCTTTGGTGTATGCCATCTGGACCTGGAGCTTTATTTATCTTAATATTCATAAGTCGCCTTTGGAACATTCAAGCACGTAGATTGGAGGGGAGCTTTTGTGCAATGTCAGGTGTTAGGTTATATTTCCATGTGTGCGAAAAGGTGGCATTTGCGTTAAATGGTGGAGTTTGCAATCTTAGAGGGAGGTGAATAATCTCATATTTTACATTAGTATTACAGGGTTAATATACAGCTAACTGAGGACCAAATATGAACAAGGAAATTAATGGGTAATGTCACATGTGGTAGTACATAGAGAGGATTATGGATACTGTAACAGGATGTAGTGTACAGGAGGTTCATAGGTCAGACAGTGTGAGGAGGAGGCTGGTCAGATCTCTAGGCTGGTAGCACACAGTGATATGATGTGAGGAGGAGACTGGTCAGATCTCTGGGATGGTAGCACACAAGGATATGATGTGAGGAGGAGACTGGTCAGATCTCTAGGCTGGTAGCACACAGTGATATGATGTGAGGAGGAGACTGGTCAGATCTCTAGGCTGGTAGCACACAATGATATGATGTGAGGAGGAGACTGGTCAGATCTCTGGGCTGGTAGCACACAGTGATATGATGTGAGGAGGAGACTGGTCAGATCTCTAGGCTGGTAGCACACAATGATATGATGTGAGGAGGAGACTGGTCAGATCTCTAGGCTGGTAGCACACAGTGATATGATGTGAGGAGGAGACTGGTCAGATCTCTAGGCTGGTAGCACACAGTGATATGATGTGAGGAGGAGGCTGGTCAGATCTCTAGGCTGGTAGCACACAGTGATATGATGTGAGGAGGAGACTGGTCAGATCTCTAGGCTGGTAGCACACAGTGATATGATGTGAGGAGGAGACTGGTCAGATCTCTAGGCTGGTAGCACACAGTGATATGATGTGAGGAGGAGACTGGTCAGATCTCTAGGCTGGTAGCACACAATGATATGATGTGAGGAGGAGACTGGTCAGATCTCTGGGCTGGTAGCACACAGTGATATGATGTGAGGAGGAGACTGTTCAGATCTGTGGGATGGTAGCACACAAGGATATGATGTGAGGAGGAGAACAGGAGTCTAATAGGGGCTGATGGCTGCTGACTCCCCCACTGGACAGATATGTTTTCCTCATTAGTTTGTACCGATAGAGGAGGGTGTAGAATAAATGATTATAATAGTGAGTTTTTCTGTAATAAGTGTTTATTACTCACCTGTGCTGATATCTGTAGGGATTTCCTCCTCATTACACTGCTGATCACCCCTCATATACGTCTCTTCCTCTCCATCTGTAATTTCTACTTTAATATCAGTCAGGACATCATCCTAAATAGCCCAAAAAACAATAACAAGATCATAATTAATAATATCTGCTTTAATAAATTGATTTGAAACAGAAACATATCAGTGTATAAGATCCACACAGCTTTGTACAGATCATATAATGAAAAGTAATTTGGGGACTTTGCGAGACCCTAAAATGTCATCTACCTGATACTTCTGTGGGATACTGGTATTTTCCTGTGTACAATCCTGAGAATAAAGAGGACGGAGATATCTCTCTGGGGTATTTCTGTTACTGGATCCATCTGTAGGAAACACACAGTGACTGATTACATTGTTTATATGTGATCAGATGATGTGTATCTAGGTGGCCCTCAAAACTGCTTCACTTTACGATAAATTAACGATACCTCTAACCCAGTGATGTGAGGATCCGGTGATTCTCCATCCTCACATCATCGTACAGACCTTTGGGCCCTTCAAAATTCTCCCACTCCTCCTGATACTTTATAGGAACCTGACAACACAATGACACAGTCATCACCCAGACACATCCCCTGGTGTTACTGTATAATGTCCCATTCCCAGCAGTCACCTCTCCAGTCACCAGCTGAATGGTCTTGTTGGTCAGTTCCAGGATCTTCTGGTCATTGATTCCCTCACGTATCAGTGAGTGAGGTTCAGGCACCGTGATGGGGCTCTGGGACCTGCTCAATCCTCCTGACACACAGGGGCGGCTCCTGGGTGTCACACACTCACCAGATCTCTTCATCACTACTGTGTAATCCTGTGTATGGAGAGAGATATCAAGGAAAATGAAGATCCACATATTTGGAATATTTTTAGGGATTAATTGTGCAAAATAAACAATAATGTTCTATTTTACAAATACAATCCCTATCCTATAAATAACTGTTTCATTGTCACACTACTATGCTGAGAGCTGGGAATGACAGCTATGGAGCCTGGAGTATGGTGAAAACAAATATCATTTATTGAGCAAATATGATCCAGATAGTGCAGAAAATGGTAGAAACCGAATATTGCAGACACTGAACAATGGACCTCTGGGTGAGGCTGAAAGCAGGCAACAACAAAGAATACGGCTGGCGCAGGTGAACAGGCTGAGTGGAAAGAAACCAGGATGTCGGCTAGCAGCAGTCCCAGGAAACATGAGAAGTAACAGGAGTAACAAATGAGAACAGCAACATCAATGACCAGCAAAGGGGGACTGAGGGGGGCAGGCATAAATAAGGAGAGAACAGGTGCTGATAGTTAGCAGTTGCAGCAGGTTAACCCCTGCTAGTGAGAGAAAAGGCAAGACACGATAGCTGCACCTCTGGTGGTTCAGAGGTACTGCAGGGTACATTCAAATAATATCAGATCCAGAGTAGTCCATGAGAAAGGAGCTGCCAAGACAAAACAGCATGCTGAAGCGATGCTGCAGTAGAAGCGAAAGCAGATCCTGACATTCATATACACAGGAATGTAGAGTGTATATATCTCCTGCAGCTCCGGACACCTTCAGTGTACCCATCTTTCTGAGTCCTCTACATACAGCCGGCCCCCACGGATCTATCATCTGCTAGGATAAATCAGTGCAGACAGTAAGATGAGTTTGAAGTGGGGGCTTGTAGTAGACAGAGGACTCAGATGGTCGACCTATGGCAGATAGTAGGAGAGGTAAGTGCTGTATACACTCTAAAAGACAGTGCATATAGGAAACAGTTATAGGTAGGGCAGGGGTCGTATGTGTAAACTAAGCACACTCCTTATCTACAAAGTAGATTTGAAAAGTGTCCTAGTATTTCTCCAAGACTGGAGTCATGTGGGTCTTTGTAACCAGGGTCATGGAGCCTCTCTCCCAGAATCCCTCACCTTTCCAGTCATGTCCCTGTTTTATTTATAGCAGTAAGAATGGTGTCACTGTGACATTCCCAGAATCCCTCACCTCTCCAGTCAGCAGGTAGATGATCTCCAGGGTGAGATTTAATATCCTCTCACTCCTGTCCTTGTCCATCCTCAGGGAATCAGTGATTTACACAGATCGGGTTTCACCTTCAGTTGACCTAGTAAAAGATTCTCTGGTTCCTCACAGCTCAACTGTCTAGGAATAAATAGAATTATCACTATAAACATCACAGAGCAGACATGTAAGATATTAAAATGTTAAACACTGAGGGTCTCATGTAGAGTTGGATGTAAGTGCATTTTCTTTCCATAAAATACTTATTTCTGTACTTCTTATGCATAGAAAAAATGCGTAAAACGAAGTCCTTATGTAGAGTGACACATCAAACACTTACTCCCCTGTATGTGAGAGAGGTTGAACAGCGAAGGGGGGCAAGCTTAGGTCAAGTACAGTATGGGCATGTCACATCATGTGTGTAGCATGTAGAGCATACTTGCCAACTCTTCCGGAAAGTCCGGGAGACTCCCGGATTCTGGGTAGGTCTCCCGGACTCCCGGGAGATTATGGCATCCTCCCGCATCACTAGGAAGTGGGCAGAATTAGAGAAGCAATGCAGCGATTCTCAGGGAATCACAGCATTTGGCTCTAAATCTGGCATTACGTCACGGACGGGGCCATAATGGCACAATTTGCATAGCCCCACCCCCAAAACGCTCACCTCCCCCAGGCAGCTCCCGGATGCCATCTTCAGAAAGTCGGCAAGTATAATGTAGAGCAGGCCTGTCCAACCTGCGGCCCTCCAGGTATTGTGAAACTACAAGTCCCAGCATGCCCTTCCAGCTTTCAACAGGTTGTCTACTGGCAAAGCATGCTGGGGCTTGTAGTTTCACAACACCTGGAGGGCCGCAGGTTGGACAGGCCTGATGTAGAGGTAGAAACAGCAGCAGATCAGTCAGTCTGGAGGCACATCTGTTGTGGGTGCTGGACCCTGCTGCACGATATGTTCTGATGACGGACCTTGTAGTGTGTTATAAAATAAATAATTTAGGACCTCCAGTGGGCGGGGCGTCTGAGACAACTACTGTTTAGAACAGCTCTGTGCTTGTACTGATAAACTGCACCATCCAACATTAGTCTCACAATGTTTCAACACTGCTACGCGACTTCCTCAGGGAATAAGTCTCATTCTAGGACCTGAACTTCAGGAGCGAAAGCAGAACGACATTACAGCTTAAGTAGGGTTTGGAGTTCACTGGAGAAGGGGAGTTGCAGTCACAACCCCCCCCCCCCCTCCCCCCCATGACAGACATGTCAGAGCGCCCAAAAAACAAGACACCAAAATAAAGTGTGTTAACTTTCCATAATGAATCAGGCCCAATGTGAATTAAGTAAAAAATTGAGTAAGTAGTCTCCTGGACAAAGCCATTTGACAATGCAAGGGGTGCAAATTATGTGCAAAACAGAAAACCAAGTAGAATACGGTCTGTTATTTTATGTAGCACGAGATATCAACTTTAAATTTCAGTCTACAAATAAGCTATCAAGTATTTGAAAAAACAGCCAGTATTTTCCTTATGTGCAAAATAATAAACTAATTTGCACCCCTTGCATTATAACATGGTTTTGTCCACAAAAATTAGGTAAGAAAACCTACTCAATTTCTTGCCTAACTTCCTTAATGAATCAGGCCCATTGTGACTAACCTCAAAGATACTCAGAAAACGTACATCAGAGACTTTTGTTCATAATCTAAGTAGACTAACTCATGAGCATTGCAGATACTTACGCTGAACATAACATCATTCTTATGTACTGTGGCTGCATCATCTGTATAAGGAGCTTGGCTGTTGTGTTATGTAACTGATCATATATATATATATATATATATATAAAACCTGAACACATTATAAGGACCTTATATTGTTGTATACTCATCATTATAAATTGAACATTTGGTATAACTGTGGTATAACTTTGTCACCCCAAAGGGGCACACAACCTGTTGGTTTCATCTACTTAGCACTGACCCGCAGATTATCTTGACACCAAAGCCACAAATAGGGCTCTATTTTCCAAAATAACCACTATACAAGTGTGTAAGACCCCCGGATAACCGAGACACACTAGCCCTAGAAACGAGGTACAGGAGGTGTAATCGTAGCGCTCGGTACCATCCTTTCAAAGAGACCTCAAAGCCTTCACCACCCTACTAACACATCAAATACCGGATGTACACACCCAGATCCCCACCGAGGACCAAACCCTTCTCCCTATTTCAGCTCAGTGTGACCAGTGTAATAACACATACCATGCCAGTCAGTGTGATATAACATTGCAGTGCCCCCATCACTGGACCTGTAGGGGTTGCACCAACCCAAATAAACAAAAAAATAAGATGATGAAACTACACACACACACACAATTACAGTATAGACCAGTGATGGGCACCAGGCTGCCCTCCGAGCCCTCACCTGTGTGAAGAGGTACGAACTTCCACTGGCATTAATCTAATCTAAGCACAAAAACTGTGCGGTGAGAGCCTAATAGAATGGGTTTGAATGGCCAAGCAGCTGCATGCAAGCCTCACATCACCATGACCAATGCCAAACATCGGATGTAAGGCACACTGACACTGAACTGTGGAGCAGTGGAAACGTGTTCTGGCGAGTGATGAAAAACGCTTCTCTGTCAGATGGGCGAAACTGGGTTTGACGGTTGCCGGGAGAACGTTACTTGCCTGACTGCATTATGCTAACTGTGAAGTTTGGGGGAGAAGGTATAATGGTATGGGGCTGTTTTTCAGGGTTTGGTCTAGGCCCCTTATCTCCAGTGAAGGACAATCTTAATGCTTCAGCATACAAAGTCATTCTGGACAATGCTATGCTTCCAACTTTGTGGTGGCAGTTTGGGGAAAGCTATATGTTAGTGGCACTTGGTGAGGGAGTGGTTGGGTAGGAGGTGATAGTAGGGGATGTGGGGTAATGGGGGTAGAAGAAGGGGGATAGGGGCTAGTCTCCAACACTAGACAAGCTATGTGTTAGTGGCACTTGCTGACGGGGTGGTTGGGTAGGAGGTTACAGTAGGGGGGATGTGGGGTAATGGAGGTAGAAGAAGGGGGATAGGGGCTAGTCTCCAACACTAGACAAGCTATGTGTTAGTGGCACTTGCTGACGGGGTGGTTGGGTAGGAGGTGATAATAGGGGGATGTGGGGTAATGGGGGTAGAAGGAGGGGGATGGGGGCTAGTCATGGTGTGTGAGCCCCTCTGTGGTGTTTGGGGTGTAGCTGGTCTGGGTATTAAGTCTCTCACAGCTCTGCCATTATAATAACCAGCTCTGCTATTACTAACAGCCTTCTGCTGACTGCAGCACGGAGACAATGAGGATTATGTAGCAGCTGATGTGAGAGCTCAGCCGCATGTATGAAGCCCTGATGACCGGGAGGCTGCACATAAACATGGGGTAACTCTATGAGGGTAATTCCCGCTGTCTGATATATTATTATAGGGAGATATTACCTCAGCCTTGTACAGGAACCGGAAACAGGCCAGATTAAGGGCCACGTTGGCCTGGAGCTGAGAATTATGAAGAGCCTATTGTTATCAGCACCACAGAGGGTTTGGTCAGCAGTATAGAGAGTATGGGTAACGCCTTCCTCCAACCACCTCCATGTCCCTCTCCTCTTTACTTACATTATCTACAAGCCACCCTGGTTCGTGCAGCATTTAAGTAAAGTGAACAGTGACAAATACCTTCCAACTAATCCTCAAGTTCCTGGGTGGGCAGGGTATTCCCCAAAAATTGGGACTGTGCAGATGGAACCAGGATAGTTGAAAGGTACAGCCATACTGTTTTACTACACATGAACAACAACAAAACAAGAACCAAATATAAATTGTATCACTCAACATAAGCAAAAGACTGAATATAAAATTGGTATCAATTAAATCAGTGAAGAGTAAGTTATGTCAATATAGACAGAAGACAACACATTGCATCTTCAAGGACAAATAACAAGGATGTATTGAGAGTAAGGCAAAGTTATGGCTTTATGCATAATAATTTGCGAGATAGAACGCAGAGTGGTGGTACTGGATGCTGGGTCCCAACCTCAGAAGAGTCAAATAACGAATTAGATTGGTCTAATCTGTAGGTCACAGGAATTGCCACAGGTAAGTAGTCGTCAAAACAGGATCTTGAAGCAGTGATGTTTTATTAGCTCAAATAGCCCCGATAAGGACAGTTACACTCCAGTTTGTGGTACTAGTGATCTTTCCAGAAGTTACACATGGTATGATACATTTCAGTGTAACACAGGGCTCTTTAAATACAGTTTTGGGACACTAGCTGGGCAGGAGGTAATCCAGCCTCCTGTCCCTCTAACCAATCCAGGTGCTTCGTGCAGTCTGCACATAAATCAGCCCAGAGGGGTGTAACACCTTCTTACATTGCTGCTAGCGGCACCACTGTGTCTGAGGTTTTCTATTCAATGTTTACCATCAGGATATAACAGTTCTATAATCTAACTCTGAACGCAATTGAACTTGAAAGTCACATTCATCTGTCATCACTTGCATAGGGACTCTACCAGGAAGTATAATTACCTCCTCCTGTCTTTCAGGCTCAACAGACATTTTGGTCACTGAGCGTTGAATGGGTCAACATTAGATTACCTGTCTCTAGACCAGGGGTGGGCAAACCTGTCCTCAAGGGCCATATCCAGTTCATGTTTTTAGGATTTCTGTCTGTAGAAACAGGTGGGATAATTACTGACCCAGCCAAATAGATTAACTCAGCTGTACATGATTAAAGAAATCCTAAAAACATGAACTGGATATGGCCCTTGAGGACAGGTTTGCCCACCCCTGCTCTAGACAGTTTCAAAACCCAAACGTGACAAACTGTCTCAGAAGTCCATAAAAAACACATACCACTATGAAAGGATTAGCACATTTATAATGATATACAGAGGTGCACTGCACTCCTAATTAAAATAAATATCTAATAAATAGCAGCAAAACTAAGATAAGCGGTGATAAAGAGTTAAAAGGTGATCATAAGATCCAAAATAGACCTCCTTATGATTAATCAATGATATACATACACAGTGCTCATTTACTAGCTCACCCATAGTCAATGTTTAATCTTCACTAACATCCATCCAATGTTTCTCTAGGCTCACTAACCTACTTACACTGTCCCATGGCAGAATATAACACAGAGCTGACACATGAAGTGTTATTTACACACTGCCCTCACCTGCTCACAGCGCAGTGAGATTGCTGATGCACCCCATGTCAGTGTGTAACCGGTGAGTGATGTATAATTTTTTGCTCTGTTCTGAAATATAATATTTGTGCCACTCCTTTATAGATTCTGCATTTGCACTGCGTCAGATATCAGTACATCTGGGCCTTACCTGCCAACCAGGAGAAGGTAAGAGTTAACATTTTTATTTTGCACATACACAATTTGCTTTGTAAGCTGTTCCAATGGTGGAAGACACTTTAGTCTAGGGGTCGGCAACCCTTGGCGTTCAGCGCCCTGCATTGTAGCACATTGAGCGGCTATCAATGCAGCACATCTCCAAAACACTGAACTGTTGCACATTTTCTGTGTTATATGGCCTGGGGGCATTACTGTGGAATAATATGAACATGATGTACAACTATATGGTATGTTATGAATTGTGGCAACAACTATTTGGCATAATATTAACTAGGATTCTACTATGAGGCATGATTTGTGGGCACAACTGAGGCATAATATGATTTGTGGGCACAACTGAGGCATAATATGATTTGTGGGCACAACTGAGGCATAATATGATTTGTGGGCACAACTGAGGCATAATATGATTTGTGAACACAACTGTGAGGCATAATCTGAATTGGGGGCACTGCTCTGTGGCATAACTGGTGGCACTACTGTGTGGCATAATATGAATTTAATTGGGGTGTTATGTGTTCTTGATTGTAGTAGACACTTTATAAAGTACAGGCAATAAGCTTATTCTCAAAGTTTTTCCATATCCATATGAAGCTTAACCTCCACATTTGCCCGAATACCAAAACACTAATTTATCTACTTTTATGTATTTTGCAGAAGACTAACTGTAAATAAATTAAAAATCAAAGGGACGGATCTGTTCCCTAAGAATATATAGCAAATTGGATATTTGAAAAAACTTCAGAATGGATATTCGGAATTACTTTGGCAAACCAGGTGTAAAGCAATCACAACCCCTTGTACCCCAACCAAGTGCGGAAAGTGAAACTATGGTCGTAGCACTTGATTCACCTGAATGTGTACTAGACAGCCATGATGACAGCAATTATCCCAGCACAAGTTCCTATAGGTGCGAGGAGGATAACCAGGCAGAGCCTTGCTCTGGTAACCGAGAGGAACAAGATGAAACACAAAGTGTGCCTGCCAAAAAAATACTATTGTGAATTTACACCGCGAGTAACAAAAACATATCCAGTGTTAAAGAAATCCACACGTGGAAAGAATTTTGCTTACTGCACTGTCTGTAAGAGTGATTTTGATATAAAGCACGGTGGTGTGAATGACTGTAAACGCCATATTGAAGGTTCAAAACACCAAAAAATATCAGAAGCTTTGGAAACAAGCACAAAAATGGATTCCTTCTTCCATACTTCACATGATGAAATGCAGTAATTCGTGCGGAAATGCTTTTTACTGGATTTCTTATCGAGCACAATATCCCTATTTCAGCATCTGATCATGTAGGAAAATTGATGAGATCTATGATGCCAAATTCAAGTGAGGCTGCTGTGCAAAAATATGGTTGTGGTCGAACCAAATCTTCTGCAATTATTAATCATGCTCTCGCTCCACACTGCACCCAACCGGTCATAGAAGCATTAAAGCATTTACAATTTACTTTGGCACTAGATGGTGGAAATGATTCAGAGGAGAAATTATTTCCTATATTGGTCTCCTATATGGACATTGATGGAAAGATAAAGCCAAAGCTTTTAGATCTTATTGTCTGTAACAACGCCACGAGCATTAATATTTTTAACGCAGTTGATGAGGTGTTTCAAAGTCATCTTATTCCATGGACAAACTGCATTGGTGTGTGTTTGGATAATGCCTCTGTTAACATGGGAAGACTCAGGTCTGTAAAGACTTTAATTCAAAGGAAAAATCCTTCAGTCTTTACAGAAGGTTGCCCGTGTCATCTGGTGCACCTAGCTGCAAGGAAAGGAAACCATGCCCTTTCATTTGATGCGGATGCTTTCCTCTACAAACTAACCAGCTACTTTAGATTCAGTGCAAAAAGAGTTCAAGCTCTAAAAGATATGAGTGAGTTTGTGGAAGTACAGTATTCGAAAATACTGAAACATGGGGTAACCAGGTGGCTCAGTATACAACCCTGCATTGAGAGAGTGCTTAAAATGTTTCCTGCTCTGAAATCATTTTTCCAATCTGAAGACTGTGAGAAGAATGCAAGAAGCAGAGCTCTCTGTGAAACGTTTGAGGATGCAACAACAGAGTTGTACATTTTGTTCCTTCACTCAGTGCTTGGTTCATTTAATGAAACCAATATTGTTCTTCAGTATCGTGCCCCTTTTATCCACAAATTGCACGAGTGCTTACTGGATTTATACAGATTGTTGTTGCTGAAGTTGGTCAAACCAAACATAATTAAAGGCGCTGACACTTTTGAAAGACTTCTGGCCATAGATTTTGGGGACCCAGACATGCAAATGGGGGACAGAGAATTATTTATTGGCTTTAGCACTAGAAACTACATAAGGACCTGTGCTTCTCTAGAGCCAACAGCAGGGAGAAGGTTTTTTCAGGAAGTTAGAGAATTTTATTGTTCTGCTCTAGCATATATGAAAAATAAGTTTCCCTTTAGTGACGATGTAGTAAAGGCAATGAAAGTTTTTAAATACAAAAATTGCATGGAAGCCGACTTTGAAGATATTGAAATACTGGAACAACGTTTCCCACAAGTGGTAGAGATTTTAATGATCCCAAAGTTGCATGAAGAATTTTCAGAATTCCGTGTTTGTGACTTGCCTGAATCCTCTTTAAACAATGCACAGAGGATGGTGTGGAAAGAGTGGACTGTATTTGGCATGAACTAAGTATGGTCACTCATCCAGCAACAGGGAACCTTTATTATCAAATATGGCAAAATCACTTCTAGTCCTCCCTCACAGCAATGCCGAAATTGAACGCGTGTTCAGCATGGTCCGCAAAGTGAAGACTGAGCTCAGGGGACAATTGTCTATAGAGGGAACTTTAAAAAGTCTCCTACAATGCAAAATTAATTTGTTTACAGACATTAACTGTCACCAGTTCAAACCCTCCCCGGAGCTTTTGGGTAAAGCAAAGTCTGCTGCTTATCAATTGCGGAATTCAAGTGAACTGAGAAAATCGGTGGTTTTGTGTGTTTTAGCTTGAGTTTCATGTTCATTATTGTGATATTTTATGATCCGGCACTTTATACAACATTGTTTACTTGGATATAGGTTTCATAGTGAAGCTTGGTTATATTTTTGCATTGTGTAATTTTTGGATATATCATAGATATAAATCTGTCGAACAGCGCTATGTTATAGAGTTTTGTTAACTTTAGTAATTGTAATGTTATATTGTTGAAGCCATAATTTAATTTATTTATTATAAAGTTAATAACTTATTGTTGATTATTTATATATAATTCTGTTGATAAAGTTTGCGCAACTTATTATAATGTTTAAAACATGTTTGTTTTCATATTAAAAATCTTTCTCTTTGGAAATGAGCAAGTCATTACTTTGTCACCTATACACAAACACATTATGATTACATGCTAATCAAACTACTGCAGGTTGAGCTGGTCACGCCCAGTAGGCGGAGCTGCTCACGCCCACAATGATTTTTTCCAATCTCCCTGAAATGAATTTTCAAAAGTTGGCAAGTATGAATAAGATATCCTTATGAGTATCAGAGGTCGTTTATTATTTGGGCAAGTTAAGTTTAGCGGCAGAACGCCGCTATCAGCTCCGCCCACTTCCGGGTCTGACATCACCTAGCGCGACGTCGGCCTGATGTACGTTTCGCCCTGAGGCTTAGTCATGGGAATTACTAGACTGCTGGTAGGGGATCAGTTTTATAGCACTTGTAGCCAATCAGTTTATTGCAGCTTCAGTAACGTATATATCAGACTATCTATGATATCAGAATATCTAAAATATGAGAATATGAGATAAAAGACACTATAAATATATATTATATAAGACTATTTGAATAGTAATTCTCTCTTTCTCCTCATCTAGTGTATACCTTATCAATGAGGAGCATATTTAAGTGCATGAACCTTTGGTGAAGTATACCACCCACTGCTGCCACCTAGAGTCCGTATATATAGAACAGGATTATAATATTTATTTGTTTGGGATTTAGTGACATGTGAAACATTGTTACTATTTGCTCAATAACACATCAAAGGAGAATAATTCTATCAATCAGTAACCTGTTACATATGGACTATATTCTAGTAGCTGGATATTTGTATATATAACGCTCAGGGTTAGAATTACTAAGCTGCGGGTTTGAAAAAGTGGGGATGTTGCCTATAGCAACCAATCAGATTCTAGCTGTCATTTACTTAGTACCCTCTACAAAATGACAGCTAGAATCTGATTGGTTGCGATAGGCAACATCTCCACTTTTTCAAACCCGCAGCTTAGTAAATCTAGCCCTCAATCTTGATATCGGCTATTGATCCTGCTTACAGGTTCAAAAGGTATCCATTATCAGTAGGTCTTTATCTGAATCACTATATATGAGAGATCAGCCTCACCACAGGGTCACTCATTTTAAACCCTACTATTTTTTTCAACACTTTATTTTAATATTTCACTTTTATTTTGTTTTTATATCTCTATGTTATTTTTAATGCATATTAATAAAGTTTAATGTATTAATGAAATTATTCATCTATACCTGGAGTGCTATTTTGGTCACTTTTTTCTTCCCTCTTTATGGATTTATATGTGAATAGGACTCACTATTATCACAATGACATTATGCTACTGAGAAGTAATGGGAGGTGCTGTAATTGAATTATAATAAAAATGCCATCTGCCTGCCAGCAGGTGGCGCTCCTCATCACACTGCCCTATGTGTAACTCTCTGCTGACAGTATGGGGAGATCTGATGTCACTGACTGAATGTGGATGGGGGTGGGGGGAGGGTGCAGGGGAATCTGCCCCTACCTCCATGTCTGGAAGGAGAGGAGGAAACAGGTTGGTGCCCATAATCTGCCATCACTCTGTCTAACTGGCACATCACTAATTGCCCCACCCCCTGTGGGGAATATGAGGGGGATGCTGCAGGACCCTAATTGCCGTCTGGAGGGGTGACTTCTCCTAGGACTGGACGTGATGGAGGCAGAACGAACATTGTGACTGAAATGAGGGATGGAAACACAACCACAGATAGTGTGAGGTAAAAAAAAAGAGGAAAAATGAAGAAAACCCGAGAGATAAATAAAGAATATAATAAAAGACAACAAGCACTAAACAAATTGACAGAAAAGAACAATGAATAAAACGGTTAATAACCTCTACATAGACTCAGCCTGACAGCAGCACAGCAGTCACCACAGTAATGAGGGAAACACCCAGTGAGGGAAGACTATATAAACTCAGCAGAGCCCCTCCCCCTGCCCCCATAGGCTGCAGCATGTCACCTGACTTACCCTGTAAGCTTAAGGCCTCATTTGTCATTATGTCAATTGTGATGTTACCTGCAGCAGCAGAAGCGTTACACTCAGTGTAATATAATTACAATGTACAATATAATGGAGTTTTATGAAAAGCTCATTAGGTACATAATACACTGTGCTGCTGGAAAGCTATGAGACTTATAAAATAAAACTAAAAAAGGATAAAGTACAAGATTTTATTTAAGCTTTTTATTAGTGTTGTCCTTCTACACTTGTGTACGAGCTCCTAAATACAAAAGTAAAGACTTAGGGGGTATATCTACTAAACTGCAGGTTTGATAAAGTGGAGATGTTGCCTATAGCAACCAATCAGATTCTAGTTGTCATTTTGTAGAATGTACTAAATAAATGACAGCTAGAATCTGATTGGTTGCTATAGGCAACATCTCCACTTTTTCAAACCCGCAGTTTAGTAAATCTAGCCCTTAGAGGTGATTTAGGGATGGTAGAAGGTGTATTTGCGCTGCTATAATATCACAACTTGCAGCAGTATTTGAGCTGTGTGTATCTAACATTTGTGGCTCCTTGTGCTTCTAAAGACAGATCAGAGGTGTTCATGTGTAAGTACAGTACAGTCAGGGGGAGCAGACACAAGTTAATCACATCCAGTTCAGCTGCAACTTATTTTGGGTTACGTGTGTCTAGAAAATGTATTCTACACCTTACATGTCGGGTGTAAGTGCCGAGTGATAGTGACGCTGTGTATGCAGCTAGAATAAGAATATTTGCAATCAGGAGCAACTGTAAAAGTGTATTTTATGTACAGTAATAACATCCTGATGTATTTCATGGGGTTGAGTACAGAATAAGGATATTCATTATTCCGACACTACTTACCCCGACGTGGAGACCGAAGGGCTCCTTCCCCGACCAGCGTGCAGGACGACTTCTGTGTATTGCAACTGGAACTCATGGTTATCCCTGAAGAAGGCGGCCCAAGCTGATGACGTCACCGATAACCGCGACGTGGTCATCGGTGCTGTGAAGGGGGTAATGTAAGTATTATCCCTTCACAGCACCGATGACTGCGTCACGGTTATCGGTGACATCATCAGCTGGCGCTGATGTCCTAGGACTAGGACAGTATAATTATTACATCTATATAGACATATAATAACACATATATCACACACCTCACTCCCTGCATTACATAACACATTGCTGCAGTTATATAACAGTGATATGTGTAACACAGGACCAGAGGTATAACCATTGCAACCAAAGCAGGTATATGCTACAGGATCCCCAAGTATGACAGGAGTTGTGGTCAGCTTGTGGGTGCCAGCCCAGCTCAGCTGCCCCAGTGATACTGGCCTGAAGTGGTAAGGGTTATCTTACTGCTTTGACAGTCCAGTCTGAAACCTCTTGCCAGATTTGGACTTCTATTTCCACTAAAAGTTGAAAGATTTTTCAAAATAAAACGTATTTAAAGAAATGAAAAAAATATTTTAAAATCTCTGTTAAAATAAAAGTTGCTGTACTCATTGAACAAAGCATTTTCTGTGATTAAGTGATTTTAATCTGCTATCTGTTTACAGAATATGTATTGTGGTGGTGCAAGTCTCACCATAACACAAGTGCAATTAGCTTGGCGAAGGCTGGGCATTCTTACTGCCGCCAGAGATAGAGACCTACACATTGGGGGGAAGGGGGGAATACAGACAGCTATGATAATGAGAGCACCAGGGAGAGGAACAGAGGTGCTCAGGAACCAAGCACCCAATGGAAGAAGAGCAGAGATAAGGGGAACGTATGTGCACCTATGTGTGGAATAGGCAGCATGCGGCCTGTAATGGGGGCGGTCCCTATGTCACTCCCAGTATGGTGATTATGCAAATGAGCATTAGATCTTTATAGACATGGAATAACACCTCCCAGCTAATAGAAAGTGATGGTGGCATATTACAGCCTGCAGTGTATTGTCAGAGTCATTCAAAGTTCTTCACAATATTACATTTCTTTCTTCTATTATTCTCCTATTTTTAATTACAGATTAAAGTTACATTTTAACAACCATTTCAATATTATCATAGATCAGTGCTGTACAGCATTTGCTTAAAGATATCCATATTATTTTACACCCACATAGTATAGGGATGGGTGTAATCAGCTGGGGCCTGATTCATTAAGGATCTTAACTCAAGAAACTTCTTATTTCAGTCTCCTGGACAAAACCATGTTACAATGCAAGGGGTGAAAATTAGTATTCTGTTTTGCACATAAGTTAAATACTGACTGTTTTTTCATGTAACACACAAATATCAACTTTAAATGTCAGTGTACAAATAAGCTATCAAGTATTTGTGTGCTACATGAAAAAACAGTCAGTATTTAACTTATGTGCAAAACATAATACTCATTTTCACCCCTTGCATTGTAACATGGTTTTGTCCAGGAGACTGAAATAAGAAGATTCTTAAGTTAAGATCCTTAATTAATCAGGCCCCTTATCTGTTTGATAATTTGTGTAAGATATAAGATGCCAAGCTTTATTCTAAACAGTGTAGTGGGTTTATGTGTGTCTAAAAGTTAAGTATTGATAGTGTGATCATTACTATATCCAGGAACAATGGTGAAATAAAACCAATTTGACTTTTCCAGCCTCCAGGATCCAAATCTGACTTAAGAGGGGACCAAATCCTAGAAGTCAGTCTGAGTGACCGCTTAAAATATAAAATCCCCCAGCTCATAGTGGTGCCAGGGAAGAGTGAGCACCACCTGGGGCTATCTGATTATGGGCTGGAGGATGAACACATCCCTATGCCACTGAACTAAACATTGGAAGAAACTTCTCCAATGGATTGTATAATCGTACTACTTACTCCGCCCCTCTCGAGAAAGTACCTATCCTGTTTCTGGACATGACCACTAAAGCCCCAGCTGGAAAGAAAGTACCATGTGGGAAAATTGGACACCTGAAGATGCCATCTCAGCCTATAGTTGAGCCATCAATCTGAGTTCAGAATCCTGACTTCCTTGTTGTGAAGAAATAGAGATTGTTCTCAAATCAGTAAGACCAATGATATGTGGAATGGAAGTAAGGGACTCAGTGGAGAAAGTCACATTTGTTGTAGTCATATTCCCACACAACATGTGGATTCACCTGTACCCAATTCAAGGTGGACCCCTTAGGCAAGTACTACTGGAAGATTCTGGGGCCTTTAATGACTGTGATGAGCCCATAATTTGTTAATGCTATTCCTGGATTTCAGGAATGCACTGCCAAAGCCATCATGGCAGACAGAGTCTAGCAAATGCCCAATCTCACTTTCTTTTACTAGGAGATGGCAAGGAGGTAAGGAAGTTGTGAGTCATAGATGGTCTCCCAAAGATTTTGTTCTGTGAAATGATCTTGCTAAGGAATGCGGATGGAGCTCGGTGGCCAAGATCCTCAAGGTGGAACTGCACCAGCTTCAGGGACACAGTGATATTCTGCAAAAGGTACAGGGATATGACTGCTAAGGGCTGGGTTAAAGTTATTTTCTCTGATGAATCCCCTTTCAGATTGTTTGGGGCATCTGGAGAAATGCTTGTCCGGAGAAGGAAAGGTGAGTTCTACTATCAGTCCTGTGTCATGCCAACAGTAAAGCATCCTGAGACCATTCATGTGTAGGGTTGCTTCTCAGCCAAGGGAGTGGGCTCACTCCCAATTTTGCCTCAGAACACAGCCATGAATAAAGAATGGTACCAAAACATCCTCCAAGATCAACTTCTCCCAACCATCCAAGAACAGTTTGGTGATAAACAATGCTCTTTCCAGCATGATGGAGCACCTTGCCATAAGGCAAAAGTGATAACTAAGTGGCTCAGGGGATCAAAACATCGAAATTTTGGGTCCATGGCCAAGAAACTCCCCAGACCTTAATCCCATTGAGAACTTGTGGTCAATCCTCAAGAGCCGGGTGGACAAACGAAAACTCACAAATTCTGACAAACTCCAAGTATTGATTAGGCAAGATTGAGTGGCCATCAGTCAGTATGTGGCCCAGAAGTTGATTGACAGCATTCCAGGGTGAAGTGCAGAGGTCTTCGAACAGAAGGGTTAACATTGCAAATATTAACTCTTTGCATAAACTTAATGTAATTGTCAATAAACGTTTTTGACACTTATGAAATTACTGAAGCAGCAAACTTTGAGAAAACCAATTATTAAGTCATTCTCAAAACTTTTGGCCATGACTGTACACTGTGTGATGATTAAGAGCAATATGAAGTCTAAGTGCTATTGCACTGTCCTGTGCCAAAGAAAAAAGGTTTTGGACACTTTTTATACCGATGTTCATCAGTACGTGTGATTCCACTTGTGTATAGGAAAGATTTTCTCAGAGAAAAATACACAAATTAATTTTAATGACTAAAAAAACAAAAAACTGTTGGACCAGTATGCTACTATTGAGAATGAATGTTTGGCTATTGCGTGGGATGTGAAGAATCGTATGCCCTATTTGTATGGCTGGCACTTCACTGTGGTGACTGACCACAAATCTTTAAAATGGTTACAGAATACCTTCAGGGGAGGATGACAGACTGTTGCAGAGGAGCTTAATGTTACAGATTTATGACTTTCATATCATTCACAAGCAAGAAAATTCTTACAGAAATGCAGCTGGAGGAGATTGATCTCTCAGTACCCAGAGGTTGTGGAAAATTAACTAAATAGGTTAGTATGGTGGCTTGCATGCACATGGAGGGAGTAGTGTCTCTGGGCCCCCATTCCTTTACCCCTGCACAGTATACATGTAATGTCTTATTATATAAAGATGGAGTGCTCCCAGAAGTACCTGGCACAGCTTCCAATGAACCCTACAGTATCAAGGCATGAAGGAAGGACCCGGTAGTGTTTTGGTTGTTGCACTCCAATCCCCAAACCAGGTATTGGAGGACAGCAGCGCTGGAAGACATTATAATATCGAAATATATGGAAGACTCTGCCTCCTGGGAGCCCCTCAGAGCTCCAAGAGCATCTGCAGCACTGTGCCCTGGCTGCATGTGGCAAACCTTCGCCCCCACCACTGCTCATCAGCAGCAGCAGCTTGAGGATGAAATGTGACATTAAATCTCCAAGAGAACCTACAGGACTGGATCCTGGCTGCATGTGGACAAGGAGGTAAACACACCATCACCACCACTGATCATCACCATCAGGTTGAGGCTCAGAAAATAAGCAACCAGAACCAGTGCTATAGCCTCGGGACATAATGCAAGGGTACAATGAGTGTGGGTCCTCCTGCAAAAACATCAACCAACACCAAATTATGCCGCGCTGGGCTGGTCATGCTATAACAAGGAGATCAGCAGTATGGGGTCCCTCTGTCTTAATGTGATGTCAGCTCCAGCCTGGTTAGAAATGGATGGAAATCCCTAGGGGAACAAAACCAGCAAAAAAGTGTGGGCTGTACCTTCCCAGAGCAAACCAACCCCATACTGCATCGCACTGGGGCTCTTCCTTGCACCTGTAGGCTGTAAGTGCCAGGGTAGTTCTTACAATAATTACTTGTTAAACTACAAGTACCAGCATGACATGGAAGCTAGTGCATACTTTGACACATCTAATTGTAACAAAATGCAGACAACCCTTTTTATTATAAATATTCACCCAAATCAGTATTTTTCCACTTTATTATTTAATTTAATTTAATCCATATAGAATTTTTCCCTCTGTTTTGTAGTAATCCAGAGAGAACCTTCTCCTAATGGTGCCTAACGCCAACATATAGAGTATAGATGGTCACTGACCCCTGTGTTTTGGTTTTGGATCTGGATTACCTTCGTGTTTTGGTTTTGGTTTTGCAAAACCGCCATTGCATGTTTTGGTTTTGGTTTTGTTTGGTTTTGTTTTGCTATTTTGTTGGAAAATTAATGTTTTTGGGCATAAAATAACCAAATTTAGTGCTCCACCTGCTTCTTGGATAAGTAATGTAATTGTAAAGCTAATAAATTATGAAAAAAAACAGTTTAATTCCTGGTAGGCCGTCCTTAATGCGAATAGAAAAAAAGCAGCCTGCATAGACTGTGGAATTAGAAAGTAAAAATAAATGGACCAAGGTAGTTTGGTATCTGTTTGCTTCAGACCCCCTCTCCACTAGGAGTAAAATAGAAAACTATTCAGCCTTTATAGAGTCTAGAATATAAATAGAAATTGAGAAAGGCAATTTGGTATCTGTCTGCATCATAATCATCAACATCATCATTAGTGTCCTCGTCGCCTACACAAATCTCCCCCTCATCCTCTTCTAATTCAAAAGTGGCATCCTCAATTGGTGTATCACCGACTACACTCAGGCTGTTAAGGCACACATCAGCAGAACTGCTGAAAGGAACCTTCTTTATGAGTACACAAACAGAATGCTCACGATTACACATACCACTGGTGGATGGACTCTCCACAGGGATTGGTGTCATTTCTGATTCAGAGCATACATTATCCTCTAATATCTTACTGTTTTCTTGCAGCTCGACTTTCACACGTAACAGTACTTGTGCACTACTTTTAGACTCCAAATTACTTGGTTTTGCTTTGTCATATGTGTCCGTACAAGAAGAACGCTCAGTAACATTTTTTTGATCTGCCACTAATAGAGAAGGGCGAAGGCCTCATTCTTTCTTTGCCACTGCGTGTGTAGAATGGCATGTTGACAATTTTTTTTCGCTTCAACACAGTAAAAAAAATTTTGGGGTGTGTTTTTTTGACTGATTTCAAAAGACTGTGTAGTTTGACATCGCCTTGCCCAGATGACGTACTGGGAACACTACCATCAGGACTGGTGACAGAACCTGGTTGCTCATTCTGCTCATATGTGGACTGCTTTGAATCCATTCTGAGCCCAAAGCATTTGTAGTGCTACAAATTGTTTTAGATACTTATATAATACACAGTTGTATACATACATATGGCGCTGTCTCTACGCACATGAGAAGGGATCTGATGATGGACGTGTCTGACACAATCTTCTACACAGTAGATGAGGAATAACCTTCATGTACACTGCTGATTGGGTATGAATCGATACAGACAATATTTGTCCCTTCCGTAATCTGAAATATATGGTATAGATATACCTAACAAAACAATAATGATAGTGCAATCCGTTTGACATATATCTTCAAACCACAAATAACGTAATGGGTCCAAATAAATCCCGTGTGTGGATTTAGAGATAGGTAACACCCTGGTCGTGACGCGTCCCTTATGGGTGTATGCTTACTCAAATGCTGTGATGATCACGCCTTAAAATGATCAATGAATATTCCTTCTCCTCTCCAGACCCCGTGCTCGGATTTTTCACCCCAAAACAGAAGGAAAAGGAACAAATCTGGCGTAATACCCTTTATTAAAAACAATGCGGGTAAAAAACATGAGCAAATGGACCCGTACCTTGGGCAGATGATATGATCGCGCCATAAATGATATGTAGTACTGACAAAATTCTATCACCACCGCAAACTCCACCATTAGGTCCCACTCGGTCGGGTCTCACTCGCCTCCAAATCAAACCAACGCGTTTCGACTTGTAATAAAAAAAAGTCTTTTTCAAGGTGTTTTAGATACTGCTGACAAATGTGACTTTTGGCAGCCGGAAATATTAATGCAAAAGAATGGGGAACACCCCAAAAGCACTTGGAGTGCTAAATATTATTTTTTTAGTCTGCTGACAAATAGGACTTTGGACAGCCAGAAATATTAATGCAAAAGAATGGGGTACACCCCAAAAGCACTTGGGAGTTCTAAATATTATATTTTTAGTCTGCTGAAAAATAGTACTTTTGACAGCCAGAAATATTAATGCAAAAGAATGAGAGAACCGAGTCCCGAGATTCGACGACGTCACAATGACGTTTTGCCTCGATTTGGAATCCAAACGGGCGGGTACCGAGCCTGCTCGGCTCTGTACTCGGATAGGCAAAGTTCGGGTGGGTTCGGTTCTCGGGGAACCGAGCCCGCCCATCTCTAATATAGAGCTCCTTCTATGGCACTCAGAACCACGTTCGTTCTGGGTCACTGACGCTGCTAGTGTACCTCGTTGCTGGTGTACCCGGGCTGGCAACTCCGGACCTCTTACTATGGATCCGGGTTGCTGTGAATAAATCCCCCCCTGGCATATCACATTGACCAGGACTGCTGGGTAGCAGGCAGAGCGGTGGTACTGGAAACGCTTGGGTCCAAACCTCAGAGACAGCCGTAGAACAGATTAGATTCAGGGTCTAATCTGTAGATCACAGGAATACAGCAATATTGAAGATGTTTCCAAGCAGGTCTTTGAAGCAAAATGTTTATTTGCTCTCACTGGTTAAAGGTCCCAGTGATCAGGTCAGTTGATATCAGAAGAACACTTTACATGCTCACACAGCTCATCTTTTATACAGTTCAGAAATAGTCTATTTTTAGAATCAGGATGTACCCTGCTTCCCAAAACATAGATTTACATGCATTTCAAGACTAACAAAATTTACACTTATCTATGAAATTCAATCTGGACAAAAAGGACACACAGTAACGACCCCCTGCTGGGCCTTTGGCCAGAGCAGGCATCTGACACTTCATCACAAAAACTTCATTAGCACTTCCTGCTTGTCACGGGCACTAGGAGTCTTTGCCCAGGATATCACCAGATGATGGACTTACCAGAGTAATATAGCTGGTGCTATGGTTCTCTGGTAGCAGGGTGACAACGGAACAGGAGAAACAGCAGATGGTGAGAGAATGCTCGAGGAAAGTCTATGACTAGCAGCAACTGGTAATGACTTAGATGTATGTACACGAGGAACCAGATGGACAAGTAAACGTGAGGGTAGACAGTGGTCTGCGTACAGCAAGTTGTACCACTGCTATAGTGAGGAGGAATGTCCAGGAGTAGCGAGGAGGTAGTGAGAGTCAGCGGTCTGCGTATAGCAAGTTGTACCGCTGTCTATAGTGAAGGAATGGAATCCAGGTGAATGTAGGTAACGGGGAAGTCGTTGGTCTGCGTCAGCAAGTTGTACCACTGCTTATGTGAGAGGATACTTGAAACTGGTGCCAATGGGAAACAGGAGTCAGTGGTCTGCGTCAGCAAGTTGTACCACTGCTATATATATGTGAGGAGGGGCACGAGGAGATGAATGTAAAGCAGAGTATACACGGGGCACACAGAACTTGATCCCACGATGATATCCACAATACAACGATAACTGACAAGCGCTGCTTGAAGTATACAAAGTCACAATAACTATCCAGGCAATAGGAAACAAAGTCAATGGTAACAATAGCTTCAGTGGATAGGAGGCTCCGGAGGAGAACACAACTCAGTCCAGATGGATATGCAATACAAAAGCAAAGTCAATGGAAAGTATACATACCGCGGTTCAGGAGAGCAGGCTGTCAGAGAGACGTGCAGGGATACCTGAACGGCTGAAGGCCGGCAGGAGGAGAGACCACTGGAGGGTGGAAGCGGTAATCAGGTTGGTGCAGCGCACGGCAGGTAATCCAGAATCAACGAAGCAATACTCAGGAAGCAGTAGTAAGTGGAACTGGAAACATGAAGAACACAGGAGAGTTGAGGCTGTCTGGTATCCAGTAGTAGTGGTGGAGGCAGCGGAGAGAAGGCACGCTGAACACGGGAGAGTAGAGGCGGTCTGGAACCCTGTAGTAGTAACGGAGGCAGCGGAGAGCTGACACGATAACCACAGGAGCGTTGAGACGATCAGGAACTCTGTAGTAGTAACGGAGGCAGCAGAGAGCTGACACGATAAACCCAGGAGAGTTGAGACGATCAGGAACTCTGTAGTAGTAACGGAGGCAGCGGATAGGAATCAGCTGAGTGCAGGCACGATGAACACAGAAGAGTTGAAGTGGTCTGGAAACCACAATAGCAGTAAACAGGAATCAGCAGGAGCTGAATACACGAGGAAACACAGGAACACCTTCAGAGGCTCATGGGGAATGAGACTCCAAGATCAGGCCACCAGGTAATGATCACAGGTGGTTTAAATAGGGAGGGTTGCCTGATCATCCAATCAATTAAAAGCAACAGGAACTGAAGGTTTGATAAGGGCTGCACATGCGCAGACCCTCAGGATGGCGGACGGCCACGGTTCCTGAACACACGGGAAATGGCACTCGCAGTCCGGTGAGTGACACTGCTATCAGACTCCCTTGTACTTATGCCTAATTGGAGGTTTCCACTAGCAACCTTACAAATCCTAAACAATGACACTTCCATACTAAATACATCCCAATACACACAAGACCTCCATCCACAAAGGCCTATTGTATCAGATATATGCATCAGAAATAAGGCATATCCTTTAATAAAGTGGAAACAGGAAAAAACAGTTTCTACCCTGGTCTCAGAAATAACGATTTCCTATCTCAGAATATGTACAATATTAAAAATAAGTGCATTGGCAATTTATATAAATCAGTGCCCTGTGCTATTTCCCTTAAATAAATTGATACCACAAGTTATTTGAGTGATCCAGTCACAGAGCCTGTTAAAATTATTAGCAGATGCCTATTAGATTATAACACATGTCAACAGTCATGGGTTAATCCACACATTGTCACTTTAATCAGAATGTTGGTTTATTTAACACAGGATACATATATTTATATATATTGCAGGCAGTCTTGTGGAGTCGGGATATGTTTATAGATGAAGAGCTATAGAGCTTCTATTATCCATATGCATCAAACAAAATGGTACACATGCACAATAGCCTTTTTCAGCAGATTCCCAAGTAACGGAGACAGCACGCTGTGACCCATCAGTTTCAACCCCCCCTCCCCTCACTTACAGATGTCTTCAGTTACAAAAACACATGTATTAACCTTATCATTAAACTTTCACATGGTTCTTCTGTAACCGAAACATGTGGATAATACAACAAATAATGCCAGCAAAAACATCAGCGTTCGTAATATTCCAAACCACATTTTAAACGACATTTAATTAACACTTGTGATGTAAGTCCTTGTGACAGGTGTGATGTTGGGGTGAGTTCTAACACTTGCATACATTACACTTCCAATAACATTCTGATACGGGATTTTTTCATCTCCTCTATTTTAGATTCACTTATTGGTAACATATCTTTGGTTAATTTTGTACTTCTATCAACTGGAGTATTTACTTTGTTTACAATCTGTCATCCCATACTTAAGTATAGCCTCAATGTAACTTTGTAGGTCTATGGCGGGAGTCACAGCATTCAGATGTTGTGAAATCCTTTCCCTAACAACGTGATGTGCAGGACCCAAGTCTTTCAATCCAATCTTTTCTCCCAATGTGAGGAGCCGCGGCAGTGCGTCTATCACCCCACTGAGCTTCCCGGCCGTCTCCTTAGTGAGGACATCACTTGCGCCAGCTGGTCCCACCGTTGCTAATTCAACGGCCGGACGCCGATTCCCTGCACAGCACGCCACTAGGAACAGGACAGCCGGGCGCAGGCGCTGTGGGCTGATTAATGTGGCTTTGATTAATTAGTCCAGGCATGTGTATTGTTACAGGGCTTAGCCCTGATTGGTTGCTCTATGTATTTAAGGCAGGGAGGGCTTAGTCTCATTGCCGGCTATAGCGTTTCTGACCCAGTCTTGCTGACCTGCTCCTGTTTGCTGTAAGCTGTCCCCTGGATACTCTGTTGGATTTTCTGTGTATGACCCCTGCCTGGACTTTAGACTCAGCCTGTTTGCTGGTGACCCTGATCCTTTTGGCCTGTACCTTGGACTCCTCTGCCTTGCCTGTGACCCCGACCTTTGGTGTGTTTACTGACTACCCTGCTTGCCTGTGACCCTTGACCTCAGCTACCGTTTGATTATCTGCTGCTTTCTACCCAGTCTCCTGGCCTGCCGCTGTGGTCTGTATTACCAACCCCCACTACACCTGGAGCTAAGTCCTGGGGCATCTGAGTACCGGTGAGCGCAACTAGCTCTAAGGGAAAGGCGGCTGCTATAGGTGAAAACCTCCACCATCTAGTTCTGTGGGTTGGTGATCAGACCAGCAGCCTAACACCCAACAGACTTTTTATACTATCTATGTGATTTTTCTGACCTGCAAGTAACAAATCATCCACATATACAACAAGGATGAACAGCTTTCCATCTATTATTTTGTGGTATAGACAATGATCAGTCTCTCCATGTCAATCCACATAGTGTCTAGCTTGATGTACCAACATAGACCACTTCGCTTCAAGCCGTACAAAGATTTTTTTTAACAAACACACTTTCCCTTCTGGAAACATGTCCTCATTATAATGCTCTGGGAGCTCCATATAGATTTCCTCACCTAATTCCCCATTTAAGAAAGCAGAGTCACAATCTAGTTGGTAGAGCAACAAATCATGCAACGTACATATGGCAATAACTAGACAACGTGCACTGTAACATGCCACAGGCGAGAAGATTTTCTTGCAATCAATTCTGGACCTTTGAGTAAAACAATTTGGAAGAAGATGAGCGTTGTAACTGGCTATTGACCTGTCTGTATTTAACTTTTACAGAAAACCTGTTTGTTTTTAATTGCTTTATGGTGACTTGGTCTATTGACAACAGTTCAGGTTTCGTTTTCATCTAAAGATCTCTTAATCTCCGTCTGAGTTCCAATATTCTTATTCATCACTGAATTTTTTCTTCCTGCAAATTTTGTGGTTTTGAGAACACGATTTTGGCATATTCCTTGATCTTGTGTATGATTTCACTTTTCGTTTGATGATTATACGAGGATGACTGAAGTGCATTTTCTTAAGTGTCATAAAGTAGCGGTGACCAGTACATGATTCAGCTTCCATAGGATGACATACATTCATGTGCACCATGGCTCATGGCGCCCCAGCTCTTGTCACTGACTTCGGGAAGGGATGACTGGTTTGTTTACCTTTGGTGTAACTCTCACATATCAGTTTATCAGGATTATTTACAGCCAATCCTGTTACCATTCCATTTAGAATTTTTGCACATTATTGTATCCAAGATGTCCTAAACGCTTATGTCACAGTTCCCTATTCTGCTTGTATCAGAAGTAGCCATCGCATAACACTCCTCAGTATATAAGACATACAGTCGCTGGAAGCGGGTAGCTGTCTCTAATAAAGTCCCTCTTTTAATTTGCAGAGTGCACTTGGCTTCTGCAAATTCTACTTTATAAATTTGTTTTCTAAGACACTTATTGTAATCAGATTAATTGCTAAATCTAGTATGAGCAAATCATCTTCAATGTTTGTAATCACAGTTTTACCTTTTATCCTCATTCGGACTGTAATTGTCCCGACTTCCGTTGCTGTTATGATCTTGTCTCTGATCCCTTTGACTGTAATTGAATCACACTGGCTTAGTGAAGTAAACCAGTGCTTATTACAACTGAAGTGTCTGGTGGCTGCTGAATCCATGTACCAACAGTCATTTCTGTTGTAACGGTGCAGACAGTTGGCACCCCAGAAGAAGTGTAAGGTAGGATTGTACAGGCCCAGTGGAATGGTAGAGAGGCGAAGGTCCACCCAAGTAGTGTTGGAATAAAATAAGGAACACAGGGCTAATCCTGCATGAACTTGTGGGTTTATACTCTTTGCTTGTGGGATTAGGCTTTACCACAGTAGCAGATAAGTAGCGGTAATGTAGGAAATGCCACAATACCATCAACATATAATGTTATTCAACATGTCACAAAATAAACAACATTTTAGGAATCTTGGTTCAACAATATGCAAACCTAAATCGACACAACACATAGGTCACTGAATAAATATATCCCACTTTAAATTTAGGCACTGTGCTTCAGTGAAATGGATTTCACTGAATAGATATTTTAGAAGACAACTGGTTGCTATGAGTTAATTAGACCACTATAGTAAATGCTGCGGTAGCATATAATATAGACCAACCAATCACAATGCTTCTAGTGCAATTATACCGATTATACTTATCAGACAAAAATCAGCAGAGATGCAACAAGGATTAATTGTTCAGGTTAGATGCTTTCTAGTTCACTTTCTAATATACAGAACCCAAGGGGGTAAATTATAATCCACAGGTTTAAGCGAAGTTTCATCTGACACATGAAGCTTATTTACTTGTACAAGGTGAAATCAGTAATCAGCTTGACGCATGCGTGACTCCTGAGTTCCGTAAACAGCAATTCTACACAATAAACGATTTCCAGTGTAAAGGACAGTGTCCATTTAGCAATCCGTCTATGGAATAAGCAGCGCTCTCCCAGCAACTGTAGGGTTAAAGACATTGCAAATCTCTCATAAGCAACCATTTTAGGCAATTTCACAATAGAATCAAACTTCTGATGCAATATAGACATATTCTTGTGGTAAATGATTGCTCTCTATGTCCCAGTCAGCTTGCAGATAAGTTTAAATACAGCAGATTTGGCTGGAATAAACTCTTCCTTTAAACAGTGCTATAACACCTCTCAATAGCAATATTACAGTCCCAGTCAGAGATCTTAATAACACAGTTTGATGTCTCACCTAAATAACTTGAACATGGCAAAGCAAAATAAACTTATCTGTCTTCATATGAGTCCTGCTGACATCTCATGGTAAGTGGCAAGTTAGGTATTTTCCTATACTGCAAAGGTGATTCTTTCTGGACTGGCTGCAAAACATCCCTCAGGACAACAATTCAGCCATAGCATTCAGTGGCTCTTTGTGGGAAGATGCTGCATTAGCTCAGCCAGCAGTCACACACATCAATTCTCTCTCTGGCCAGTCTGTTCTTGGCTCCTCCTCTTTTCCCCCAAGAATCTCCTGGAACCTTCTAGTTCATTCATTGCAGTTTGCCGATCCCAAAAAGGCAGACACAATTTGCATTTAACTTCCCTGAGGCACTCTGGGGAACTGTAGTTTTCTGAATGAGTGTTCATCCTTGTTGTATATGTGGATGATTTGTTACTTGCAGGTCAGAAATTTACCTGTGATTTGCAGGGTATTACACTGTCCCTGTCTGCCACATTCAAAGCTAACTCGTTTTATCACAATTGTTTTTCGCGCCACTCTGCATTTTCATTCTGCACTCTGAGGCCTTATGTCCCATTTTGAGACAAATAAAGCACTTGTACTTTTACCTTTAAGGCTTAGGGTCCTTAGTGAGCAAAGCAGTTGTTTCAGTATTAATGTCCACATCCGCTCCTGGGGGTAAATGTATCAAGCTATGATTTTGAAAATGCTGCAATTTTCTCGGGTGAGTTGAAACTCGCCGATGTATTAACTTGAGATTTGATGCAAATTCGCTGGAGATGAGTTATTGTAATAATCGCTGGTTTAAAACTCGGAGCATATCGGTGTCGCAATTTTTTCCCACTCTAACTATACAAGTCTCCAAATGTATGAAGCTGCGATTTTGCTAACCCAACCGACTTTCAATTAAAAATACAACATGCTGCTTTCTAGATGCAAGATTAGTAAACTCATCACTGTTACACTGCCTTCCTATACAGCCGCAGGTCCCAGTGGCTGTCAAAAGTTTAAAAATAATGCGTGTCGTCCCCCCTCTAAACACTGTTAATGTCACGGTTCAAATACAAAGTGCAGCTCAGGAGCCAGGAATGAGGTGAAAACACACAAAGTTTATTGCTGGAATAACAATCTGATGATGTAATACTGAATATACAGGTAAATGCAGGAATAAATACCGGGTAGATGGCTGATGTAGAAAAGTGGTAACATGGAAAGATCCCAGATAGCAGGTAAGCAGTGATATGGAGAGATCCAGGCAGCATGAAACCACAAGCACAGCAGAGGGTAGGAACAACAGGATGGGACAGCAATAACCAGCCATGTGTGCTGGGAGTGACAGGTATATATAAGGGAAATGAGAACACACCCAGGTGCATGGGATAATTGGAGAATGGGTTAACCCCTAATGCAACATGAAAGGCACAATAGCAGCACCTCTGGTAATCAGAGGTACTGCTGCAATAATAATAAGGACAAAAGACAGGAGCTGCCAGGCAAAGCAGCATGTAATGCTACAGGCAGATCCTGACAGTTAACACTGCTGCTGGTTGTGCGAAAATCGAGGAAAAATTTGCGTGGGGTCCACTCGATTTTCACGTAACCAGTACTAGGCAAACCAGCCAGGGTGGTTGGCACTATAGCTGGGGGACAGGAGCAGGGGTCCCCCTGCCATAATTACAAACCAAACCCAGGCTGTTCAGCACTGGGCAGCACAGTGGCCTAGTGGTTAGCACGTCTGCCTCACAGCACTGGGGTCATGAGTTCGATTCCCGACCATGGCCTTATCTGTGTGGAGTTTGTATGTTCTCCCTGTGTTTGCGTGGGTTTCCTCCAGGTGCTCCGGTTTCCTCCCACACTCCAAAAACATACTGGTAGGTTAATTGGCTGCAATCAAAAATTGACCCTAGTCTCTCCCTCTCTGTCTGTCTGTCTGTGTGTGAGTGTGTGTCTATAGTAGGGAATTTAGACTGTAAGCTCCAATGGGGCAGGGACTGATGTGAATGAGTTCTCTGTACAGCGCTGCGGAATTAGTGGCGCTATATAAATAAATGATGATGATGATGATGATGATGGGCTGGATTCCTTAGGGAGTGGGGTCCGCAATAAACAATGAGCGTGCCCTCCCTCTAGAAACAAGCGCCCCGCCCTTCCAGTGCTGAAAGCACTAGGCTCTTCCTACTACCCTGGGCGGTGAGTGTAGGGTAATAACGGCGATTAAAGCGTTAAAAAAAAAAACAGCCGCCATTTTTGTTTGTGAAACTACAGGTCCCATCCAGACCGGGCTGCCCTAAACAGTCTGCCTAAACGCAGCGTACCCCGAGGAGGAGGGAGTGCACTGTGCTCTCCCTCCTTCCTCTGTGCAGCCCCTTTGAGTGTCCCCTTTGAAGGCTAGACCTCCACTTCTTTCAAGTTGCTTCTCACTGGTCTAAGCCTTTGTAAGCAGCACAGAATAGTCAGTAACCTGTCAATGCTTTTTAAACTAGTTTTTATAACTTTTTCGGACACTATGGGCCTGAGTCATTAAAGAGAGCAAAGCACAAAAAAGGAGTAACTTTGGGCAAAACCATGTTGCATTGTGCACTGGAGGGGGAGGTAAATTTAAAATGTGTGGACAGATTTATAGTTGGGGCAGGGCATGTCCTAGATCAACTTTAAATTTCAGTGCAAAAATTATTATTATTATTATTAATTTTTATTTATAAGGCGCCACTAGGTGTCCGTAGCGCCGTACAGGGACAAACGAAATTACAATACAAGGAGAGACAGCACAGTACAGTAAACAATAAGCACAGTAACTCAGTGAGCTCAAAGCACAGCAAGGGCGGGGGAGGGGAGAGGGGAAGGTCTTCGTACGACGGAGCCCAAGAGGGAGGGCACGGATAATAGGGAGACCCCCGGGGGGGGAGAGGAGGGAGGGGACAGGGGGAAGAGGGTCCTCGAGGAGGACGACCAGGTTGCTGGAGAGCAGAGTTAACAGTGGTGAGACAGGAGGAGGGGTGACCCTGCTCAAAGGAGCGTACAATCTAAGGGGTAAGGTAGACAGACAGAAAGACACGGGGGAGAGAGGGAGGAATGGAGGATAGGGGAAGGGGAAAGAAGGGGAAGAGGCAGAAGAAAAGGAAGGTAATTAGGCGGGAGACTGGAAGGCTTTAAGAAAAAGGTTGGTTTTTAAAGCCCGTTTGAAACTGGACAGATTAGGGGAAGTTCTGATGGAGGGAGGGAGCTTGTTCCAGTGGAGGGGGGCAGCGCGGGCGAAGTCTTGGATACGCGCATGGGAGGAGGTGATCAGGGGAGAAGAGAGGCGACGGTCATTGGCAGATCGGAGAGGGCGGGAAGGAGCATGAATAGAGAGGAGGGAGGAGATGTAGGGTGCAGTGGAGTTGGCGAGGGCCTTGTATGTAAGAGTGAGGAGCTTGAAGAGGATTCTGAAGGGGAAGGGGAGCCAGTGAAGGGATTGGTAGAGGGGGGAGACCGACGAGGAGCGGCGAGAAAGGAAGATGAGCCTAGCGGCTGCGTTAAGAACAGATCGAAGGGGAGCAAGATGAGATTGGGGGAGGCCAGTGAGGAGGAGGTTACAGTAGTCCAAGCGGGAAATGATCAGAGAGTGAATAAGACATTTGGTGGCATCTTGGGAGAGAAAGGGCCGGATGCGAGCGATGTTACGCAGCTGGAAGCGGCAGGATTTAGCAAGAGAGAGAATGTGGGGTCCAAAGGAGAGAGAGGAGTCGAGGGTGACACCAAGGCAGCGAAGTTGGGGGACAGGGGAGATAGAGGTGTTGTCGACAGTGATAGAGAGATCAGAAGGGGGCGGGGTGTGAGACGGAGGAAAGACTATGAGTTCAGTTTTGGCGAGGTTAAGTTTGAGGAATCGAGAGGACATCCAGGAGGAGATGGCAGAGAGGCAGGCGGACACCCTAGAGAGGAGGGAGGGAGAGAGATCAGGAGAGGAGAGGTAAAGTTGAGTGTCGTCGGCGTAGAGGTGGTAGTTAAGGCCGTAGGAGCTGATGAGTTCACCCAGGGAAGAGGTGTATAAAGAGAAGAGCAAGGGTCCCAGAACAGAGCCCTGAGGGACCCCGACTGGAAGGGTGGATGGGGGGAGAGAGACCCAGAGGTGGTGACGGAGAAGGAACGGTCAGCAAGGTAAGAGGTGAACCAGGACAAGACTGAGCCGGAGAGGCCAAAGGACTGGAGGGTGTGGAGGAGGAGGGGGTGGTCGACAGTGTCGAAGGCTGCAGAGAGATCGAGGAGGATGAGAACGGAGAAGTGGCCCCTGGCTTTAGCAGAGAGGAGATCATTGGTGACTTTAGCCAGGGCAGTTTCAGTGGAGTGAAGGGGGCGGAAGCCAGACTGGAGAGGATCAAGGAGGGAATGCTCGGAAAGGTAGGAGGAGAGACGGCTGCAGACAAGCCTTTCAAGAATTTTGGAGGCAAAGGGGAGGAGAGATATGGGGCGATAGTTGGAGGGAGAAGTGGGGTCAAGATTGGGTTTCTTAAGAATGGGGGATACGAGAGCATGTTTGAATGAGAAGGGGAAGATGCCGGTGGAGAGGGAAAGATTAAAGAGGTGGGCGAGGTGGGAGCAGGTGGTGGGGGAAAGGGAGCGAAGAAGGTGGGAGGGAATGGGATCCAGGGGACAGGTAGAGGGGGGAGAGGATGAGATGAGAGAATGGACTTCCTCGCCCGTGGTGGGGCGGAAGGAGTAGAGGGGAAGGTGGTTAGGGGGGGAGGGCGGAGGAGAGGGGGGGAGGACGAGAGAGAGGAGGAGGAGATTTCAAGTCGGATGGCCTCAATTTTAGAGGAGAAAAAGGAGGCGAAGTCGGAGGCAGTCAGGGAGGAGGGGGTGGGAGGAGGGGGTGGGGCCAGGAGAGTGCTGAAAGTGGCGAAGAGGCGGCGGGAGTTAGAGGAGTGGGACGAGATGAGGGATTTAAAGAAAGATTGTTTAGCGAGTGAGAGGGCAGAGCAGTAGGATGAAAGGATGAATTTAAAGTGGAGGAAGTCAGCCAGGGAGCGGGATTTTCTCCAGTGGCGTTCAGCGGTACGGGAGCATTTTTGGAGGAAGCGGGTGAATTTGGAGTGCCAGGGTTGGGGTTTGGAGCAGCGAGGGTGGACGGAGTGGGCTGGGGCGACCGCATCCAGAGCAGAGGTGAGGGTGAGATTGTAGAGGGAGACCGCCTTATTGGGGCAGGCCAGGGAGGAAAGGGGAGAAAGGAGGGTATCGAGAGAGGAGGACAGAGTGGACGGGTTAAGAGCGTCGAGGTTGCGTATGGACAGAGTAGGCTTGGGTAGGGGGAGGGGAGCAGGAGAAGAGGAGAGAGAGAAGGAGAGGAGATGGTGATCGGATAGAGGAAAGGGAGAGATGGAGAAGTCAGAGAGACTACATAGGTAGGAGAAGACAAGATCAAGGGAGTGACCAAGGCAGTGGGTGGGGGAGGAGGTCCATTGGGTAAGGCCTAGGGAGGAAGAGAGGGTGAGCAGTTTGCTGGAAGCAGGGTCGGTGGGGTTGTCCATGGGGAAGTTAAAGTCGCCGAGGATGATGGAGGGGAGGTCGGAGGAGAGGTGGTGAGGAAGCCAGGCAGCAAAGTTATCAAGGAAGAGGGAGGTGGGGCCAGGGGGGCGGTAGATGACAGTGACACGGAGATGGATGGGGTAGAAGAGGCGGATGGAGTGGGCTTCAAATGAGGAGAAGGAGAGGGAGGGTTCAGGGGGAATGACACGAAAAGTACAGGTGGAGGATAGGAGGAAGCCCACCCCCAGGTCTGGCGGAGTGGGTGAAGGAGAGGCCACCATAGGAGAGGGCGGCGGGGGAGGCGGTGTCAGAGTCGGACAGCCAGGTATCAGTAATGGCGAGAAGGTTAAGGGAGTTGGATAAGAAGAGGTCGTGGATAGCAGTCAGTTTGTTGCGGACTGATCTAGCGTTCCAGAGGGCACATGAGAAAGGGGGAGAGGAGAGGGGGGAGATGGGGATAAGGTTGGCAAGATGGGCAGTGCGCGGGGGAGGGCGGGGAGGAGCGGGAGCGGTAGGGCGGGGAAAGAGTATGGGAATGGAACGAGAGCGGGGAGGCATAGCAGGGAGAGAGAGGGAGGTAGACAAAAGATAGGACTGAGAGGACAATGGAATGGAGCAAGAAGAAAAGGCAGTGCAAAAGGCAGAGGCAAAAGCAATGTAAAGAGCCGTAGAGATAAATAAAGAGGAGATAAATTAAGATGCAAATAAAATAAGGAAAATACAATACAGTGTAAGGTAATACAATAGCAATGTAAAGTGCCGTAGAGATTAAAGAGGAGATAAATTAAGATGCAAATAAAATAAGGAAAATGCAATACAATGTAAGTAATACAATACAATAGCAATGTAAAGAGCCGTAGAGATTAGAGAGGAGAAAATTAAAGTGCAGGTAAAATAAGGAAAATACAATACACTCGGATAAAATAAAATTGAAGAAGTAAAATAAGGTGAGAGTGGGCAAGGGAAAAATTAAAATGAACAGCACATGGCAGGAGAAATAGTTGATGGCTGCAGAGAGCCTGAACCAGGAGGAACAGGGAATTAGCACCGAGGAGAGGGCAGCAGTGGGGGACTGAAATGGGTCAGAGCGGAGAAGTTAAGGACTGACAGAGCAAGGTAAGACAAAAGATAGGACTGAAAGGGCAACGGAATGGAGCAAGAACAGAGGCAGTGGCAAGAGCAATGTAGTGTGCCGTAGAGAGTAGAATACAATGGAGATAAATAAAATGCAATAAAAGAGCAGGTAAAATATAATACAATCAGATAAAAATAAAAATAGTTAACGTTAAATAAAGTAAAAATGAACTAAGGAAAAGTTAACATGAAAAACACATGGTGAAAGAAATAATGGAGGCTACAGAGAGCCAGTACCAGGAGAGTCCAGGGAGCAGGAGAGTCCAGGGAGTCAGAGCAGGTCGGAGGGACCAGAGTTCAGTAACAGGTGAGGAGATCCAGTGGGTCACAGAGACAGGGTAGGCCCAGGGGCAGGTTCAGTTCAGGAACAGGAGGCAAGAGTTCCGGTGGGTCCTAGAGACAGGGCAGGCCCGGGGTCCAGGTGGGAGTCAGGAGACAACAGAAAATGGGAGCTCCAGAGCCCATCAAGCAGACCGAGGTGCACTTGAGCACGTGAGGCCAGTACTCCAGGGGGTAGGCGGCAGGCCGTGTGCCCCGTAGTTCATCCGGAGCAGGTGGGAGACTGCAGTAGTGAGACGCTGTGTAACATCGGAGTCAGGGCGAACCGGAAGTAGCAGGAAGCCACCGCAGGGGGAAGAGGAGCGGACCAGGCGGCAGGAGAAGTCCAGGCAGCGGGAGCCGAGGAGGCCGCAGGAATGGTCCAGGCAGTGGGAGCCGAGGAGGCCTCAGGGACGGACCAGGCAGCGGGAACCGAGGAGGCAGGCAGAGTCAAAGCAGCGGGAGTCCAAGCAGCGGGAGACAAGAAGACGTGGCAGCGGGAGACCAGGCGTCCGGTGACCATGCAGGAGATGATCCGGAGATATGATCAGCAGAAGGAGAGGAGACCTCCAGGAGTGGTTGGAGCCGGGCCAAGTGTTGCAGGAGACCACGGCAGGAACAGTGAAGGCAGCTAGGCCGGAGCCGGGGACTCGAGTAGAAGAGGATCACCGGAGGGGTCGCTGGATGCGAGGCAGCGGTGAGCGGAGGCAGGTGAGTGGAGAAGCGGAGGAGAGCCAGGGCTACACCACTAGAATTCGGAGCCTAGGTTAGGCCCCAGTGGAGAGCCCACACGGCACGTCCGTGCAGCATGGAATAAAGTTCCTTGATAATAAAGTTATCAAGTACTTGTATGTTACATGTAAAAAGAGCCAATATTTAACTTATCTGCAAAATAATAATCTAATTTTCACCCCTTGAATTGTAACATGGTTTGTCCCAGAGAACATTTACTCCTTTGTTTGCCTTACTTTCCTTAATTAATCAGGCCCTATATTGGTAATTTAATTACGTAGTAAAGTATAAAATGTCAGATTTACTTGCAGAGATTACAGAAAAACACAGCGCAGACCAGTCTAGCAACATTCTGTTCTTATCATTTCTTTTTTATATGTACGGCTTTAACATGACCTTGGTGGTGTTAGTGAATTACTGATCATATTATGCGTACAGAGTATGTATATATATTATACAGAGTATGGGAACAGAGAGGAGAACATCTCAAGACCAGAATAATAAGGTAACACTTTTTGCTTACTTAAAATTTGTATTTTAAATTTGACTAACTTCTGGTTACTGTGTTCAGAAATTCAGTAGGAATTGTTAATACAGAAATCATTATAGACAAGTGATTAGATTGCAGAACATACTAACATACAGTACGTTACATACATTGCACAGCTAACTCACAGTGACAAGTGTAATAAAGGACTAGGAAAGTATAATTATTAGATTTTTTTGATAAATATAGATAGTGAGATCATTACTACATTCAACGTCAAGGTTGAAAATGCCCATTTTGAATTTACAAGAAATATAATTATTACAATTTAATGTAAGTCTCTGCTGCCCCTGATATATGCCTTAGTTTGGATCATTATTGTTGCAGCCCTGATAACAGAAAGTTAATGTAACATTGAAATCCTCACATTTAATGCTTTATAAACACAAGAATGAGCTCACAGGACGCAGTAAGTAGTCTGTTTAGTCTGGGTGAACGCACATCACATATTACATCCATACAATAAATATTCACAGTATACTAATCTCGGACACCATATTAACCATATCCTTCACCACCTCGCTGCAGGGTATCCCATCACCCCCTCTCTTCATGGTATGCAGGGAAATGTTTTACTGAACTAATGTGCCCCTTGTACTATTCTGCTACCACATACTTGCCTACTTTCAGCAAGTGCATTCCGGGAGGGGGTGTGACTAGAGGATGGGAGGGGGCGGGGTGCGGGCAAGCGCAGCATTTTGGATCCACCCACCGCGATGGAAATGCCGTTTTGTCATGGGGACGGGGCCAAAATGACGCGATTCACCGTGAATCGCAGCATTTTGGCCAGGCAATTGCGGGATGCGGGAGACTTGCCTGCTCTCCCGGGAGTCCGTGAGACCGACCCAAATTTCGGGAGTCTCCCGGACATTCCGGGAGAGTTGGCAAGTATGTGATACCACAGTGCTGTTTTCTGCTAATGCATGTTTACAACAAGGTCCCCGTGCTCTCGTTGTTATACTGCAACTATCCCACCTCCACATAACCTGGTGTTGGCTGCTGTGTTTGCTGGGAGACCCCATACTAGATGCTCTCTTGCATTAGCGATAACCTGCTCAGGATGTAACACATTTTTATTTACATAGAAATTAGAGATAGGCGGGTCCGGTTCTCCGAGAACCGAACCCACCCGAACTTTGGGTATCCGAGTACCGAGCTGAGCAGCTCGGTACTCTCCCGCCCATTCCGAATCCAAATCGAGGCCGAACGTCATTGTGACGTTGTCGGATCTCGGGACTCGGTTCTCGCGATACTTCAACTTTATAAATACACGCCTCCACAGCAATCCATCGCCATTTGACAGAGGGAGAGAGCAGGGTGTAGTCATAGGCTAATTAGAGCAGGGACAGAGAATACAATATTGTTCTTGCAATTGCTCTAACCAAAATCGCTAGTGCAGAGAGGAGGATAGAGGTTTATTATTTTTTCTTCATATTTGGCACTCCCCAGCGCTTTTGGGGTGTCCCCCATAATTGTGCATTAATATTTCTGGCTGTCAAAAGTCATATCTGTCAGCAGTATCTACTAAATAATTTGTAGCACACCTCAGTGTTTTTGGGGTGTCCTCCCTAATTGTGCATTAATATTTCTGGCTGTCAAAAGTCATATCTGTCAGCAGTATCTACTAAATAATTTGTAGCACTCCTCAGTGTTTTTGGGGTGTCCTCCCTAATTGTGCATTAATATTTCTGGCTGTCAAAAGTCATATCTGTCAGCAGTATCTACTAAATAATTTTTAGCACTCCTCAGTGTTTTTGGGGTGTCCTCCCTAATTGTGCATTAATATTTCTGGCTGTCAAAAGTCATATCTGTCAGCAGTATCTACTAAATAATTTTTAGCACTCCTCAGTGTTTTTGGGGTGTCCTCCCTAATTGTGCATTAATATTTCTGGCTGTCAAAAGTCATATCTGTCAGCAGTATCTACTAAATAATTTGTAGCACTCCTCAGTGTTTTTGGGTGTCCTCCCTAATTGTGCATTAATATTTCTGGCTGTCAAAAGTCATAACTGTCAGCAGAATCTACTAAATAATTTTTAGCACTCCCCAGTGGTTTGCGCTCAGAATGGATTCAAAGCAGTCCACATATGATTTAAATGAGCAACCAGGTTCTGTCACCAGTCCTGATGTTAGTGTTCCCAGTACGTCATCTGGCCAAGGCGATGTCAAACAACAGAGTGTTTTCAAATTAGTGCAAAAAACAAAAACCCAAAAAAAATTTACTGTATTGAAGCGAAAAAGAAGTGTAACTGAGCAAAAGTTAAGTGACGATAAAAAAAAAATTGCAAGCATGCCATTCTACACACGCAGTGGCAAAGAGAGAATGAGGCCTTCACCTTTGGCTATTAGTGGCAGATCCCAAAAAGTTACCCAGCCTACAATTGGTGCACAACTACTGTTACGCGTCAAAGCCGAGCTGCAAGATAACAGTGAGGCATTACAGGAGAATATTTGCTCTGATTCACAAATGACAACAATCCCTGTGGAGAGTCCATCCAACAGTGGGATGTCTAATCGTGAGCATTCTGCTGATGTGTGCCTTAATAGCCCGAGTGTAGCCGGTGATACCCAAATTGAGGATGCCACTTTGGAATTAGAAGAGGATGAGGGGGAGATTTGTGTAGGCGACGAGGGCGCTAATGATGATGTTGATGATTATGATGCAGACAGATACCAAATTGCCTTTCTCAATTTCTATTTATATTCTAGATTATATAACGGCTGAATAGTTTCTATTTTACTCCTAGTGGAGAGAGGATCTGATGCAGACAGATACCAAACTGCCTTTGTCCATTTCAATTTATATTGTACAGTCTATAACGGCTGAATTTATTAGTATTTTATACAAGTGGAGGGGGGCCTAGAGAGACAGAAACCAAACTGGCTTTCTCCATGTCAATTAATATTGTACAGTCTATAACGGCTGGATTTTTTGGTATTTTATACAAGTGGAGGGGGGCCTAGAGAGACAGAAACCAAACAGGCTTTCTCCATGTCAATTAATATTGTACAGTCTATAATGGCTGAATTTTTTGTTTTTTTTAAAAAAGTGGAGGGGGGCCTATAGAGACAGAAAGCAAACTGTCTTTTTCCATTTCTTAACATATTTAACTATAAGTGTAGGGTGTAATATAGATTCAAAGACGATGGCTGCATTGCCAATATGCATAGATGGAGAGGAAGACAATCTGTTTTGTGTGTAGAATAAATGAAGGCCTACCAACGAAGAATTAAACAGTTTTTTTGGATGATTTATTACCTCAACAATTAGATTACTTATCTCTAAAACAGTTGGAGCACTAAATTGGGTTATTTTAGGCACAAAAACATGTATTTTCCAACAAAATAGCAAAACAAAACCAAACAAAACCAAAACCAAAACCAAAACACGCAATGGCGGTTTTGCAAAACCAAAACCAAAACCAAAACACGACGGTAATCCAGATCCAAAACCGAATCCAAAACCAAAACACAGGGGTCAGTGACCATCTATAATAGAAATACAAGTAAACATCCACATAAAAGGGGTTTCTCTTCTACTTATTTTGCATTTTCTTCAGAGGAACTCCTTAATATCTCTAAAGAACCATATAATATATATCAGAGAAACGTATTACAATCTGTTAATTGGATGTTGCCTGTATTTCTACGTAACTTTGGTACAGTTGTCTGCTTGGTTTGATGGTTCTTTCCCTGTATGTGACAGCAGAATTTTCGGGCTACAGTGTTGCATGGAATTTACAGGTATTTTATAAGCAGGAGCACAGAACAATAAAACAACTCCTTGGGCTAGATTTACTAAGCTGCGGGTTTGAAAAAGTGGGGATGTTGCCTATAGCAACCAATCAGATTCTAGCTGTCATTTTGTAGAAGGTACTAAATAAATGACGGCTAGAATCTGATTGGTTGCTATAGGCAACATCCCCACTTTTTCAAACCCGCAGCTTAGTAAATCTAGCCCCTTGTGTCTACAGCCAAGTGCTAAGGCATAGTGGAGACCAAATAACTGCTAGCATTACTTGGAAGCTCACTAAAGGGGTATATTTACTAAACTGGAGTTTTGAAAAAGTGGAGATGTTGCCTATAGCAACCAATCAGATGCTAGCTTTTATTTATCTAGTGCATTCTACAAAATGACAGCTAGAATCTGATTGGTTGCTATAGGCAACATCACCACTTTTTCAAACCCGCAGTTTAGTAAATCTAGCCCTAAGGATTAATGTGTTCGCACTGAATACTGAATAATAGATCACTGAATATAGTGTAGACAGCCAGCTATTGATGTGACTGATTGCTCGCAGCTCGGCTAGCCTATGTACTGCTAATTGGAGAAATCAGTGTTTGCGAGGTGATTTACAATACAAGAGAGGGTCATTTCCTTCAATAATGACAGCTGTTTAATAATTGTTGTTCTAGTCCCTGGATTTGATGTAACTTTGTTTACGCATATGGGCAAGATGCTTGAGTTTGTCAGAATGTTGACTCAGACAACTGTTTAATTAATTATATGGACTTGATTCATTAAGGAGAGCAAAGTAACAAAAAAAGGAGTAAATTTGCACCTTGGCAAACGCATGTTGCTTTGGAGGGGGAGGTAAATATAAAATGTGATTACAGACATATAATTGGGGTAGGACATGTCCTACATCAATTTTAAATGTCCATGTACAAATAAAGCTATCAAGTATTTGTATGCTACATGAAAAAACAGCCAGTATTTAACTTATGTGCAAAATAATAAACTAATTTGCATCCTTTGTATTGTAACATGGTTTATCCAGGAGCAAAGTTACTCCTTTATTTTGCTTTGCTCTCCTTAATGACCCTATTAGTGTAATATCAGGCACAACACTTTTTTGCATATTGCAGTTTTATTTTATTGATGCAGTTGTCATTTTTTATAGATTGATTAAAATGTATATATTTTGATTTTGTATTCATTTAACATTTTTTTTTATTGAGATAATTCAATATAAACATTTCTAAATCATATTTGAATTTGATACAAAGACTAAATATTTAGGTTATACATTAACAAACAAAAAATATGCAAAATATTTTTTTTCAAACAGACATTTTATAAACTTAGAAATTGTGTTAACAAAATATTTTAAAAACAAAGTGTATTAATAATAAATTAATTGCAAGTATAGTGGCAGCAGGGGATGGACCAGCTCCCAGATTAGAAGGAGGTCCCAGGACCTCCTGTACTATGGTCCCTAGTGGCAGCAGGGGGTGGACCAGCTCCCAGATTATAAGGTGGTCCCAGGACCTCCTGTACTATGGTCCCTAGTGGCAGCAGGGGATGGACCAGCTCCCATATTATAAGGAGGTCCCAGGACCTCCTGTACTATGGTCCCTAGTGGCAGCAGGGGGTGGACCAGCTCCCATATTATAAGGAGGTCGCAGGACCTCCTCTACTATGGTCCCTAGTGGCAGCAGGGGATGGACCATTTCCCAGATTATAAGGTGGTCCCAGGACCTCCTGTACTATGGTCCCTAGTGGCAGCAGGGGGTGGACCAGCTCCCATATTATAAGGAGGTCCCAGGACCTCCTGTACTATGGTCCCTAGTGGCAGCAGGGGATGGACCAGCTCCCAGATTATAAGGAGGTCGCAGGACCTCCTCTACTATGGTCCCTAGTGGCAGCAGGGGATGGACCAGCTCCCATATTATAAGGAGGTCGCAGGACCTCCTGTACTATGGTCCCTAGTGGCAGCAGGGGGTGGACCAGCTCCCATATTATAAGGAGGTCGCAGGACCTCCTCTACTATGGTCCCTAGTGGCAGCAGGGGATGGACCAGCTCCCAGATTAGAAGGAGGTCCCAGGACCTCCTGTACTATGGTCCCTAGTGGCAGCAGGGGATGGACCAGCTCCCAGATTAGAAGGAGGTCCCAGGACCTCCTGTACTATGGTCCCTAGTGGCAGCAGGGGATGGACCAGCTCCCAGATTAGAAGGAGGTCCCAGGACCTCCTGTACTATGGTCCCTAGTGGCAGCAGGGGGTGGACCAGCTCCAAGATTATAAGGAGGTCCCAGGACCTCCTGTACTATGGTCCCTAGTGGCAGCAGGGGGTGGACCAGCTCCCATATTATAAGGAGGTCGCAGGACCTCCTCTACTATGGTCCCTAGTGGCAGCAGGGGATGGACCAGCTCCCAGATTAGAAGGAGGTCCCAGGACCTCCTGTACTATGGTCCCTAGTGGCAGCAGGGGGTGGACCAGCTCCCATATTATAAGGAGGTCGCAGGACCTCCTCTACTATGGTCCCTAGTGGCAGCAGGGGATGGACCAGCTCCCAGATTAGAAGGAGGTCCCAGGACCTCCTGTACTATGGTCCCTAGTGGCAGCAGGGGATGGACCAGCTCCCAGATTAGAAGGAGGTCCCAGGACCTCCTGTACTATGGTCCCTAGTGGCAGCAGGGGGTGGACCAGCTCCCAGATTATAAGGAGGTCCCAGGACCTCCTCTACTATGGTCCCTAGTGGCAGCAGGGGATGGACCAGCTCCCAGATTAGAAGGAGGTCCCAGGACCTCCTGTACTATGGTCCCTAGTGGCAGCAGGGGATGGACCAGCTCCCAGATTAGAAGGAGGTCCCAGGACCTCCTGTACTATGGTCCCTAGTGGCAGCAGGGGGTGGACCAGCTCCCAGATTATAAGGGGGGTCCTAGGCAGGGCCATCTTAACAACATTTTGGGCCCATTATAAATATATATAATCTCACTTTTTTTTACATGTGCTCAACTCAGTGTCCCTTCAGCTAGAGAATCAAATCCTCCTTAACTTACCTTTCAATCGCCTTGTTCTCCGAGTCCGATCCCCTTCTCTTCTTTTTTTCTGAATCAACGCTGTCGCTGTTCTCTGTTCTGCGCTCCTCCATGCTGTGCTCGCAGTGAATGTCGGGCGTGATGAAGTCATCACGCCCGACATTCATTACAAGTGCCCAAAATTCACTGCTATTCAATATATAACACCACCTGGTTTCCAATTCAGTGTCTCTCCCTATGAGGGGAAATACCAATCCCCAGCTACAAAATCACAAAACCAAAACAGATAGAAGCACCATAGTATTGGAGAGAAAATCACACAAGTATAATAAAAACATCTGATAGTGAATATTACGGAATATAATGTCAGAAGAAAACCTTATTTATTACATATTAATATAACAAATGGTATCTATAAAACATACAATTTTAAAAATACCAATGAATAATCTCAAATAAAACCAATGACACACCTCTGAAATGATGTCCATATATGACTCGCGGTATGAGAGGTTTACAATCCAAAAGAAAACAAAGCTGCTATCAGATGATATTACAGTAGCTTTGCTCCCTCTGCATCCAGGACCTTGTACTTCTGCAACACAGGTATCACTATCTAAACTAAACTGCTAAACTGTGCACTTACCAGGTGAAATAAACCAACAAGCACAAAAATAGTCTGATGGCAGCACACAAGGATAAACACTGCAATTGTGATGACTGTGGCATAATAACCCCTGGGTCCTCTTTCTATACTATAATATTTGCTATGTTTGTAATTTTGGATATAAAGAGCTCTATTTATTGTTTTCACCTTCAAGGTTGCAGTGGTGGCTTACCCTGTTGCACAATGGAGGAGGACCATAAAGCAGTAAAAAAATAAGGGTCAGTATTGCTCTGTCTTAAAATGATATTTAGTAACAAATAATGAACCAATGAATGACTTAAATTATTTTTTCCTCATTTAGAACAGAAACCGGTTATTTATTTTGTCTTCTGATATCTTGAAGACTACAACCTAATATTCCTGTCTTGCTGATTCATGTTACATATATGACAGATGTGCTGTAATACAAAACATCCAGATATTTACTTACTGTACATTAGTCCAATTTGCAGTAGATAAATGGAAACGTCACATGACTGTATGTTATTAGTTATAGTAAATTTGTGCTGTTAGTACGATATAATTAATCCTGGAATAGCCCTGTATGTATGGATCATTCTGTTATTATTATACTAACCAAGAGAGATACAATGTACAGCCTGTAGCACACAGATTCCTATACATAGTATATAGATTATCAAACCCTTACTATTTATGGCTCTATGTATGAGACATGTCTGTATGACCATTATATCTTAGTAATGATGAAGTATTTCCTCCCCATCTCTATTTAGATGACCGAGAGAAGTTCTATGAACGTCTACATCAATATGAAGATTCAGCACTGAGGATGATATATGAATATTATAAAGATGATCTTATCGACATTGTGGAGTCTGACCCTGACCGTGTGCTCAGTGATCTGAAATTATACACTAAAATCAACCCAAAGGAAACTTTTTCCATATACAGTATACCAAAAAGTCTCATATTGTTAATATATTCACATAAAAAACACAAAACAAATTCCTTGAACATTAGCGCCTACTAAACAATCAGCAACTTAGCTACCACTTCTCCACACCGGTAATAAAACAAACTATAGTTTGATGCACAACTATACATTTACTAAGAACTATTGGACCTTCTTTGAGCAGTACATATCTTTGCTCTAACATGAGTTTTATAAAGCACCTTAAATAGCTCAACTGCTCCCATACTAAACCAAATACCTGGATTTGCCAGGATTTAGGAGAAACTTAGGCTGGATTTGTTGTGCAGCTAGTTATGAAATGGAGAAACAGATCTAGAGACACAAAAATATTGCACAAGCCATATTGTGAATTACACAAACTCTACCAATACCACCTATCAGGGTACAGGCTGTACAAAAATTTGGGACTTATGCAGTATCCTTCTGCAACAAAAATAGACACTTTGTCGCCCTCCCTGATCATATCTTTTGGTGTGAGCGACCATGGATATAGTGGAGTTTAATTCAGAGCAGTGTTTCCCAAATGCAGTCCTCAGGGACGCCTAACAGAGCAGGTTTTCCAGGTGACCAGTGATATAATTACACCACCTGTGGATCTGTTACATTGTATCAGTCAGTAATGAGTACACCTGTGCTCCAGCAAGGAGATATGGAAAACATTCCTGGGTCAAACACAAGGAATCAGTAAAATTCACAGCAGGTTTTGCAGGAACAAACACTGGGTCAGACAGAATTATAGCCAGCACAGGTGGTAGGGAGAGCGAGGCATATAAAGGTTGAGAAACCCATAAAATCAAGACGTAAGGGCTTAGAACTTTGTCTGAATTTGTCCAGGAGATGAGTGGGAGACGGCTTTCCAGACCTGTTATGGTCACTTTGAATACTTTGTGATGCCTTTCAGACTCGCTAATGCTCCAATCACTTGTAAACATTTTGCTAACAACATTTTCTGAGACAGATTGATTGATTTGTTATAATTTACCTTGATGAAATTCTTATATATTCTCAACATTTTTCAGAGCACAGACAACATGTAATAACAGTTCTTGAATACCTCAGGAATCACCACTTGTATGCCAAATTAGAAAATTGTTCTCTTAAACTACCTCTATTGAATTCCTGGGGCATATTGGGTCTAATGAAGGTCTGAAGATGGGTCCTAATAAGACCAAGTGGTATATTTACTAAACTGCGGGTTTGAAAAAGTGGAGATGTTGCCTATAGCAACCAATCAGATTCTCGCTGTTATTTTGTAGAATGTACTAAAAAAATAACTAGATTCTGATTGGCTGCTATAGGCAACATCTCCACTTTTTCAAACCTGCAGTTTAGTAAATATACCCCCAAGGCTATAGAAGAATGGCCAAGGCCTGTGGATGTCAAAGCAGTCCAGCGCTTCATTTGATTTGCAAATTATTCTAGACGTTTTTTCAACAATTTTTCAAAGCTCAGTCAACCCATTTATATTCTAAGAAAGGTGTTTTTTTTCATTGGACTTCATCAGCTCAAAAAGTGGTTGAGCATCTTAAAATACCTCTTCAGACCACTCCCGTTCTGGTACATCCTGATCTCACTCAACCATTTATCCTTCAAGTGGATGCTTCTGACTCAACTGTAGGTGTAGCTGTAGCCCAAAAAGAGAGGGAACCAAACACTTGTTTCACCCATGTGCATTTTTCTCAAAGAAATTAACATCAACAGAACAAAATTATGAAGCTGGTGACAATAAATTCCTAGCAATCAACTTGGCTAACACCCCGATCACCATTTATACTGACCACCGCCACCACCGCCACCACCGCCACCACCGCTATCTCGAATTTCTTAGGTCTGTGAAAAGATTAAATTCTAGATAAGCCAGGTGGTCCCTATTTACCAGCTTTCACTTTATAGTGACCTGGTTCTCGCAATGGTTAGGTGGAGCCTTATCTAGATTATTTGAAGGACCACAGAGAAATTCTCAAAATGATTTACTTATTTTACCAATGGATACAGTACTGGCCACAATCACACCACAGTCCTTAAAAGGTAAAATAATAACGGCAACTTTTAAAATCTTTTTTCTAAATATTAATGATACATCTGGAGTTGCAAGAACATCCAGATGGTTATGTCACTTGTCTGTTCCGTGTTTGCTCCAACCACTGTTTTACATCAAAAAAATGTAAAAGATTTTTCATAACCCCAGGATGGTAGGGCATCCCTATGTCCATCAGACCATGCATCTTATCTTGCAATATTATTGGTGGCCACAACTCTTCAGAGAAGTTAAACTTTGCGCTGTAGAGTGTCCAATATGTGCAAAAAACAACTCATTTACCACCATCACCATCATCAATTCATATAATGCCACTAATTCGGCAGCGCTGTACAGAGAACTCGCTCACATCAGTCCCTGCCCCATTGGGGCTTACAGTCTAAATCCCCTAATATACACAGACACACACACACAGACAGAGAGATTAGGCTCAATATTGATAGCAGCCAATTAACCTACCAGTATGTTTTTGGAGTGTGGGAGGAAACCGGAGCACCCGGAGGAAACCCACACAAACATGGGGAGAACATACAAACTCCACACAGATAAGGCCATAGTCTGGAATCAAACTCATAACCCCAGTGCTGTGAGACAGAAGTGCTAACCACTAAGCCAGCATGCTGAACCATTTTGAACCTCTATAGAGCACAGTTATTCCTTAACCATTTCTATAAAGTACACAGATGTCCACAATCTATTGTATCTGACAGAGATAAACAATTCACTGCTTCCTTTTGGAAAGCATTCTGCATATCTGTCTGGCCATTAGACTGGAGGTGAAATGCAGAGGACAGGTCCAAACAGAGTTAATCAATGCCTAGTGCAATATCTTCAGATCTATAGCAGCTTTCAATAAGATGATTGCTCTGATCTTCCGCCCATGGCAGAGTTTGCTTATAATATACTTCTTATTCCTCAACTTTAGTCAGTCCTTTCATTGCAAATTATGGTTTCCATCCTCAGCCCATACTGCTGCATCAGGTCACAATGTTCAACTTAGTCAACAGAGATTTAATTAACCTTCACCTGAACTGAATAGAAAGGCTAAGCAGTTGTTGCTTAGCAACCAGCTACAAAAATATTAGAAAAATCAGTGAACAGAGCAGGGACACTGGTTGCCATTGTCTAATAAACCAGCCGAGAGCCCGGTGTCGTTCCACTGTTTCTAACACTAAAGCTCTAATGGAATCTGGGACAGCTTGTACCTATGGAACCAATATTTTGTGTTAGGTACTGGCCTAACTTAGTCCTATATCAGCTTGTCAACCCTTGACATAGGATAAACTAACGTAGCTGTCTTTAAAAGATGAAGTCTCAGATGTTTTGATGTTGAAAAAGAGTCAAGTTTATTAACTCTTGTATACACGGAACACTGAGTCTTAATCAGTTCAGAAGGTAAAGCGTATACATTTGAACTTAAAAATAGATGATAAAAGACAGGAGTGCATGCACACTCCCACGATCCAAGATGGCAGTCACCATCAGAAGCCAGATGACCCGTCACCGCCGGAGAGATGCTCAATGTAGGAGGCACACCGGACCCTGGTAAGTGAGCCGGAGGGTCTGGTGCATGACACTATCTCTGATGTATGGAAATATTAATTCTCTTTCACTGTTTCTAAATAATCACTGGTACTAGTCAGTGCGGCCCTCGGAAACACATTCCAAGAAGCATGAAGAGCTGTTTGCATAAACATATTTTTCTCTTCCAAAACCTGGTTCATAAAAAAGGACAGAATCCTATATGTAGAGATAACATTCAGTTGTGGTAATCCTTACAGAACCTGGTTGCACTGCTGGGTTTTGGGACAAAAACAATGGAGCTTCATTCATCTCTCCTTGATTATATAAAGTTTTGCATTTTTTTTTTTTTTTTTTCTACCTATAGTCTCTTTCAGGCTTCTGGTGTTGTGCAGTGTTTCAGACTTACCTTTTTACAAGGATAAGTAACAATATGCTAAGTTATGTTAATTCTTCCTGGAACATCTGTAAACACAACCTTATTTTGCTTTACAAAATCTATATCCTCCTGCTCCTAGTGATCTGACAAAGTCTCAGTCACATTGACGTCTGTTTCTTTTTGTACCTTAACAGGGAATGTTGTTGGGTATTAGAATGTTATTAACACCTTCCTGTTTGTCACGAATCTGCAGAATATTTAGTGGATCCCTATTCTCTGTCAATGAGTGGTACTCACTCAAGAGCGCGGAGTCTAACGGGTAGGGGGTTTTCGCCAGTGACCCCCACAAGGAGGTATGGACTTCGCTGCGCCTATCCCACAGGTCGCGGTCTCCCAAATGAGTGAGACAGAGAAGTGGTGGAGCTTGAAACAACAGGTTTGGTAACTCAGGGTAACGGCAGGAGAGTCACTGATACAGCAACAGTTCAAACAATCAATGAGGATGGATTAGAACTAGCTGGTTTGTAATTGGTAACTCAGGGTAACAGCAGGAGAATCATTGATACAGCAACAGTTCAAATAGTCAATGAAGATGGATAGAAGTAGCTGGCTTGCAATTAGTAACTCAGGGTAATAACAGGAGAATCATTAAAATAGCAACAGTTCAAATAGTCCATGAAGATGGATAAAACTAGCTGGCTTGCAATTAGTAACTCAGGGTAACAGCAGGAGAATCACTGATACAGCGGAAGTTCAAACAGGGCGGACATGGAATAGAACTTTAGCTGATCCATAAATGACAATTGTAACTACATGTGAGTTACTGGCTACAGCGACAGTCCAATATGCAAATAATAAGGAAGGAGAACTTAGCTGATCCTCGAATGGTGATTCCAACAACACGCAAGTTACTTGTTACAGCGGTAGACCCAGCGTGGAAGCACCAGTGGAGTTGAGCTGGCTGATCCAGACTTACAGCAGCAGTCCCAGCGTAGAGGCAGCAATGGAGTTGAGCTGGCTGATCCAGACTTACAGCAGCAGTCCCAGCATAGAGGCAGCAGTGGAGTTGAGCTGGCTGATCCAGACTTACAGCAGCAGTCCCAGCGTAGAGGCAGCAGCGGAGTTGAGCTGGCTGATCCAGACTTGCAGCAGCAGTCCCAGCGTAGAGGCAGCAGTGGAGTTGAGCTAGCTGATCCAGACTTACAGCAGCAGTCCCAGCGTAGAGGCAGCAGTGGAGTAGAGCTGGCTGATCCAGACTTACAGCAGCAGTCCCAGCGTAGAGGCAGCAGCGGAGTAGAGCTAGCTGATCCAGACTTACAGCAGCAGTCCCAGCGTAGAGGCAGCAGTGGAGTTGAGCTGGCTGATCCAGACTTACAGCAGCAGTCCCAGCGTAGAGGCAGCAGCGGAGTAGAGCTGGCTGATCCAGACTTACAGCAGCAGTCCCAGCGTAGAGGCAGCAGTGGAGTTGAGCTGGCTGATCCAGACTTACAGCAGCAGTCCCAGCGTAGAGGCAGCAGCGGAGTTGAGCTGGCTGATCCAGACTTACAGCAGCAGTCCCAGCGTAGAGGCAGCAGCGAAGTTGAGCTGGCTGATCCAGACTTACAGCAGCAGTCCCAGCGTAGAGGCAGCAGCGGAGTAGAGCTGGCTGATCCAGACTTACAGCAGCAGTCCCAGCGTAGAGGCAGCAGCGGAGTAGAGCTGGCTGATCCAGACTTACAGCAGCAGTCCCAGCGTAGAGGCAGCAGCGGAGTAGAGCTAGCTGATCCAGACTTACAGCAGCAGTCCCAGCGTAGAGGCAGCAGTGGAGTTGAGCTGGCTGATCCAGACTTACAGCAGCAGTCCCAGCGTAGAGGCAGCAGCGGAGTTGAGCTGGCTGATCCAGACTTACAGCAGCAGTCCCAGCGTAGAGGCAGCAGCGGAGTAGAGCTGGCTGATCCAGACTTACAGCAGCAGTCCCAGCGTAGAGGCAGCAGTGGAGTTGAGCTGGCTGATCCAGACTTACAGCAGCAGTCCCAGCGTAGAGGCAGCAGCGGAGTTGAGCTGGCTGATCCAGACTTACAGCAGCAGTCCCAGCGTAGAGACAGCAGTGGAGTTGAGCTGGCTGATCCAGACTTACAGCAGCAGTCCCAGCGTAGAGGCAGCAGCGGAGTAGAGCTGGCTGATCCAGACTTACAGCAGCAGTCCCAGCGTAGAGGCAGCAGCGGAGTAGAGCTGGCTGATCCAGACTTACAGCAGCAGTCCCAGCGTAGAGGCAGCAGTGGAGTTGAGCTGGCTGATCCAGACTTACAGCAGCAGTCCCAGCGTAGAGGCAGCAGCGGAGTAGAGCTGGCTGATCCAGACTTACAGCAGCAGTCCCAGCGTAGAGGCAGCAGTGGAGTTGAGCTGGCTGATCCAGACTTACAGCAGCAGTCCCAGCGTAGAGGCAGCAGTGGAGCAGAGCTAGATGATCCAGACTTACAGCAGCAGTCCCAGCGTAGAGGCAGCAGTGGAGTAGAGCTAGCTGATCCAGACTTACAGCAGCAGTCCCAGCGTAGAGGCAGCAGCGGAGTAGAGCTGGCTGATCCAGACTTACAGCAGCAGTCCCAGCGTAGAGGCAGCAGTGGAGCAGAGCTGGCTGATCCAGACTTACAGCAGCAGTCCCAGCGTAGAGGCAGCAGTGGAGCAGAGCTGGCTGATCCAGACTTACAGCAGCAGTCCCAGCGTAGAGGCAGCAGTGGAGTTGAGCTGGATGATCCAGACTTACAGCAGCAGTCCCAGCGTAGAGGCAGCAGTGGAGTAGAGCTAGCTGATCCAGACTTACAGCAGCAGTCCCAGCGTAGAGGCAGCAGCGGAGTAGAGCTGGCTGATCCAGACTTACAGCAGCAGTCCCAGCGTAGAGGCAGCAGTGGAGTAGAGCTAGATGATCCAGACTTACAGCAGCAGTCCCAGCGTAGAGGCAGCAGCGGAGTAGAGCTGGCTGATCCAGACGAATAAAGCAAGGCACAGCGGAGGAGACAAACCAACAGAAGCCAAGTCCTATAGAAAGAGTATGTAACTCGAAGAACAGGCATTGGACAGAGGGACCATGGGAGATTTAAATAGCGCTCCAAAATCCTAAGCACCAATGTGAACAGGTATGAGGTAATACAGTCAAGTCCATAAATATTGGGACATCGACACAATTCTTATACTTTGGGCTCTATACACCACCACAATGGATTTGAAATGAAACGAAGATGTGCTTTAACTGCAGACTTTCAGCTTTACTTTGAGGGTATTTACAACCAAACGGTGTAGGAATTACAACGGCTTTTATATGTGCCTCCCACTTTTTAAGGGACCCAAAGTAATGGAACAATCGACTCAAAAGCTATTTCATGGACATATGTGGGCTATTCCCTCATTATTTCATCATCAGTTAAGCAGGTAAAAGGTCTGAAGTTGATACTAGGTGTGACATTTGCATTTGGAACCTGTTGCTGTCGACTCTCAATATGAGCTCCAAAGAGCTGTCACTATCAGTGAAGCAAGCCATCATTATGCTGCAAAATCAAAACAAACCAATCAGAGAAATAGGAAAAACATTAGGTGTGGCCAAATCAACTGTTTGGAACATTCTTAAAAAAAAAGAACGCAGCAAAGAGCTCAGCAACACCAAAAGACCCGGAAGACCACAGGAAACAACTGTGGTGGATGACAGATGAATTTTTTCCCTGGTGAAGAAAAACCCCTTCACAACAGTTGGCCAAATCAAGAACACTCTCCAGGAGGTAGGTGTATATGTGTCAAAGTCAACAATTAAGAGAAGACTTCACAAGAGTGAATATAGAGGGTTCACCACAAGATGTAAACCATTTGTGAGCCACAAAAACAGGAAGACCAGATTAGAGTTTGGTAAACAACATCTAAAAAGCCATTACAATTCTGGAACAACATCCTATGGACAGATGAGACAAAGATAAACTTGTACCAGAGTGATGGGAAGAGAAGAGTATGGAGAAGGAAAGGAACTGCTCATGATCCAAAACATACCACCTCATCAGTGAAGCATGTTTGTGGTAGTGTCATGGCGTGGGCATGCATGGCTGCCAATGGAACTGGTTCCCTTGTATTTATTGATGATGTGACTGCTGACAAAAGCAGCAGGATGAATTCTGAAGTGTTTCGGGCAATATTATCTGCTCATATTCAGTCAAATGCTTCAGAACTCATTGGACAGCGCTTCACAGTGCAGATGGACAATGACCCGAAGCATACTGCAAAAGCAACCAAAGAGTTTTTTAAGGCTAACAAGTGGAATGTTATGCAATGGGCAAGTCAATCACCTGACCTGAATCCGATTGAGCATGCATTTCACTTGATGAAGACAAAACTGAAGGGAAAATGCCCCAAGAACAAGCAGGAACTGAAGACATTTGCACTAGAAGCCTGGCAGAGCATCACCAGGGATGAAACCCAGCATCTGGTGATGTCTATGCCTTCCAGACTGCAGGCTGTAATTGACTGCAAAGGATTTGCAACAAAGTATTAAAAAGTCAAAGTTTGATGTAGGATTGTTTAGTTTGTCCCATTACTTTTGGTCCCTTAAATAGTGGGAGGCACATATAGAAACTGTTGTAATTCCTACACTGTTCACCTGATTTGGATGTAAATTCCCTCAAATTATAGCTGAATATCTGCAGTTAAAGCACATCTTGTTAGTTTCATTTCAAATCCATTGTGGTGGTGTATAGAGCCCAAAATATGAGAATTGTGTCGATGTCCCAATATTTATGGACTTGACTGTAAGTAAGGGCTAACAGGCGGCACATGAACAGAACCAAATACAGAGGAGCCTTGATATTGAAGTAGCAGCTTAGATCACCGCTTCCAGGAAGAAGGTAACAATGCCGGCGCTTATCTATGGGACCGACATGTGACACTGTATTTTCATTGTGTTTACACAGTAGATCTATTTAGAATGAGGGGGGGGGGGGGTGATACCAGGATGTGATATTTTATAGTTCACATCTCCAAATGGACCTTGTTACACTGCTAGGTATTTGTTTTGTACACCAGGGATTAACAAAAGCACGTTTTCTCCTGGCATAAAAATACTTTGTTAAGATTGATAATATTCTATCTGCAATCCTGTGTACAAAACCCGGCTTTCAGTTGACAACTCTTAAGGTGAGATTACTGATTGCTCTCACACTATCAGACTTGTAACTGTTTATCTAGTATACATAATTGAATACACAAGCCTGAAATGTGATGGAGTCTGCTGATGAGGAGTGTCCAGACTTGTAGATTTTGAATGGGACGCCGTCATTGCTGCACAACAACAGATGCGCCTTTGACAGTGATAAATTACATCTCCCAGGGAGCCCTGCTGCTGCAGACAGGAAAAGGGAGGGGTTGTGCCTTGCAGAGAGACCTGCCTGCCAAGAGTAGGGAAAAAAGCAACAAAGGGGGGGAGGGTTTCAGGCGTCGTCTCCACAGTTCCACTGCTGCTCCTGGGAGTGGCCATCCAATCTCTTCCAGCTGCAAGATTTTCCCTGACTTGCAAGGGGTTTCCTGACTCGGCTTGCTCTTTGACCTCCCTTTTGGATCCTGATTTGGCATCATACATCTACTATGGCATTACCTCGGCTTCTCTGACCACACTTTGTCTCCTGATTTGTTACCGCATTGCCTCTCTGGTTCTGACCTCGGCCTGTCTAACTACCCGCTGTTCACACCTCATCTCGTCGGTGACTGTCTTGGCGAACCGCGACCTGTGCATCCCTTGCAGCCAAGTCCATACTCACTTATGGGGATCTCTGGTGAAAACCCAGATGCGTCCTCTGTTGGGATTGACATCGTACTATCCTAAAAGTTTTCATCTGGCACTCTCCAACCTTGTGGCTTCCTTTCCAAGAAGTTCTCTCTATGTGAGAGGAATTATAGTATCGGCTATAAGGAATTTTTTCACTATTAAGACTGCTCTAGAGGAATGGCATCACCTATTGCAAGGAGCTCGCCACCCTGTTACAATTTTTATTGATCATAAAATTCTGGTATGCTTACAAACTGCTGAGTGCCTCATCCCACCAAGCCCATTGGTCCTTATTATTTTCTCGTTTCCAGTTAAGCTTATCCTTTCACCCTGGTAAAAAAAAAAAAAGTCATAGTTGATGCACTCTCCAGATCCTTTCAAGATTCTGATTCCACTTCTTCTTTTGAACCTAAACTTCTTCTCAACCCAGCTAATATTGTGGCACTCACTTGTTCCATGGCCAAGACTCCTGTTGGACTCTTCTTTCTGGCATCTCATCTTGGCTCCAAATTTCTGAAATGGGTTCACGACTGTTTCAGGAGTACGATTCTGCTTCTAACATTTGTGCTCAGCACAATACACTCAGGAGATAATTCATTGATCTACTACTTCCTCTTCCCATAACCGACTCCCCATGGGTCAGTATATCTATGTATTTTGTTACAGAATTACAAAAGAGCCACGACTAACACCATTTGGGTCGTTGTTGACCGTTTTTCCAAGATGGCTCACTTTATTCCCCTCAAAGGTTTACCATCTGCCTCCCAGCTCGCTCTCGTATTTATCCAGAACATCTTCCGTCTCCATGGTTGTTCCAAAGAGATTTCTGAGAGAGTGGTGTAATTTGTTTCAAAATTTTGGAGATATTTTTGTAAGAACCTCGGTGTCAAACTCAAATTCTCTTCTGGTTACCACCTACAGACCAATGGGCAGACTGAATGTGTAAACCAAGGCTTAGAATCCTTCCTTCGTTACTATACATCAGAACATCAGTCTGCCTGGAGTGAAAACCTTCCTGTGGCCGAATTTTCCCATAATCATTCACATGTTTCCAGTGGAGATTCCCCTTTTTTGTTTTATTGTGTTAGGGTGTCTTCCAATCATTCCCACTTTCCTGGAGATTCCAGCATTCACTCTTCCAGCTGCCAAATCTGCTGTGCAATCGTTTTCTGAAATCTGGGCCCAGACGCAAGCCAACCTTTCCAGTGCATCTGTATGTTAGAAGAACTCTGCTGATTGTCGGCGTAGATGCTTTCCCATTCTTCATGTGGGTAACAGGGTATGGCTTGCCATTCACAATTTAGAACTTCAGGTTCTGTCTATGAAGCTTGCACCATGTTTCACTTTTCTCAGGTTATAAATGCAATATCTTACACAATCCAACTCCCTCCATCTCTCAAGATTCACAGCACTTCTATATATCCAGTTTTGAAGCCTTTGGTTCTCAACAACTTTTTTAAGGAACCTTCACATCCTGCTCCTATTCAAACGATTTCCGGGGAGGAATTTGAGGTTGAACACATCTTGAGATCTCGAGTCTCTCATGGAAGGACTCAATAATCTGGTTCATTGGAAGGGTTACAGCCCAGAGTAGAGGTCCTGGGTTTCCAAAAAGGATCTTCATGCTCTCTACCTTTTATCCAGATTTAAGAAAATGTTAACTTCCAAGATATTCTCGGCAGCGTGGGGGGTACTGTCAGGCGCCGTCCTCACAGTTCCACTGTTGCCAAGGTGAGCCGCCCGACCACTTCTGGCCACAAGTATCCTGTTGCCTAGCTACGGGACATAACCAGCTCTCTTTCTCCCCGGCTTTTTCTGTGCGCTTGTGCACCAGTATTTCCCTATTGCTTAGCAATGGGGACGCTCCCCTGCATTGTTGGTGGCCAGTGACATCACTTATCGAGGATAAGGTCACCTCTAAAAAAGAGATGGGTTTTCAAAGAGCATCTAAAGATTTGAAGGCTGTGGGAAAGTCTGATTGAGCGTGGTAGGGAATTCCATAAGTGGGGAGCAGCACGGGCGAAGTCTTGAAAATGGGAGTGAGAGGTGGTTATCAGAGATGAGACAAGGTGCAGGTTCGAGGTAATATCGCTGACAACCTGTTTGAAAAAGTAAGGGATGTCATTGCAACATGGCTTATCCTGCTTGGACTCTCCTGAGGATATGTGATTTCTGGTAACGCCATCAATATTGTTAGAGCATTACAGCAGGGGAAATTCTATCACATTTCCTGTTTTGCTCACACAATCAACTTGGTGGTACAGAACTTTTTAGAAAAATGACAATGACATGCCGAAGATGCTGTCTGTGTCCCAAAATATTTAGGGTCATTTTCGGGATTCTGCAATAGCATGTAGGAGAATGCAACAGCTGCCAAAAAAAAAGAATTTGAGTGGGAATGTACCTTAGTCCAGCAAAGTAGTCACCTGTGAAGTGAGTTCAGACACTGTTAGCTTGAGTCAAGTGATTTCACTAATTAGACTTTTGGAAAAGCATCTAGAGAAATTGAAGGAGGAGATGAAACTAAGCAATTCCGCTAACTATGTAGGACTTGTAGATCAAGTACTTTATTTGCTTCACCAGGATACAATAGTTATCAACATCTTGAAATCAGATCACTACATTTTGGCAACTGTGCATGATCCTAGATTTAAAAGCTATGTCTTCTCTTTCTTTCCAACTGACCCAGATCTCAAGAGATGTAATGAGTTCCTAGTGTCACTAAACTCAGGGGTATTCTGCTTAATGGTTTCAGCACTACTCACCAAAGAGGTGCGGAGTCTGGTCTTCGCCAGGGACCCCCGCAAGGAAGTATGGTCTTTGCTGCGGGAGACACGCAGGTCGCGGTCCTCAGAGGGAGCAACCAGTGAAGCGATAGGATGGAAGAGGTGTCAGGCAGGCCGGGTCAAAACCGAGAAATCAGGAGATGCCAGAAGGAGAATCCGTAATCGTGGTCAGGAGTTAGCCGGGTCAGGTATCAGGAGCGCAGGAGATAAAGAATGGTCAAAACGTAGCCTGATTCAATTCACGAGGAGCACAGATAATGGATAGTCAAGGTCAAGCCGGGTTGTACACAGGAGACAGAGAAATATATAATACAGGAACGCTGGAAGTGGGACCTAATACTCTAGCACCCACTAGGTGCCAGAGCTGACCATTTATAGGGAGATGAGGCAGTCCTACCTTTTGGCGGTGGTGACGTAGAAGCATCTCATTGCTAGGCAAAGGGACGCGCTGCTGCCGCCCGCCCGGAAGTTCTCCTGGTTGCCTAGCAACCAGGCTCCCGTCGGAGGAAGCAGGCGTCCATCCCTGTGTGACGGACACAGCACAGGGACGGCGCCTGACACCTAGTCAGCAAGCTGACAGCTCAAGTGGTACATGACACGACGACTCATCCTTCCTCAGTTTCTTTGGTAGCTGCTGCTAGGAGAAAACTTAGCTTTTCCAAGACACACAGTGGTGATTGGTGATGCAGATGAGTCAGCACAACATTTTGACATTTGGTCTGGTGTAAAAAAATTGCCCAAAAATCGTAACAGCTCTGTCGTAAAATGAACTACAAATTCCATGGGGAATGCCATTACTGGAAATTATATCAAAGTTCAGAAACTTTTGTAATGGTGGATTTCAGCGGTATGAATTAGTATTGTGTGAGAATGATGTACGCACTGATGAGGGTGAGGATGATGACAGTGTAGATTTCAGATGCTGAGATCTAGCTGAGAGAAGGGAGTTAGCGGAGACTGATATACTCGTTAATATTTTGGGTAGAATGGCATCTTGGCAATTTTATGTTTTTCTACAGTAAACTTTCACCTTTATTAGAGAGGTTTTCTTTTCTTTAAAAAGGTACAAGCTTTTTTTTTTACATTTTTGTTCCCCTAACTTAAAACTAGGGATGTGCACCGGCCACTTTTGGTGTCTCGTGTTTTGTGTTTTGGATTCGGATTTGCTTGAGGTTTTGGATTCGGATTTGTTTCGCAAAACACCTGACGAAAGGTTTTGGTTCGGATTTAAGGTTTTGGATTCGGATTTATTTTGAAAAAAACATAAAAAGTGTTAAAATCAAGTTTTTGGGGTTTATTTTCACTCCTACGCTATTATTAACCTCAATAACATTCATTAGCAATCATTTCCACTAATTGCCAGTCTATTATATAGGGCGGAGAGGACATCCTAACCCTAACCCTTCCCCATCCCTCTCTCTTCTGTACCTCATCCCTTCCCACCTTATTGTTGTTATTCCTTCAGATTACAGAGATACATCCAGGGGCGGAGAGGACATCCTAACCCTAACCCTTCCCCATCCCTCTCTCTTCTGTACCTCATCCCTTCCCACCTTATTATTGTTATTCCCTCAGATTAAAGAGATACATCCAGGGGCGGAGAGGTCATCCTAACCCTTCCCCATCCCTCTCTCTTCTGTACCTCATCCCTTCCCACCATATTATTGTTATTCCCTCAGATTACAGAGATACATCCAGGGGCGGAGAGGACATCCTAACCCTAACCCTTCCCCAGCCCACTCTCTTCTGTACCTCATCCCTTCCCACCTTATTATTGTTATTCCCTTTGATTACAGAGATACATCCAGGGGCGGAGAGGACATCCTAACCCTTCCCCATCCCTCTCTCTTCTGTACCTCATCCCTTCCCACCATATTATTGTTATTCCCTCAGATTACAGAGATACATCCAGGGGCGGAGAGGACATCCTAACCCTTCCCCATCCCTCTCTCTTCTGTACCTCATCCCTTCCCACCATATTATTGTTATTCCCTCAGATTACAGAGATAGATCCAGGGGCGGAGAGGACATCCTAACCCTTACCCATCCCTCTCTCTTCTGTACCTCATCCCTTCCCATCTTATTATTGTTATTCATTCAGATTACAGAGATACATCCAGGGGCGGAGAGGACATCCTAACCCTAACCATTCCCCATCCCTCTCTCTTCTGTACCTCATCCCTTCCCACCTTATTATTGTTATTCCCTCAGATTACAGAGATACATCCAGGGGCGGAGAGGTCATTCTTACCCTTCCCCATCCCTCTCTCTTCTGTACCTCATCCCTTCCCACCTTATTATTGTTATTCCCTCAGATTACAGAGATACATCCAGGGGCGGAGAGGTCATCCTAACCCTTCCCCATCCCTCTCTCTTCTGTACCTCATCCCTTCCCACCATATTATTGTTATTACCTCAGATTACAGAGATACATCCAGGGGCGGAGAGGACATCCTAACCCTTCCCCATCCCTCTCTCTTCTGTACCTCATCCCTTCCCATCTTATTATTGTTATTCCCTCAGATTACAGAGATACATCCAGGGGCGGAGAGGACATCCTAACCCTTCCCCATCCCTCTCTCTTCTGTACCTCATCCCTTCCCACCTTATTATTGTTATTCCCTCAGATTACAGAGATACATCCAGGGGCGGAGAGGACATCCTAACCCTTCCCCATCCCTCTCTCTTCTGTACCTCATCCCTTCCCATCTTATTATTGTTATTCCCTCAGATTACAGAGATACACCCAGGGGCGGAGAGGACATCCTAACCCTAACCCTTCCCCAGCTCTCTCTCTTCTGTACCTCATCCCTTCCCACCTTATTATTGTTATTCCCTCAGATTACAGAGATACATCCAGGGGCGGAGAGGACATCCTAACCCTTTTCCATCCCTCTCTCTTCTGTACCTCATCCCTTCCCATCTTATTATTGTTATTCCCTCAGATTACAGAGATACATCCAGGGGCGGAGAGGACATCCTAACCCTAACCCTTCCCCATCCCTCTCTCTTCTGTACCTCATTCCTTCTCACCTTATTATTGTTATTCCCTCAGATTACAGAGATACATCCAGGGGCGGAGAGGACATCCTAACCCTTCCCCATCCCTCTCTCTTCTGTACCTCATCCCTTCCCACCATATTGTAGTTATTCCCTCAGATTACAGAGATACATCCAGGGGCGGAGAGGACATCCTAACCCTAACCCTTCCCCAGCCCTCTCTCTTCTGTACCTCATCCCTTCCCACCTTATTATTGTTATTCCCTCTGATTACAGAGATACATCCAGGGGCGGAGAGGACATCCTAACCCTAACCCTTCCCCATCCCTCTCTCTTCTGTACCTCATCCCTTCCCACCATATTATTGTTATTCCCTCAGATTACAGAGATACATCCAGGGGCGGAGAGGACATCCTAACCCTTCCCCATCCCTCTCTCTTCTGTACCTCATCCCTTCCCACCATATTATTGTTATTCCCTCAGATTACAGAGATACATCAAGGGGCGGAGAGGGCATCCTAACCCTTCCCCATCCCTCTCTCTTCTGTACCTCATCCCTTCCCATCTTATTATTCCCTCAGATTACAGAGATACATCCAGGGGCGGAGATGACATCCTAACCCTAACCCTTCCCCATCCCTCTCTCTTCTGTACCTCATCCCTTCCCACCTTATTATTGTTATTCCCTCAGATTACAGAGATACATCCAGGGGCGGAGAGGTCATCCTAACCCTTCCCCATCCCTCTCTCTTCTGTACCTCATCCCTTCCCACCATATTATTGTTATTACCTCAGATTACAGAGATACATCCAGGGGTGGAGAGGACATCCTAACCCTTCCCCATCCCTCTCTCTACTGTACCTCATCCCTTCCCACCATATTATTGTTATTCCCTCAGATTACAGAGATACATCCAGGGGCGGAGAGGACATCCTAACCCTTCCCCATCCCTCTCTCTTCTGTACCTCATCCCTTCCCACCATATTATTGTTATTACCTCAGATTACAGAGATACATCCAGGGGCGGAGAGGACATCCTAACCCTTCCTCATCCCTCTCTCTTCTGTACCTCATCCCTTCCCATCTTATTATTGTTATTCCCTCAGATTACAGAGATACATCCAGGGGCGGAGAGGACATCCTAACCCTAACCCTTCCCCATCCCTCTCTCTTCTGTACCTCATCCCTTCCCACCTTATTATTGTTATTCCCTCAGATTACAGAGATACATCCAGGGGCGGAGAGGTCATCCTAACCCTTCCCCATCCCTCTCTCTTCTGTACCTCATCCCTTCCCACCATATTATTGTTATTCCCTCAGATTACAGAGATACATCCAGGGGCGGAGAGGACATCCTAACCCTAACCCTTCCCCATCCCTCTCTCTTCTGTACCTCCTCCCTTCCCACTTTATAATTGTTATTCCCTCAGATTACAGAGATACATCCAGGGGCGGAGAGGACATCCTAACCCTAACCCTTCCCCAGCTCTCTCTCTTCTGTACCTCATCCCTTCCCACCTTATTATTGTTATTCCCTCAGATTACAGAGATACATCCAGGGGCGGAGAGGACATCCTAACCCTAACCCTTCCCCATCCCTCTCTCTTCTGTACCTCATCCCTTCCCACCTTATTATTGTTATTCCCTCAGATTACAGAGATACATCCAGGGGCGGAGAGGACATCCTAACCCTAACCCTTCCCCAGCTCTCTCTCTTCTGTACCTCATCACTTCCAACCTTATTATTGTTATTCCCTCAGATTACAGAGATACATCCAGGGGCGGAGAGGACATCCTAACCCTTCCCCATCCCTCTCTCTTCTGTACATCATCCCTTCCCATCTTATTATTGTTATTCCCTCAGATTACAGAGATACATCCAGGGGCGGAGAGGACATCCTAACACTAACCCTTCCCCATCCCTCTCTCTTCTGTACCTCATTCCTTCTCACCTTATTATTGTTAATCCCTCAGATTACAGAGATACATCCAGGGGCGGAGAGGTCATCCTAACCCTTCCCCATCCCTCTCTCTTCTGTACCTCATCCCTTCCCACCATATTGTAGTTATTCCCTCAGATTACAGAGATACATCCAGGGGCGGAGAGGACATCCTAACCCTAACCCTTCCCCAGCCCTCTCTCTTCTGTACCTCATCCCTTTCCACCTTATTATTGTTATTCCCTCTGATTACAGAGATACATCCAGGGGCGGAGAGGACATCCTAACCCTAACCCTTCCCCATCCCTCTCTCTTCTGTACCTCATCCCTTCCCACCATATTATTGTTATTCCCTCAGATTACAGAGATACATCCAGGGGCGGAGAGGACATCCTAACCCTTCCCCATCCCTCTCTCTTCTGTACCTCATCCATTCCCACCATATTATTGTTATTCCCTCAGATTACAGAGATACATCAAGGGGCGGAGAGGACATCCTAACCCTTCCCCATCCCTCTCTCTTCTGTACCTCATCCCTTCCCATCTTATTATTGTTATTCCCTCAGATTACAGAGATACATCCAGGGGCGGAGAGGACATCCTAACCCTTCCCCATCCCTCTCTCTTCTGTACCTCATCCCTTTCCACCTTATTATTGTTATTCCCTCAGATTACAGAGATACATCCAGGGGCGGAGAGGTCATCCTAACCCTTTCCCATCCCTCTCTCTTCTGTACCTCATCCCTTCCCACCATATTATTGTTATTACCTCAGATTACAGAGATACATCCAGGGGCGGAGAGGACATCCTAACCCTAACCCTTCCCCATCCCTCTCTCTTCTGTACCTCATCCCTTCCCACCTTATTATTGTTATTCCCTCAGATTACAGAGATACATCCAGGGGCGGAGAGGTCATCCTAACCCTTCCCCATCCCTCTCTCTTCTGTACCTCATCCCTTCCCACCATATTATTGTTATTCCCTCAGATTACAGAGATACATCCAGGGGCGGAGAGGACATCCTAACCCTAACCCTTCCCCATCCCTCTCTCTTCTGTACCTCCTCCCTTCCCACTTTATAATTGTTATTCCCTCAGATTACAGAGATACATCCAGGGGCGGAGAGGACATCCTAACCCTAACCCTTCCCCAGCTCTCTCTCTTCTGTACCTCATCCCTTCCCACCTTATTATTGTTATTCCCTCAGATTACAGAGATACATCCAGGGGCGGAGAGGACATCCTAACCCTAACCCTTCCCCATCCCTCTCTCTTCTGTACCTCATCCCTTCCCACCTTATTATTGTTATTCCCTCAGATTACAGAGATACATCCAGGGGCGGAGAGGACATCCTAACCCTAACCCTTCCCCAGCTCTCTCTCTTCTGTACCTCATCCCTTCCAACCTTATTATTGTTATTCCCTCAGATTACAGAGATACATCCAGGGGCGGAGAGGACATCCTAACCCTTCCCCATCCCTCTCTCTTCTGTACATCATCCCTTCCCATCTTATTATTGTTATTCCCTCAGATTACAGAGATACATCCAGGGGCGGAGAGGACATCCTAACCCTAACCCTTCCCCATCCCTCTCTCTTCTGTACCTCATTCCTTCTCACCTTATTATTGTTAATCCCTCAGATTACAGAGATACATCCAGGGGCGGAGAGGTCATCCTAACCCTTCCCCATCCCTCTCTCTTCTGTACCTCATCCCTTCCCACCATATTATTGTTATTCCCTCAGATTACAGAGATACATCCAGGGGCGGAGAGGACATCCTAACCCTTCCCCATCCCTCTCTCTTCTGTACCTCATCCCTTCCCACCATATTATTGTTATTACCTCAGATTACAGAGATACATCCAGGGGCGGAGAGGACATCCTAACCCTTCCCCATCCCTCTCTCTTCTGTACCTCATCCCTTCCCACCATATTATTGTTATTCCCTCAGATTACAGAGATACATCCAGGGGCGGAGAGGACATCCTAACCCTTCCCCATCCCTCTCTCTTCTGTACCTCATCCCTTCCCACCATATTATTGTTATTACCTCAGATTACAGAGATACATCCAGGGGCGGAGAGGACATCCTAACCCTTCCCCATCCCTCTCTCTTCTGTACCTCATCCCTTCCCATTTTATTAGTTATTCCCTCAGATTACAGAGATACATCCAGGGGCGGAGAGGACATCCTAACCCTAAACCTTCCCCATCCCTCTCTCTTCTGTACCTCATCCCTTCCCACCTTATTATTGTTATTCCCTCAGATTACAGAGATACATCCAGGGGCGGAGAGGACATCCTAACCCTTCCCCATCCCTCTCTCTTCTGTACCTCATCCCTTCCCACCATATTATTGTTATTCCCTCAGATTACAGAGATACATCCAGGGGCGGAGAGGACATCCTAACCCTTCCCCATCCCTCTCTCTTCTGTACCTCATCCCTTCCCACCATATTATTGTTATTCCCTCAGATTACAGAGATACATCCAGGGGCGGAGAGGACATCCTAACCCTTCCCCATCCCTCTCTCTTCTGTACCTCATCCCTTCCTCTCTCTTCTGTACCTCATCCCTCTCTCTTCTGTACCTCATCCCTCTCTCTTCTGTACCTCATCCCTTCCTCTCTTCTGTACCTCATCCCTTCCCATCTTATTATTGTTATTCCCTCAGATTACAGAGATACATCCAGGGGCGGAGAGGACATCCTAACCCTTCCCCATCCCTCTCTCTTCTGTACCTCATCCCTTCCCACCTTATTATTGTTATTCCCTCAGATTACAGAGATACATCCAGGGGTGGAGAGGTCATTCTTACCCTTCCCCATCCCTCTCTCTTCTGTACCTCATCCCTTCCCACCTTATTATTGTTATTCCCTCAGATTACAGAGATACATCCAGGGGCGGAGAGGACATCCTAACCCTAACCCTTCCCCATCCCTCTCTCTTCTGTACCTCATCCCTTCCCACCTTATTATTGTTATTCCCTCAGATTACAGAGATACATCCAGGGGCGGAGAGGTCATCCTAACCCTTCCCCATCCCTCTCTCTTCTGTACCTCATCCCTTCCCACCATATTATTGTTATTACCTCAGATTACAGAGATACATCCAGGGGCGGAGAGGACATCCTAACCCTTCCCCATCCCTCTCTCTTCTGTACCTCATCCCTTCCCACCATATTATTGTTATTCCCTCAGATTACAGAGATACATCCAGGGGCGGAGAGGACATCCTAACCCTTCCCCATCCCTCTCTCTTCTGTACCTCATCCCTTCCCACCATATTATTGTTATTCCCTCAGATTACAGAGATACATCCAGGGGCGGAGAGGACATCCTAACCCTTCCCCATCCCTCTCTCTTCTGTACCTCATCCCTTCCCACCATATTATTGTTATTCCCTCAGATTACAGAGATACATCCAGGGGCGGAGAGGACATCCTAACCCTTCCCCATCCCTCTCTCTTCTGTACCTCATCCCTTCCCATCTTATTATTGTTATTCCCTCAGATTACAGAGATACATCCAGGGGAGGAGAGGACATCCTAACCCTAAACCTTCCCCATCCCTCTCTCTTCTGTACCTCATCCCTTCCCACCTTATTATTGTTATTCCCTCAGATTACAGAGATACATCCAGGGGCGGAGAGGACATCCTAACCCTTCCCTATCCCTCTCTCTTCTGTACCTCATCCCTTGCCACCTTATTATTGTTATTCCCTCAGATTACAAAGATACATCCAGGGGCGGAGAGGACATCCTAACCCTTCCCCAGCCCTCTCTCTTCTGTACCTCATCCCTTGCCACCTTATTATTGTTATTCCCTCAGATTACAGAGATACATCCAGGGGCGGAGAGGACATCCTAACCATTCCCCATCCCTCTCTCTTCTGTACCTCATCCCTTCCCATCTTATTATTGTTATTCCCTCAGATTACAGAGATACATCCAGGGGCGGAGAGGAAATCCTAACCCTAACCCTTCCCCATCCCTCTCTCTTCTGTACCTCATCCCTTCCCACCTTATTATTGTTATTCCCTCAGATTACAGAGATACATCCAGGGGCGGAGAGGTCATTCTAACCCTTCCCCATCCCTCTCTCTTCTGTACCTCATCCCTTCCCACCATATTATTGTTATTCCCTCAGATTACAGAGATACATCCAGGGGCGGAGAGGACATCCTAACCCTAACCCTTCCCCAGCCCTCTCTCTTCTGTACCTCATCCCTTCCCACCTTATTATTGTTATTCCCTCTGATTACAGAGATACATCCAGGGGCGGAGAGGACATCCTAAACCTTCCCCATCCCTCTCTCTTCTGTACCTCATCCCTTCCCACCATATTATTGTTATTCCCTCAGATTACAGAGATACATCCAGGGGCGGAGAGGACATCCTAACCCTTCCCCATCCCTCTCTCTTCTGTACCTCATCCCTTCCCACCATATTGTTATTCCCTCAGATTACAGAGATACATCCAGGGGCGGAGAGGACATCCTAACCCTTCCCCATCCCTCTCTCTTCTGTACCTCATCCCTTCCCACCTTATTATTGTTATTCCCTCAGATTACAGAGATACATCCAGGGGCGGAGAGGACATCCTAACCCTTCCCCATCCCTCTCTCTTCTGTACCTCATCCCTTCCCACCATATTATTGTTATTCCCTCAGATTACAGAGATACATCCAGGGGCGGAGAGGACATCCTAACCCTAACCCTTCCCCATCCCTCTCTCTTCTGTACCTCATCCCTTCCTCTCTCTTCTGTACCTCATCCCCCTCTCTTCTGTACCTCATCCCTCTCTTCTGTACCTCATCCCTCTCTCTTCTGTACCTCATCCCTCTCTCTTCTGTACCTCATCCCTTCCTCTCTTCTGTACCTCATCCCTTCCCATATTATTATTGTTATTCCCTCAGATTACAGAGATACATCTAGGGGCGGAGAGGACATCCTAACCCTAAACCTTCCCCATCCCTCTCTCTTCTGTACCTCATCCCTTCCCACCTTATTATTGTTATTCCCTCAGATTACAGAGATACATCCAGGGGCGGAGAGGACATCCTAACCCTAACCCTTCCCCATCCCTCTCTCTTCTGTACCTCATCCCTTCCCACCTTATTATTGTTATTCCTTCAGATTACAGAGATACATCCAGGGGCGGAGAGGTCATCCTAACCCTTCCCCATCCCTCTCTCTTCTGTACCTCATCCCTTCCCACCATATTATTGTTATTACCTCAGATTACAGAGATACATCCAGGGGCGGAGAGGACATCCTAACCCTAACCCTTCCCCATCCCTCTCTCTTCTGTACCTCATCCCTTCCCACCTAATTATTGTTATTCCCTCAGATTACAGAGATACATCCAGGGGCGGAGAGGACATCCTAACCCTTCCCCATCCCTCTCTCTTCTGTACCTCATCCCTTCCCACCTTATTATTATTCCCTCAGATTACAGAGATACATCCAGGGGCGGAGAGGACATCCTAACCCTTCCCCATCCCTCTCTCTTCTGTACCTCATCCCTTGCCACCTTATTATTGTTATTCCCTCAGATTACAGAGATACATCCAGGGGCGGAGAAGACATCCTAACCCTTCCCCATCCCTCTCTCTTCTGTACCTCATCCCTTCCCACCTTATTATTGTTATTCCCTCAGATTACAGAGATACATCCAGGGGCGGAGAGGACATCCTAACCCTTCCCTATCCCTCTCTCTTCTGTACCTCATCCCTTGCCACCTTATTATTGTTATTCCCTCAGATTACAAAGATACATCCAGGGGAGGAGAGGACATCCTAACCCTTCCCCAGCCCTCTCTCTTCTGTACCTCATCCCTTGCCACCTTATTATTGTTATTCCCTCAGATTACAGAGATACATCCAGGGGCGGAGAGGACATCCTAACCATTCCCCATCCCTCTCTCTTCTGTACCTCATCCCTTCCCATCTTATTATTGTTATTCCCTCAGATTACAGAGATACATCCAGGGGCGGAGAGGAAATCCTAACCCTAACCCTTCCCCATCCCTCTCTCTTCTGTACCTCATCCCTTCCCACCTTATTATTGTTATTCCCTCAGATTACAGAGATACATCCAGGGGCGGAGAGGACATCCTAACCCTTCCCCATCCCTCTCTCTTCTGTACCTCATCCCTTCCCCCCTTATTATTGTTATTCCCTCAGATTACAGAGATACATCCAGGGGCGGAGAGGTCATCCTAACCCTAACCCTTCCCCATCCCTCTCTCTTCTGTACCTCATCCCTTCCCACCATATTATTGTTATTACCTCAGATTACAGAAATACATCCAGGGGCGGAGAGGACATCCTAACCCTAACCCTTCCCCATCCCTCTCTCTTCTGTACCTCATCCCTTCCCACCATATTATTGTTATTCCCTCAGATTACAGAGATACATCCAGGGGCGGAGAGGACATCCTAACCCTTCCCCATCCCTCTCTCTTCTGTACCTCATCCCTTCCCACCATATTATTGTTATTACCTCAGATTACAGAGATACATCCAGGGGCGGAGAGGACATCCTAACCCTTCCCCATCCCTCTCTCTTCTGTACCTCATCCCTTCCCATTTTATTAGTTATTCCCTCAGATTACAGAGATACATCCAGGGGCGGAGAGGACATCCTAACCCTAAACCTTCCCCATCCCTCTCTCTTCTGTACCTCATCCCTTCCCACCTTATTATTGTTATTCCCTCAGATTACAGAGATACATCCAGGGGCGGAGAGGACATCCTAACCCTTCCCCATCCCTCTCTCTTCTGTACCTCATCCCTTCCCACCATATTATTGTTATTCCCTCAGATTACAGAGATACATCCAGGGGCGGAGAGGACATCCTAACCCTAACCCTTCCCCATCCCTCTCTCTTCTGTACCTCATCCCTTCCCACCATATTATTGTTATTACCTCAGATTACAGAAATACATCCAGGGGCGGAGAGGACATCCTAACCCTAACCCTTCCCCATCCCTCTCTCTTCTGTACCTCATCCCTTCCCACCATATTATTGTTATTCCCTCAGATTACAGAGATACATCCAGGGGCGGAGAGGACATCCTAACCCTTCCCCATCCCTCTCTCTTCTGTACCTCATCCCTTCCCACCATATTATTGTTATTACCTCAGATTACAGAGATACATCCAGGGGCGGAGAGGACATCCTAACCCTTCCCCATCCCTCTCTCTTCTGTACCTCATCCCTTCCCATTTTATTAGTTATTCCCTCAGATTACAGAGATACATCCAGGGGCGGAGAGGACATCCTAACCCTAAACCTTCCCCATCCCTCTCTCTTCTGTACCTCATCCCTTCCCACCTTATTATTGTTATTCCCTCAGATTACAGAGATACATCCAGGGGCGGAGAGGACATCCTAACCCTTCCCCATCCCTCTCTCTTCTGTACCTCATCCCTTCCCACCATATTATTGTTATTCCCTCAGATTACAGAGATACATCCAGGGGCGGAGAGGACATCCTAACCCTTCCCCATCCCTCTCTCTTCTGTACCTCATCCCTTCCCACCATATTATTGTTATTCCCTCAGATTACAGAGATACATCCAGGGGCGGAGAGGACATCCTAACCCTTCCCCATCCCTCTCTCTTCTGTACCTCATCCCTTCCTCTCTCTTCTGTACCTCATCCCTCTCTCTTCTGTACCTCATCCCTCTCTCTTCTGTACCTCATCCCTTCCTCTCTTCTGTACCTCATCCCTTCCCATCTTATTATTGTTATTCCCTCAGATTACAGAGATACATCCAGGGGCGGAGAGGACATCCTAACCCTTCCCCATCCCTCTCTCTTCTGTACCTCATCCCTTCCCACCTTATTATTGTTATTCCCTCAGATTACAGAGATACATCCAGGGGCGGAGAGGTCATTCTTACCCTTCCCCATCCCTCTCTCTTCTGTACCTCATCCCTTCCCACCTTATTATTGTTATTCCCTCAGATTACAGAGATACATCCAGGGGCGGAAAGGACATCCTAACCCTAACCCTTCCCCATCCCTCTCTCTTCTGTACCTCATCCCTTCCCACCTTATTATTGTTATTCCCTCAGATTACAGAGATACATCCAGGGGCGGAGAGGTCATCCTAACCCTTCCCCATCCCTCTCTCTTCTGTACCTCATCCCTTCCCACCATATTATTGTTATTACCTCAGATTACAGAGATACATCCAGGGGCGGAGAGGACATCCTAACCCTTCCCCATCCCTCTCTCTTCTGTACCTCATCCCTTCCCACCATATTATTGTTATTCCCTCAGATTACAGAGATACATCCAGGGGTGGAGAGGACATCCTAACCCTTCCCCATCCCTCTCTCTTCTGTACCTCATCCCTTCCCACCATATTATTGTTATTCCCTCAGATTACAGAGATACATCCAGGGGCGGAGAGGACATCCTAACCCTTCCCCATCCCTCTCTCTTCTGTACCTCATCCCTTCCCACCATATTATTGTTATTCCCTCAGATTACAGAGATACATCCAGGGGCGGAGAGGACATCCTAACCCTTCCCCATCCCTCTCTCTTCTGTACCTCATCCCTTCCCATCTTATTATTGTTATTCCCTCAGATTACAGAGATACATCCAGGGGAGGAGAGGACATCCTAACCCTAAACCTTCCCCATCCCTCTCTCTTCTGTACCTCATCCCTTCCCACCTTATTATTGTTATTCCCTCAGATTACAGAGATACATCCAGGGGCGGAGAGGACATCCTAACCCTTCCCTATCCCTCTCTCTTCTGTACCTCATCCCTTGCCACCTTATTATTGTTATTCCCTCAGATTACAAAGATACATCCAGGGGCGGAGAGGACATCCTAACCCTTCCCCAGCCCTCTCTCTTCTGTACCTCATCCCTTGCCACCTTATTATTGTTATTCCCTCAGATTACAGAGATACATCCAGGGGCGGAGAGGACATCCTAACCATTCCCCATCCCTCTCTCTTCTGTACCTCATCCCTTCCCATCTTATTATTGTTATTCCCTCAGATTACAGAGATACATCCAGGGGCGGAGAGGAAATCCTAACCCTAACCCTTCCCCATCCCTCTCTCTTCTGTACCTCATCCCTTCCCACCTTATTATTGTTATTCCCTCAGATTACAGAGATACATCCAGGGGCGGAGAGGTCATCCTAACCCTTCCCCATCCCTCTCTCTTCTGTACCTCATCCCTTCCCACCATATTATTGTTATTCCCTCAGATTACAGAGATACATCCAGGGGCGGAGAGGACATCCTAACCCTAACCCTTCCCCAGCCCTCTCTCTTCTGTACCTCATCCCTTCCCACCTTATTATTGTTATTCCCTCTGATTACAGAGATACATCCAGGGGCGGAGAGGACATCCTAAACCTTCCCCATCCCTCTCTCTTCTGTACCTCATCCCTTCCCACCATATTATTGTTATTCCCTCAGATTACAGAGATACATCCAGGGGCGGAGAGGACATCCTAACCCTTCCCCATCCCTCTCTCTTCTGTACCTCATCCCTTCCCACCATATTGTTATTCCCTCAGATTACAGAGATACATCCAGGGGCGGAGAGGACATCCTAACCCTTCCCCATCCCTCTCTCTTCTGTACCTCATCCCTTCCCACCTTATTATTGTTATTCCCTCAGATTACAGAGATACATCCAGGGGCGGAAAGGACATCCTAACCCTAACCCTTCCCCATCCCTCTCTCTTCTGTACCTCATCCCTTCCCACCTTATTATTGTTATTCCCTCAGATTACAGAGATACATCCAGGGGCGGAGAGGTCATCCTAACCCTTCCCCATCCCTCTCTCTTCTGTACCTCATCCCTTCCCACCATATTATTGTTATTACCTCAGATTACAGAGATACATCCAGGGGCGGAGAGGACATCCTAACCCTTCCCCATCCCTCTCTCTTCTGTACCTCATCCCTTCCCACCATATTATTGTTATTCCCTCAGATTACAGAGATACATCCAGGGGCGGAGAGGACATCCTAACCCTTCCCCATCCCTCTCTCTTCTGTACCTCATCCCTTCCCACCATATTATTGTTATTCCCTCAGATTACAGAGATACATCCAGGGGCGGAGAGGACATCCTAACCCTTCCCCATCCCTCTCTCTTCTGTACCTCATCCCTTCCCACCATATTATTGTTATTCCCTCAGATTACAGAGATACATCCAGGGGCGGAGAGGACATCCTAACCCTTCCCCATCCCTCTCTCTTCTGTACCTCATCCCTTCCCATCTTATTATTGTTATTCCCTCAGATTACAGAGATACATCCAGGGGAGGAGAGGACATCCTAACCCTAAACCTTCCCCATCCCTCTCTCTTCTGTACCTCATCCCTTCCCACCTTATTATTGTTATTCCCTCAGATTACAGAGATACATCCAGGGGCGGAGAGGACATCCTAACCCTTCCCTATCCCTCTCTCTTCTGTACCTCATCCCTTGCCACCTTATTATTGTTATTCCCTCAGATTACAAAGATACATCCAGGGGCGGAGAGGACATCCTAACCCTTCCCCAGCCCTCTCTCTTCTGTACCTCATCCCTTGCCACCTTATTATTGTTATTCCCTCAGATTACAGAGATACATCCAGGGGCGGAGAGGACATCCTAACCATTCCCCATCCCTCTCTCTTCTGTACCTCATCCCTTCCCATCTTATTATTGTTATTCCCTCAGATTACAGAGATACATCCAGGGGCGGAGAGGAAATCCTAACCCTAACCCTTCCCCATCCCTCTCTCTTCTGTACCTCATCCCTTCCCACCTTATTATTGTTATTCCCTCAGATTACAGAGATACATCCAGGGGCGGAGAGGTCATCCTAACCCTTCCCCATCCCTCTCTCTTCTGTACCTCATCCCTTCCCACCATATTATTGTTATTCCCTCAGATTACAGAGATACATCCAGGGGCGGAGAGGACATCCTAACCCTAACCCTTCCCCAGCCCTCTCTCTTCTGTACCTCATCCCTTCCCACCTTATTATTGTTATTCCCTCTGATTACAGAGATACATCCAGGGGCGGAGAGGACATCCTAAACCTTCCCCATCCCTCTCTCTTCTGTACCTCATCCCTTCCCACCATATTATTGTTATTCCCTCAGATTACAGAGATACATCCAGGGGCGGAGAGGACATCCTAACCCTTCCCCATCCCTCTCTCTTCTGTACCTCATCCCTTCCCACCATATTGTTATTCCCTCAGATTACAGAGATACATCCAGGGGCGGAGAGGACATCCTAACCCTTCCCCATCCCTCTCTCTTCTGTACCTCATCCCTTCCCACCTTATTATTGTTATTCCCTCAGATTACAGAGATACATCCAGGGGCGGAGAGGACATCCTAACCCTTCCCCATCCCTCTCTCTTCTGTACCTCATCCCTTCCCACCATATTATTGTTATTCCCTCAGATTACAGAGATACATCCAGGGGCGGAGAGGACATCCTAACCCTAACCCTTCCCCATCCCTCTCTCTTCTGTACCTCATCCCTTCCTCTCTCTTCTGTACCTCATCCCCCTCTCTTCTGTACCTCATCCCTCTCTTCTGTACCTCATCCCTCTCTCTTCTGTACCTCATCCCTCTCTCTTCTGTACCTCATCCCTTCCTCTCTTCTGTACCTCATCCCTTCCCATATTATTATTGTTATTCCCTCAGATTACAGAGATACATCCAGGGGCGGAGAGGACATCCTAACCCTAAACCTTCCCCATCCCTCTCTCTTCTGTACCTCATCCCTTCCCACCTTATTATTGTTATTCCCTCAGATTACAGAGATACATCCAGGGGCGGAGAGGACATCCTAACCCTAACCCTTCCCCATCCCTCTCTCTTCTGTACCTCATCCCTTCCCACCTTATTATTGTTATTCCTTCAGATTACAGAGATACATCCAGGGGCGGAGAGGTCATCCTAACCCTTCCCCATCCCTCTCTCTTCTGTACCTCATCCCTTCCCACCATATTATTGTTATTACCTCAGATTACAGAGATACATCCAGGGGCGGAGAGGACATCCTAACCCTAACCCTTCCCCATCCCTCTCTCTTCTGTACCTCATCCCTTCCCACCTAATTATTGTTATTCCCTCAGATTACAGAGATACATCCAGGGGCGGAGAGGACATCCTAACCCTTCCCCATCCCTCTCTCTTCTGTACCTCATCCCTTCCCACCTTATTATTATTCCCTCAGATTACAGAGATACATCCAGGGGCGGAGAGGACATCCTAACCCTTCCCCATCCCTCTCTCTTCTGTACCTCATCCCTTGCCACCTTATTATTGTTATTCCCTCAGATTACAGAGATACATCCAGGGGCGGAGAAGACATCCTAACCCTTCCCCATCCCTCTCTCTTCTGTACCTCATCCCTTCCCACCTTATTATTGTTATTCCCTCAGATTACAGAGATACATCCAGGGGCGGAGAGGACATCCTAACCCTTCCCTATCCCTCTCTCTTCTGTACCTCATCCCTTGCCACCTTATTATTGTTATTCCCTCAGATTACAAAGATACATCCAGGGGAGGAGAGGACATCCTAACCCTTCCCCAGCCCTCTCTCTTCTGTACCTCATCCCTTGCCACCTTATTATTGTTATTCCCTCAGATTACAGAGATACATCCAGGGGCGGAGAGGACATCCTAACCATTCCCCATCCCTCTCTCTTCTGTACCTCATCCCTTCCCATCTTATTATTGTTATTCCCTCAGATTACAGAGATTCATCCAGGGGCGGAGAGGAAATCCTAACCCTAACCCTTCCCCATCCCTCTCTCTTCTGTACCTCATCCCTTCCCACCTTATTATTGTTATTCCCTCAGATTACAGAGATACATCCAGGGGCGGAGAGGACATCCTAACCCTTCCCCATCCCTCTCTCTTCTGTACCTCATCCCTTCCCCCCTTATTATTGTTATTCCCTCAGATTACAGAGATACATCCAGGGGCGGAGAGGTCATCCTAACCCTAACCCTTCCCCATCCCTCTCTCTTCTGTACCTCATCCCTTCCCACCATATTATTGTTATTACCTCAGATTACAGAAATACATCCAGGGGCGGAGAGGACATCCTAACCCTAACCCTTCCCCATCCCTCTCTCTTCTGTACCTCATCCCTTCCCACCATATTATTGTTATTCCCTCAGATTACAGAGATACATCCAGGGGCGGAGAGGACATCCTAACCCTTCCCCATCCCTCTCTCTTCTGTACCTCATCCCTTCCCACCATATTATTGTTATTACCTCAGATTACAGAGATACATCCAGGGGCGGAGAGGACATCCTAACCCTTCCCCATCCCTCTCTCTTCTGTACCTCATCCCTTCCCATTTTATTAGTTATTCCCTCAGATTACAGAGATACATCCAGGGGCGGAGAGGACATCCTAACCCTAAACCTTCCCCATCCCTCTCTCTTCTGTACCTCATCCCTTCCCACCTTAATATTGTTATTCCCTCAGATTACAGAGATACATCCAGGGGCGGAGAGGACATCCTAACCCTTCCCCATCCCTCTCTCTTCTGTACCTCATCCCTTCCCACCATATTATTGTTATTCCCTCAGATTACAGAGATACATCCAGGGGCGGAGAGGACATCCTAACCCTTCCCCATCCCTCTCTCTTCTGTACCTCATCCCTTCCCACCATATTATTGTTATTCCCTCAGATTACAGAGATACATCCAGGGGCGGAGAGGACATCCTAACCCTTCCCCATCCCTCTCTCTTCTGTACCTCATCCCTTCCTCTCTCTTCTGTACCTCATCCCTCTCTCTTCTGTACCTCATCCCTTCCTCTCTTCTGTACCTTATCCCTTCCCATCTTATTATTGTTATTCCCTCAGATTACAGAGATACATCCAGGGGCGGAGAGGACATCCTAACCCTTCCCCATCCCTCTCTCTTCTGTACCTCATCCCTTCCCACCTTATTATTGTTATTCCCTCAGATTACAGAGATACATCCAGGGGCGGAGAGGTCATTCTTACCCTTCCCCATCCCTCTCTCTTCTGTACCTCATCCCTTCCCACCTTATTATTGTTATTCCCTCAGATTACAGAGATACATCCAGGGGCGGAGAGGACATCCTAACCCTAACCCTTCCCCATCCCTCTCTCTTCTGTACCTCATCCCTTCCCACCTTATTATTGTTATTCCCTCAGATTACAGAGATACATCCAGGGGCGGAGAGGTCATCCTAACCCTTCCCCATCCCTCTCTCTTCTGTACCTCATCCCTTCCCACCATATTATTGTTATTACCTCAGATTACAGAGATACATCCAGGGGCGGAGAGGACATCCTAACCCTTCCCCATCCCTCTCTCTTCTGTACCTCATCCCTTCCCACCATATTATTGTTATTCCCTCAGATTACAGAGATACATCCAGGGGCGGAGAGGACATCCTAACCCTTCCCCATCCCTCTCTCTTCTGTACCTCATCCCTTTCCACCATATTATTGTTATTCCCTCAGATTACAGAGATACATCCAGGGGCGGAGAGGACATCCTAACCCTTCCCCATCCCTCTCTCTTCTGTACCTCATCCCTTCCCACCATATTATTGTTATTCCCTCAGATTACAGAGATACATCCAGGGGCGGAGAGGACATCCTAACCCTTCCCCATCCCTCTCTCTTCTGTACCTCATCCCTTCCCATCTTATTATTGTTATTCCCTCAGATTACAGAGATACATCCAGGGGAGGAGAGGACATCCTTACCCTAAACCTTCCCCATCCCTCTCTCTTCTGTACCTCATCCCTTCCCACCTTATTATTGTTATTCCCTCAGATTACAGAGATACATCCAGGGGCGGAGAGGACATCCTAACCATTCCCCATCCCTCTCTCTTCTGTACCTCATCCCTTCCCATCTTATTATTGTTATTCCCTCAGATTACAGAGATACATCCAGGGGCGGAGAGGAAATCCTAACCCTAACCCTTCCCCATCCCTCTCTCTTCTGTACCTCATCCCTTCCCACCTTATTATTGTTATTCCCTCAGATTACAGAGATACATCCAGGGGCGGAGAGGACATCCTAACCCTTCCCCATCCCTCTCTCTTCTGTACCTCATCCCTTCCCCCCTTATTATTGTTATTCCCTCAGATTACAGAGATACATCCAGGGGCGGAGAGGTCATCCTAACCCTAACCCTTCCCCATCCCTCTCTCTTCTGTACCTCATCCCTTCCCACCATATTATTGTTATTACCTCAGATTACAGAAATACATCCAGGGGCGGAGAGGACATCCTAACCCTTCCCCATCCCTCTCTCTTCTGTACCTCATCCCTTCCCACCATATTATTGTTATTCCCTCAGATTACAGAGATACATCCAGGGGCGGAGAGGACATCCTAACCCTTCCCCATCCCTCTCTCTTCTGTACCTCATCCCTTCCCACCATATTATTGTTATTACCTCAGATTACAGAGATACATCCAGGGGCGGAGAGGACATCCTAACCCTTCCCCATCCCTCTCTCTTCTGTACCTCATCCCTTCCCATTTTATTAGTTATTCCCTCAGATTACAGAGATACATCCAGGGGCGGAGAGGACATCCTAACCCTAAACCTTCCCCATCCCTCTCTCTTCTGTACCTCATCCCTTCCCACCTTATTATTGTTATTCCCTCAGATTACAGAGATACATCCAGGGGCGGAGAGGACATCCTAAACCTTCCCCATCCCTCTCTCTTCTGTACCTCATCTCTTCCCACCATATTATTGTTATTCCCTCAGATTACAGAGATACATCCAGGGGCGGAGAGGACATCCTAACCCTTCCCCATCCCTCTCTCTTCTGTACCTCATCCCTTCCCACCATATTATTGTTATTCCCTCAGATTACAGAGATACATCCAGGGGCGGAGAGGACATCCTAACCCTTCCCCATCCCTCTCTCTTCTGTACCTCATCCCTTCCTCTCTCTTCTGTACCTCATCCCTCTCTCTTCTGTACCTCATCCCTCTCTCTTCTGTACCTCATCCCTTCCTCTCTTCTGTACCTCATCCCTTCCCATCTTATTATTGTTATTCCCTCAGATTACAGAGATACATCCAGGGGCGGAGAGGACATCCTAACCCTTCCCCATCCCTCTCTCTTCTGTACCTCATCCCTTCCCACCTTATTATTGTTATTCCCTCAGATTACAGAGATACATCCAGGGGCGGAGAGGTCATTCTTACCCTTCCCCATCCCTCTCTCTTCTGTACCTCATCCCTTCCCACCTTATTATTGTTATTCCCTCAGATTACAGAGATACATCCAGGGGCGGAGAGGACATCCTAACCCTAACCCTTCCCCATCCCTCTCTCTTCTGTACCTCATCCCTTCCCACCTTATTATTGTTATTCCCTCAGATTACAGAGATACATCCAGGGGCGGAGAGGTCATCCTAACCCTTCCCCATCCCTCTCTCTTCTGTACCTCATCCCTTCCCACCATATTATTGTTATTACCTCAGATTACAGAGATACATCCAGGGGCGGAGAGGACATCCTAACCCTTCCCCATCCCTCTCTCTTCTGTACCTCATCCCTTCCCACCATATTATTGTTATTCCCTCAGATTACAGAGATACATCCAGGGGCGGAGAGGACATCCTAACCCTTCCCCATCCCTCTCTCTTCTGTACCTCATCCCTTCCCACCATATTATTGTTATTCCCTCAGATTACAGAGATACATCCAGGGGCGGAGAGGACATCCTAACCCTTCCCCATCCCTCTCTCTTCTGTACCTCATCCCTTCCCACCATATTATTGTTATTCCCTCAGATTACAGAGATACATCCAGGGGCGGAGAGGACATCCTAACCCTTCCCCATCCCTCTCTCTTCTGTACCTCATCCCTTCCCATCTTATTATTGTTATTCCCTCAGATTACAGAGATACATCCAGGGGAGGAGAGGACATCCTAACCCTAAACCTTCCCCATCCCTCTCTCTTCTGTACCTCATCCCTTCCCACCTTATTATTGTTATTCCCTCAGATTACAGAGATACATCCAGGGGCGGAGAGGACATCCTAACCCATCCCTATCCCTCTCTCTTCTGTACCTCATCCCTTGCCACCTTATTATTGTTATTCCCTCAGATTACAAAGATACATCCAGGGGCGGAGAGGACATCCTAACCCTTCCCCAGCCCTCTCTCTTCTGTACCTCATCCCTTGCCACCTTATTATTGTTATTCCCTCAGATTACAGAGATACATCCGGGGCGGAGAGGACATCCTAACCATTCCCCATCCCTCTCTCTTCTGTACCTCATCCCTTCCCATCTTATTATTGTTATTCCCTCAGATTACAGAGATACATCCAGGGGCGGAGAGGAAATCCTAACCCTAACCCTTCCCCATCCCTCTCTCTTCTGTACCTCATCCCTTCCCACCTTATTATTGTTATTCCCTCAGATTACAGAGATACATCCAGGGGCGGAGAGGACATCCTAACCCTTCCCCATCCCTCTCTCTTCTGTACCTCATCCCTTCCCACCATATTATTGTTATTCCCTCAGATTACAGAGATACATCCAGGGGCGGAGAGGACATCCTAACCCTTCCCCATCCCTCTCTCTTCTGTACCTCATCCCTTCCCATCTTATTATTGTTATTCCCTCAGATTACAGAGATACATCCAGGGGAGGAGAGGACATCCTTACCCTAAACCTTCCCCATCCCTCTCTCTTCTGTACCTCATCCCTTCCCACCTTATTATTGTTATTCCCTCAGATTACAGAGATACATCCAGGGGCGGAGAGGACATCCTAACCATTCCCCATCCCTCTCTCTTCTGTACCTCATCCCTTCCCATCTTATTATTGTTATTCCCTCAGATTACAGAGATACATCCAGGGGCGGAGAGGAAATCCTAACCCTAACCCTTCCCCATCCCTCTCTCTTCTGTACCTCATCCCTTCCCACCTTATTATTGTTATTCCCTCAGATTACAGAGATACATCCAGGGGCGGAGAGGACATCCTAACCCTTCCCCATCCCTCTCTCTTCTGTACCTCATCCCTTCCCACCATATTATTGTTATTACCTCAGATTACAGAAATACATCCAGGGGCGGAGAGGACATCCTAACCCTTCCCCATCCCTCTCTCTTCTGTACCTCATCCCTTCCCACCATATTATTGTTATTCCCTCAGATTACAGAGATACATCCAGGGGCGGAGAGGACATCCTAACCCTTCCCCATCCCTCTCTCTTCTGTACCTCATCCCTTCCCACCATATTATTGTTATTACCTCAGATTACAGAGATACATCCAGGGGCGGAGAGGACATCCTAACCCTTCCCCATCCCTCTCTCTTCTGTACCTCATCCCTTCCCATTTTATTAGTTATTCCCTCAGATTACAGAGATACATCCAGGGGCGGAGAGGACATCCTAACCCTAAACCTTCCCCATCCCTCTCTCTTCTGTACCTCATCCCTTCCCACCTTATTATTGTTATTCCCTCAGATTACAGAGATACATCCAGGGGCGGAGAGGACATCCTAACCCTTCCCCATCCCTCTCTCTTCTGTACCTCATCCCTTCCCACCATATTATTGTTATTCCCTCAGATTACAGAGATACATCCAGGGGCGGAGAGGACATCCTAACCCTTCCCCATCCCTCTCTCTTCTGTACCTCATCCCTTCCCACCATATTATTGTTATTCCCTCAGATTACAGAGATACATCCAGGGGCGGAGAGGACATCCTAACCCTTCCCCATCCCTCTCTCTTCTGTACCTCATCCCTTCCTCTCTCTTCTGTACCTCATCCCTCTCTCTTCTGTACCTCATCCCTCTCTCTTCTGTACCTCATCCCTTCCTCTCTTCTGTACCTCATCCCTTCCCATCTTATTATTGTTATTCCCTCAGATTACAGAGATACATCCAGGGGCGGAGAGGACATCCTAACCCTTCCCCATCCCTCTCTCTTCTGTACCTCATCCCTTCCCACCTTATTATTGTTATTCCCTCAGATTACAGAGATACATCCAGGGGCGGAGAGGTCATTCTTACCCTTCCCCATCCCTCTCTCTTCTGTACCTCATCCCTTCCCACCTTATTATTGTTATTCCCTCAGATTACAGAGATACATCCAGGGGCGGAGAGGACATCCTAACCCTAACCCTTCCCCATCCCTCTCTCTTCTGTACCTCATCCCTTCCCACCTTATTATTGTTATTCCCTCAGATTACAGAGATACATCCAGGGGCGGAGAGGTCATCCTAACCCTTCCCCATCCCTCTCTCTTCTGTACCTCATCCCTTCCCACCATATTATTGTTATTACCTCAGATTACAGAGATACATCCAGGGGCGGAGAGGACATCCTAACCCTTCCCCATCCCTCTCTCTTCTGTACCTCATCCCTTCCCACCATATTATTGTTATTCCCTCAGATTACAGAGATACATCCAGGGGCGGAGAGGACATCCTAACCCTTCCCCATCCCTCTCTCTTCTGTACCTCATCCCTTCCCACCATATTATTGTTATTCCCTCAGATTACAGAGATACATCCAGGGGCGGAGAGGACATCCTAACCCTTCCCCATCCCTCTCTCTTCTGTACCTCATCCCTTCCCACCATATTATTGTTATTCCCTCAGATTACAGAGATACATCCAGGGGCGGAGAGGACATCCTAACCCTTCCCCATCCCTCTCTCTTCTGTACCTCATCCCTTCCCATCTTATTATTGTTATTCCCTCAGATTACAGAGATACATCCAGGGGAGGAGAGGACATCCTAACCCTAAACCTTCCCCATCCCTCTCTCTTCTGTACCTCATCCCTTCCCACCTTATTATTGTTATTCCCTCAGATTACAGAGATACATCCAGGGGCGGAGAGGACATCCTAACCCATCCCTATCCCTCTCTCTTCTGTACCTCATCCCTTGCCACCTTATTATTGTTATTCCCTCAGATTACAAAGATACATCCAGGGGCGGAGAGGACATCCTAACCCTTCCCCAGCCCTCTCTCTTCTGTACCTCATCCCTTGCCACCTTATTATTGTTATTCCCTCAGATTACAGAGATACATCCGGGGCGGAGAGGACATCCTAACCATTCCCCATCCCTCTCTCTTCTGTACCTCATCCCTTCCCATCTTATTATTGTTATTCCCTCAGATTACAGAGATACATCCAGGGGCGGAGAGGAAATCCTAACCCTAACCCTTCCCCATCCCTCTCTCTTCTGTACCTCATCCCTTCCCACCTTATTATTGTTATTCCCTCAGATTACAGAGATACATCCAGGGGCGGAGAGGACATCCTAACCCTTCCCCATCCCTCTCTCTTCTGTACCTCATCCCTTCCCCCCTTATTATTGTTATTCCCTCAGATTACAGAGATACATCCAGGGGCGGAGAGGTCATCCTAACCCTAACCCTTCCCCATCCCTCTCTCTTCTGTACCTCATCCCTTCCCCCCTTATTATTGTTATTCCCTCAGATTACAGAGATACATCCAGGGGCGGAGAGGACATCCTAACCCTTCCCCATCCCTCTCTCTTCTGTACCTCATCCCTTCCCACCATATTATTGTTATTCCCTCAGATTACAGAGATACATCCAGGGGCGGAGAGGACATCCTAACCCTTCCCCATCCCTCTCTCTTCTGTACCTCATCCCTTCCCACCATATTATTGTTATTCCCTCAGATTACAGAGATACATCCAGGGGCGGAGAGGACATCCTAACCCTTCCCCATCCCTCTCTCTTCTGTACCTCATCCCTTCCCATCTTATTATTGTTATTCCCTCAGATTACAGAGATACATCCAGGGGAGGAGAGGACATCCTAACCCTAAACCTTCCCCATCCCTCTCTCTTCTGTACCTCATCCCTTCCCACCTTATTATTGTTATTCCCTCAGATTACAGAGATACATCCAGGGGCGGAGAGGACATCCTAACCCATCCCTATCCCTCTCTCTTCTGTACCTCATCCCTTGCCACCTTATTATTGTTATTCCCTCAGATTACAAAGATACATCCAGGGGCGGAGAGGACATCCTAACCCTTCCCCAGCCCTCTCTCTTCTGTACCTCATCCCTTGCCACCTTATTATTGTTATTCCCTCAGATTACAGAGATACATCCGGGGCGGAGAGGACATCCTAACCATTCCCCATCCCTCTCTCTTCTGTACCTCATCCCTTCCCATCTTATTATTGTTATTCCCTCAGATTACAGAGATACATCCAGGGGCGGAGAGGAAATCCTAACCCTAACCCTTCCCCATCCCTCTCTCTTCTGTACCTCATCCCTTCCCACCTTATTATTGTTATTCCCTCAGATTACAGAGATACATCCAGGGGCGGAGAGGACATCCTAACCCTTCCCCATCCCTCTCTCTTCTGTACCTCATCCCTTCCCCCCTCATTATTGTTATTCCCTCAGATTACAGAGATACATCCAGGGGCGGAGAGGTCATCCTAACCCTAACCCTTCCCCATCCCTCTCTCTTCTGTACCTCATCCCTTCCCACCATATTATTGTTATTACCTCAGATTACAGAAATACATCCAGGGGCGGAGAGGACATCCTAACCCTAACCCTTCCCCATCCCTCTCTCTTCTGTACCTCATCCCTTCCCACCATATTATTGTTATTCCCTCAGATTACAGAGATACATCCAGGGGCGGAGAGGACATCCTAACCCTTCCCCATCCCTCTCTCTTCTGTACCTCATCCCTTCCCACCATATTATTGTTATTACCTCAGATTACAGAGATACATCCAGGGGCGGAGAGGACATCCTAACCCTTCCCCATCCCTCTCTCTTCTGTACCTCATCCCTTCCCATTTTATTAGTTATTCCCTCAGATTACAGAGATACATCCAGGGGCGGAGAGGACATCCTAACCCTAAACCTTCCCCATCCCTCTCTCTTCTGTACCTCATCCCTTCCCACCTTATTATTGTTATTCCCTCAGATTACAGAGATACATCCAGGGGCGGAGAGGACATCCTAACCCTTCCCCATCCCTCTCTCTTCTGTACCTCATCCCTTCCCACCATATTATTGTTATTCCCTCAGATTACAGAGATACATCCAGGGGCGGAGAGGACATCCTAACCCTTCCCCATCCCTCTCTCTTCTGTACCTCATCCCTTCCCACCATATTATTGTTATTCCCTCAGATTACAGAGATACATCCAGGGGCGGAGAGGACATCCTAACCCTTCCCCATCCCTCTCTCTTCTGTACCTCATCCCTTCCTCTCTCTTCTGTACCTCATCCCTCTCTCTTCTGTACCTCATCCCTCTCTCTTCTGTACCTCATCCCTTCCTCTCTTCTGTACCTCATCCCTTCCCATCTTATTATTGTTATTCCCTCAGATTACAGAGATACATCCAGGGGCGGAGAGGACATCCTAACCCTTCCCCATCCCTCTCTCTTCTGTACCTCATCCCTTCCCACCTTATTATTGTTATTCCCTCAGATTACAGAGATACATCCAGGGGCGGAGAGGTCATTCTTACCCTTCCCCATCCCTCTCTCTTCTGTACCTCATCCCTTCCCACCTTATTATTGTTATTCCCTCAGATTACAGAGATACATCCAGGGGCGGAGAGGACATCCTAACCCTAACCCTTCCCCATCCCTCTCTCTTCTGTACCTCATCCCTTCCCACCTTATTATTGTTATTCCCTCAGATTACAGAGATACATCCAGGGGCGGAGAGGTCATCCTAACCCTTCCCCATCCCTCTCTCTTCTGTACCTCATCCCTTCCCACCATATTATTGTTATTACCTCAGATTACAGAGATACATCCAGGGGCGGAGAGGACATCCTAACCCTTCCCCATCCCTCTCTCTTCTGTACCTCATCCATTCCCACCATATTATTGTTATTCCCTCAGATTACAGAGATACATCCAGGGGCGGAGAGGACATCCTAACCCTTCCCCATCCCTCTCTCTTCTGTACCTCATCCCTTCCCACCATATTATTGTTATTCCCTCAGATTACAGAGATACATCCAGGGGCGGAGAGGACATCCTAACCCTTCCCCATCCCTCTCTCTTCTGTACCTCATCCCTTCCCACCATATTATTGTTATTCCCTCAGATTACAGAGATACATCCAGGGGCGGAGAGGACATCCTAACCCTTCCCCATCCCTCTCTCTTCTGTACCTCATCCCTTCCCATCTTATTATTGTTATTCCCTCAGATTACAGAGATACATCCAGGGGAGGAGAGGACATCCTAACCCTAAACCTTCCCCATCCCTCTCTCTTCTGTACCTCATCCCTTCCCACCTTATTATTGTTATTCCCTCAGATTACAGAGATACATCCAGGGGCGGAGAGGACATCCTAACCCTTCCCCATCCCTCTCTTTTCTGTACCTCATCCCTTCCCACCATATTATTGTTATTCCCTCAGATTACAGAGATACATCCAGGGGCGGAGAGGACATCCTAACCCTAAACCTTCCCCAGCCCTCTCTCTTCTGTACCTCATCCCTTCCCACCATATTATTGTTATTCCCTCAGATTACAGAGATACATCCAGGGGCGGAGAGGACATCCTGACCCTTCCCCATCCCTCTCTCTTCTGTACCTCATCCCTTCCCATCTTATTATTGTTATTCCCTCAGATTACAGAGATACATCCAGGGGCGGAGAGGACATCCTAACCCTTCCCCATCCCTCTCTCTTCTGTACCTCATCCCTTCCCACCATATTATTGTTATTCCCTCAGATTACAGAGATACATCCAGGGGCGGAGAGGACATCCTAACCCTTCCCCATCCCTCTCTCTTCTGTACCTCATCCCTTCCCATCTTATTATTGTTATTCCCTCAGATTACAGAAATACATCCAGGGGCGGAGACATCGGCCGCGGATCTCCAGTGACCGCCCCCACCCCCCGCTGAGCGGCCTATCACACGAGATGCGGATATCACGTGGAACGCGCACCACGTAACAGGCACCATCGCACGTGATCAGAGAAGCGGCTAAAAGGTAACTGTGTGCAGCGGCGGCGGGAGCTCATGTCAGTGTCTGTGTAATGGCGGGGGCTGAGTCTAGTGTGTGTAATGGCGGGGGCTGAGTCTAGTGTGTGTGAGCGGCGGGGGCTGAGTCTAGTGTGTGAGCGGCGGGGGCTGAGTCTAGTGTGTGAGCGGCGGGGGCTGAGTCTAGTGTGTTTGCGGCGGGGGCTGAGTCTAGTATGTAACGGCGGGGGCTGAGTCTAGTGTGTGAGCGGCGGGGGCTGAGTCTAGTGTGTGTGTAATGGCGGGGGCTGAGTCTAGTGTGTGTGTAATGGCGGGGGCTGAGTCTAGTGTGTGTGTAATGGCGGGGGCTGAGTCTAGTGTGTGTGTAATGGCGGGGGCTGAGTCTAGTGTGTGTGTAATGGCGGGGGCTGAGTCTAGTGTGTGTGTAATGGCGGGGGCTGAGTCTAGTGTGTGTGTAATGGCGGGGGCTGAGTCTAGTGTGTGTGTAATGGCGGGGGCTGAGTCTAGTGTGTGTGTAATGGCGGGGGCTGAGTCTAGTGTGTGTGTAATGGCGGGGGCTGAGTCTAGTGTGTGTGTAATGGCGGGGGCTGAGTCTAGTGTGTGTAATGGCGGGGGCTGAGTCTAGTGTGTGTAATGGCGGCGGGGGCTGAGTCTAGTGTGTGTAATGGCGGCGGGGGCTGAGTCTAGTGTGTGAGCGGCGGGGGCTGAGTCTAGTGTGTGTGTAATGGCGGGGGCTGAGTCTAGTGTGTGTGTAACGGCGGGGGCTGAGTCTAGTGTGTGTAATGGCGGCGGGGGCTGAGTCTAGTGTGTGAGCGGCGGGGGCTGAGTCTAGTGTGTGTGTAATGGCGGGGGCTGAGTTTAGTGTGTGTAATGGCGGGGGCTGAGTCTAGTGTGTGTAATGGCGGGGGCTGAGTCTAGTGTGTGTGTAATGGCGGGGGCTGAGTCTAGTGTGTGTAATGGCGGGGGCTGAGTCTAGTGTGTGTAATGGCGGCGGGGGCTGAGTCTAGTGTGTGTAATGGCGGCGGGGGCTGAGTCTAGTGTGTGTGTAATGGCGGGGGCTGAGTCTAGTGTGTGTGTGTAATGGCGGGGGCTGAGTCTAGTGTGTGTGTAATGGCGGGGGCTGAGTTTAGTGTGTGTAATGGCGGGGGCTGAGTCTAGTGTGTGTAATGGCGGGGGCTGAGTCTAGTGTGTGTGTAATGGCGGGGGCTGAGTCTAGTGTGTGTAATGGCGGGGGCTGAGTCTAGTGTGTGTAATGGCGGCGGGGGCTGAGTCTAGTGTGTGTAATGGCGGCGGGGGCTGAGTCTAGTGTGTGAGCGGCGGGGGCTGAGTCTAGTGTGTGTGTAATGGCGGGGGCTGAGTCTAGTGTGTGTGTAATGGCGGGGGCTGAGTCTAGTGTGTGTGTAATGGCGGGGGGCTGAGTCTAGTGTGTGTAATGGCGGGGGCTGAGTCTAGTGTGTGTAATGGCGGGGGCTGAGTCTAGTGTGTGTAATGGCGGGGGCTGAGTCTAGTGTGTGTAATGGCGGCGGGGGCTGAGTCTAGTGTGTGAGCGGCGGGGGCTGAGTCTAGTGTGTGTGTAATGGCGGGGGCTGAGTCTAGTGTGTGTGTAACGGCGGGGGCTGAGTCTAGTGTGTGTAATGGCGGCGGGGGCTGAGTCTAGTGTGTGAGCGGCGGGGGCTGAGTCTAGTGTGTGTGTAATGGCGGGGGCTGAGTCTAGTGTGTGTGTAATGGCGGGGGCTGAGTTTAGTGTGTGTAATGGCGGGGGCTGAGTCTAGTGTGTGTAATGGCGGGGGCTGAGTCTAGTGTGTGTGTAATGGCGGGGGCTGAGTCTAGTGTGTGTAATGGCGGGGGCTGAGTCTAGTGTGTGTAATGGCGGCGGGGGCTGAGTCTAGTGTGTGAGCGGCGGGGGCTGAGTCTAGTGTGTGTGTAATGGCGGGGGCTGAGTCTAGTGTGTGTGTAATGGCGGGGGCTGAGTCTAGTGTGTGTGTAATGGTGGGGGCTGAGTCTAGTGTGTGTAATGGCGGGGGCTGAGTCTAGTGTGTGTAATGGCGGGGGCTGAGTCTAGTGTGTGTAATGGCGGGGGCTGAGTCTAGTGTGTGTAATGGCGGGGGCTGAGTCTAGTGTGTGTAATGGCGGCGGGGGCTGAGTCTAGTGTGTGAGCGGCGGGGGCTGAGTCTAGTGTGTGTGTAATGGCGGGGGCTGAGTCTAGTGTGTGTGTAATGGCGGGGGCTGAGTCTAGTGTGTGTGTAATGGCGGGGGCTGAGTCTAGTGTGTGTAATGGCGGGGGCTGAGTCTAGTGTGTGTAATGGCGGGGGCTGAGTCTAGTGTGTGTAATGGCGGGGGCTGAGTCTAGTGTGTGTAATGGCGGCGGGGGCTGAGTCTAGTGTGTGAGCGGCGGGGGCTGAGTCTAGTGTGTGTAATGGCGGCGGGGGCTGAGTCTAGTGTGTGAGCGGCGTGGGCTGAGTCTAGTGTGTGTGTAATGGCGGGGGCTGAGTCTAGTGTGTGTGTAATGGCGGGGGCTGAGTCTAGTGTGTGTAATGGCGGGGGCTGAGTCTAGTGTGTGTAATGGCGGGGGCTGAGTCTAGTGTGTGTAATGGCGGGGGCTGAGTCTAGTGTGTGTAATGGCGGCGGGGGCTGAGTCTAGTGTGTGAGCGGCGGGGGCTGAGTCTAGTGTGTGTAATGGCGGCGGGGGCTGAGTCTAGTGTGTGAGCGGCGGGGGTTGAGTCTAGTGTGTGTGTAATGGCGGGGGCTGAGTCTAGTGTGTGTGTAATGGCGGGGGCTGAGTCTAGTGTGTGTAATGGCGGGGGCTGAGTCTAGTGTGTGTAATGGCGGCGGGGGCTGAGTCTAGTGTGTGTAATGGCGGCGGGGGCTGAGTCTAGTGTGTGAGCGGCGGGGGCTGAGTCTAGTGTGTGTGTAATGGCGGGGGCTGAGTCTAGTGTGTGTGTAATGGCGGGGGCTGAGTCTAGTGTGTGTGTAATGGCGGGGGCTGAGTCTAGTGTGTGTAATGGCGGGGGCTGAGTCTAGTGTGTGTAATGGCGGGGGCTGAGTCTAGTGTGTGTGTAATGGCGGGGGCTGAGTCTAGTGTGTGTGTAATGGCGGGGGCTGAGTCTAGTGTGTGTAATGGCGGCGGGGGCTGAGTCTAGTGTGTGTAATGGCGGCGGGGGCTGAGTCTAGTGTGTGTAATGGCGGCGGGGGCTGAGTCTAGTGTGTGTAATGGCGGCGGGGGCTGAGTCTAGTGTGTGAGCGGCGGGGGCTGAGTCTAGTGTGTGAGCGGCGGGGGCTGAGTCTAGTGTGTGAGCGGCGGGGGCTGAGTCTAGTGTGTAACGGCGGGGTCTGTGTCTAGTGTGTAACGGCGGGGTCTGTGTCTAGTGTGTAACGGCGGGGGCTGTGTCTAGTGTGTGAGCGGCGGGGGCTGTGTCTAGTGTGTAACGGCGGGGGCTGAGTCTAGTGTGTAACGGCGGGGGCTGAGTCTAGTGTGTAACGGCGGGGGCTGAGTCTAGTGTGTAACGGCGGGGGCTGAGTCTAGTGTGTAACGGCGGGGGCTGAGTCTAGTGTGTAACGGCGGGGGCTGAGTCTAGTGTGTAACGGCGGGGGCTGTGTCTAGTGTGTGAGCGGCGGGGGCTGAGTCTAGTGTGTGAGCGGCGGGGGCTGAGTCTAGTGTGTGTAATGGCGGGGGCTGAGTCTAGTGTGTGTAGCGGCGGGGGCTGAGTCTAGTGTGTGTAACGGCGGGGGCTGTGTCTAGTGTGTGTAACGGCGGGGGCTGAGTCTAGTGTGTGTAGCGGCGGGGGCTGAGTCTAGTGTGTGTAGCGGCGGGGGCTGAGTCTAGTGTGTGTAGCGGCGGGGGCTGAGTCTAGTGTGTGTAGCGGCGGGGGCTGAGTCTAGTGTGTGTAGCGGCGGGGGCTGAGTCTAGTGTGTGTAGCGGCGGGGGCTGAGTCTAGTGTGTGTAGCGGCGGGGGCTGAGTCTAGTGTGTGTAGCGGCGGGGGCAGAGTCTAGTGTGTGTAGCGGCGGGGGCTGAGTCTAGTGTGTGTAGCGGCGGGGGCTGAGTCTAGTGTGTAACGGCGGGGGCTGAGTCTAGTGTGTAATGGCGGCGGGGGCTTAGTCTAGTGTGTGTGTAAGTGCGGGGGGAGCTCATGTCAGTGTCTGTGTGAGCGGCGGGGGCTGATTCGGCCGTATCACGTGTGATGTGATGCGGCCGCCTGTGCGCTCCCCGCGCTGCATGTTGTCAGCCCCAGCTGTCACCAGTTCACTGCTTAATGTCCTAACCAAGACTTTATATCATCCAGGGAGACGAAGCTGATACGAGTCAGAGTTGTAGTAATCATATCCTTGTGTTCTCCAGACTACATGGAAGACATTGAGATCTTTGAATCCCTGAGAAACCTCCCCATGGCCGGTACCTGATTCTCCAGCTGCGTCCTGAGATGTCCGGATTCTCCGGCCTGGAACCTTTACATCTTAGCAGGAATGATATTACCGCAGTTGTCAGCGACAGCTCCCTGGACCCGTCCCAAGATCTTCTCCCTGGACCCGTCCCAAGATCTTCTCCCTGGACCCGTCCCAAGATCTTCTCCCTGGACCCGTCCCAAGATCTTCTCCCTGGACCCGTCCCAAGATCTCCTCCCTGGACCCGTCCCAAGATCTCCTCCCTGGACCCGTCCCAAGATCTCCTCCCTGGACCCGTCCCAAGATCTCCTCCCTGGACCCGTCCCAAGATCTCCTCCCTGGACCCGTCCCAAGATCTCCTCCCTGGACCCGTCCCAAGATCTCCTCCCTGGACCCGTCCCAAGATCTCCTCCCTGGACCCGTCCCAAGATCTCCTCCCTGGACTCGTCCCAAGATCTCCTCCCTGGACCCGTCCCAAGATCTCCTCCCTGGACCCGTCCCAAGATCTCTCTGGACCTGTCTTCTAATAAACTCTTCTCGCTTCAATGCAGCCGCTGGAACCCCTGAACGGGACCGTGAGACTGGGAGGGAACCCCTGGAACTGTTCCTGCACACATAGGGGGTCATTCTCTTGTTACAAGGTAATACCCTGTTTATCACACTTTACTATTTATCAATGTACAGACTAGTATGGTCATTTGCTGCAAGATGCATTGATAACTAAATATAACATAAATGTGGCTCATTTTACATGTACATACAGATTCTGTCTTGGGTGGAATATTAAGTGAGATTCAAGGGCTGGAAATTAATGGTGGTCTTCTAGCTGTTGGCTTTTTTCTCTTGTTTATGCTTCCTACAATGCTGGTGGCGAGATGTGTAAGAGATGTAGATCAGTATTAAGCCAATACCTATAGCCACATGGCAGGGTTTTAAGAATTTTTTTATATGTATATAAATACACTAACTAGGTATGATCTCTGAAGATGAGGGGCTTAGGACTAAAGTGGAGGGGACCCCTTGCATAGACATAGGGCCTGCACTGCTACATTGGAAGTACATGCAGGCATGTGGCAAGGAATGCCTCCATGACTTTTGGTCACACAGTATGGCAACAGTTTACCATGCAGGAGGTTCATGGTTCAAATCTTGGCCAGGAAAAGAATTAAAATTTTATGTAAATAATGCATGTAGCTAAATGTGTGTGTATGGTTAAGGGTTAGGGCAGGGGTCGGCAACCCCCGGCACGCGGGCCCGAGTCCTGGCTCGGCATCCGACTGTTCTAAATGACAGCCGGAGAAGAGCTGAACTGCTGCACAGTTCCTCCCAAGCACCTTTGTGGGCAACTGTGGCATAGTATGTGTTTCTGTGGGCAACTGTGGCATAGTATGTGTTTCTGTGGGCAACTGTGGCATACTATGTGTTTCTGTGGGCAACTGTGGCATACTATGTGTTTCTGTGGGCAACTGTGGCATACTATGTGTTTCTGTGGGCAACTGTGGCATACTATGTGTTTCTGTGGGCAACTGTGGCATAAGATGAATTGGGGACACAATTATGAGGTATGATGTGACCTGGGGCACTACTGTGCGGCATAACATTTACTTTTTGCTGGTCCCTTACTGTTAATATGATATTGGCCTCATAAAATGATATATATATATATATATATATATATATATTTATTAGTATGCCACAGTTGCCCACAGAAACGCATAGTATGTGAGAAATGCAAGTTTTTACTGATATTTCTGCATTGATATGGCGTATATATGTTAATGTGCGTATTGTCACTAACCAATAACGATTGTCGAACCTCGATTTTGTGTTTCCAAAGCACAAAGATTTATTCGCAATAAGTGGAAAAATATGCTCAAGCGAAGTAATAGTAAATACAGCCGTTACTTATCGCAGGTGCTCTGGATCCAGTGCAGTCATTCAATCCTGAAGTCTGGGGACAAGATGTCTGCACTCTGGATCACAAGCTGCTGCTTATATACACAATCAAATACAGTAATACAATGAAGATGGTATGGCTTGCATCTATTGGTCCGGGTCTCAGGAATGTCCAAGGGGTCATCAATCATTGGCTGGTTCATCCTAAGGAATCCAAAGGAGGGGGTCATCTCTGCAGGGGGTATGCTCTGCTCTTCCCGCCAGGATTCCTTAGTCTTAAGTAGTTCATAATTCCCTATCATTCATAACTTGCGTATGCACTCTGCGATTCCCTCGCAGAGTGAACCAAACAGTAGGATATGTAACAAGGTTCATTATGATACCACTCATGATGTTATTCCTTTAACCCGTTCCGTGTATTTCACTAATATGTATGTAACTCTGATATAACATATAAATACTACTATATTTCGACATAACTGACTATGTGTTGCAACTACCATTAATGTGTACTATTTTATAAGTATGCGTGTTTGTGCGAATGTATGGTAAAAGACCAATTACTGTTGCTGCCACGTGTAGTGGATGCGTACGCCCTTTCACGCCGTAGCGTGCCCTTGTACGTCGATGCGTACCGTACGCATCTTTTCAGACAAAGACAACCAAGTTTGCTAGACTTTAATTGAAATGACTTTATCCAATTTACTGACTTCGACATATAATACAGCTGTCATTCCACAGTAATCGTCCGTCATTCCACGATATGAGACTTGTGGGGTACATGTGTGGGGGAACGCATATGCAAAGGGAAAGGGATTATTGTGTGGGATTAGGGGATGTCTGAGAAATAGGGCTGTTTTTTTGGGAGAAATGCAAGTTTTTACTGATATTTCTGCATTGACATGGCGTATAATACAGCTGTCATTCCACAGTAATCGTCCGTCATTCCACGATATGAGACTTGTGTGGTGGGGTACAGGTGTGGACGAACGCATATGCAAAGGGAAAGGGATTATTGTGTGGGATTAGGGGATATGGGAGAAATAGGGGTGTTTTTTGGGAGAAATGCAAGTTTTTACTGATATTTCTGCATTGATATGGCGTATAAAACTGCGGTTATTCCACAGTAATCGTCCGTCTTTCCACGTTATGAGACTTGTGTGGTGGGGTACAGGTGTGGGGGAGCGCATATGCAAACGTATTAGTGTGTGGGATTAGGGGTAATGGGAGAAATGCAAGTCTTTACTGATATTTCTGTATTGATATGGCGTATAAAACCGCTGTCATTCCACAGTAATCGTCCGTCATTCCACGTTATGAGACTTGTGGGCTACAGGTGTGGGGGAGCGCATATGCAAAGGGAAAGGGATTAGGGGATATGGGAGAAATAGGGGCGTTTTTTTGGGAGAAATGCAAGTCTTTTCTGATATTTCTGCATTGATATGGCGTATAAAACTGCTGTCATTCCACAGTAATCGTCCGTCATTCCACGTTATGAGACTTGTGTGGTAGGCTACAGGTGTGGGGGAGCGCAGATGCAAAGGGAAAGGGATTGGGGGATATGGGAGAAATAGGGGCGGTTTTTTTGGAGAAATGCAAGGTTTTACTGATATTTCTGCATTGATATGGCGTATAAAACAGCTCATTACACAGTAATCGTCCGTCATTCCACGCCAAGACTTGTGTGGTGGGGGAGCGCATATGCAAAGGGAAAGGGATTAGGGGATGTGGGAGAAATAGGGGTGTTTTTTTTGGGAGAAATGCAAGTTTTTACTGATATTTCTGCATTGATATGGCGTATAATACAGCTGTCATTCCACAGTAATCGTCCGTCATTCCACGTTATGAGACTTGTGTGGTGGGGTACAGGTGTGGACGAACGCATATGCAAAGGGATTGGTGTGTGGGATTAGGGGATATGGGAGAAATAGGGGTGTTTTCTGGGAGAAATGCAAGTCTTTACTGATATTTCTGTATTGATATGGCGTATAATACAGCTGTCATTACACAGTAATCGTCCGTCATTCCACGTTATGAGACTTGTGGGCTACAGGTGTGGGGGAGCGCATATGCAAAGGGAAAGGGATTAGGGGATATGGGAGAAATAGGGGCGTTTTTTTGGGAGAAATGCAAGGTTTTACTGATATTTCTGCATTGATATGGCGTATAATACAGCTGTCATTACACAGTAATCGTCCGTCATTCCACGTTATGAGACTTGTGTGGTGGGGGAGCGCATATGGAAAGGGATTAGTGTGTGGGATTAGGGGATGTTGGAGAAATAGGGGTGTTTTTTTTGGGAGAAATGCAAGTTTTTAATGATATTTCTGTATTGATATGGCGTATAATACAGCTGTCATTCCACAGTAATCGTCCGTCATTCCACGTTATGAGACTTGTGTGGTGGGGTACAGGTGTGGACGAACGCATATGCAAAGGGATTGGTGTGTGGGATTAGGGGATATGGGAGAAATAGGGGTGTTTTCTGGGACAAATGCAATTTTTACTGATATTTCTGCATTGATATGGCGTATAAAACTGCTGTCATTCCACAGTAATCATCCGTCATTCCACGTTATGAGACTTGTGTGGTGGGGTACAGGTGTGGGGGAGCGCATATGCAAAGGGAAAAGGATTAGTGTGTGGGATTAGGGGATGTTGGAGAAATAGGGGTGTTTTTTTGGGAGAAATGCAAGGTTTTACTGATATTTCTGCATTGATATGGCGTATAAAACTGCTGTCATTCCACAGTAAAAGTCCGTCATTCCACGCCAAGACTTGTGTGGTGGGGTACAGGTGTGGGGGAGCGCATATGCAAACGTATTAGTGTGTGGGATTAGGGGATTTGGAAGAAATGCAAGTTTTTACTGATATTTCTGCATTGATATGGCGTATAAAACAGCTGTCATTCCACAGTAATCGTCCGTCATTCCACGTTATGAGACTTGTGTGGTGGGGGAGCGCATATGCAAACGTATTAGTGTGTGGGATTAGGGGTAATGGGAGAAATGCAAGTCTTTACTGATATTTCTGCATTGATATGGCGTATAATACAGCTGTCATTTCACGCCGAGACTTGTGTGGTGGGGTACAGGTGTGGGGGAGCGCATATGCAAACGTATTAGTGTGTGGGATTAAGGGTAATGGGAAAAATGCAAGTCTTTACTGATATTTCTGCATTGATATGGCGTATAAAACTGCGGTTATTCCACAGTAATCGTCCGTCTTTCCACGTTATGAGATTTGTGTGGTGGGGTACAGGTGTGGGGGAGCGCATATGCAAACGTATTAGTGTGTGGGATTAGGGGTAATGGGAGAAATGCAAGTTTTTACTGATATTTCTTCATTGATATGGCGTATAATACAGCTCTCATTCCAGAGTAATCGTCCGTCATTCCACGTTATGGGACTTGTGGTGGGGTACAGGTGTGGGGGAGCGCATATGCAAACGTATTAGTGTGTGGGATTAGGGGTGTGGGAGAAATAGGGGTGCTTTTTTGGGAAAAATGCAAGTCTTTAGTGATATTTCTGCATTGATATGGCGTATAAAACAGCTGTCATTCCACAGTAATCGTCCGTCATTCCACGCCAAGACTTGTGTGGTGGGGTACAGGTGTGGGGGAGCGCATATGCAAACGTATTAGTGTGTGGGATTAAGGGTAATGGGAAAAATGCAAGTCTTTACTGATATTTCTGCATTGATATGGCGTATAATACAACTGTCATTCCACAGTAATCGTCCATCATTCCACGTTATGAGAGTTGTGTGGTGGGGTACAGGTGTGGGGGAGCGCATATGCAAACGTATTAGTGTGTGGGATTAGGGGTAATGGGAGAAATGCAAGTCTTTACTGATATTTCTGCATTGATATGGCGTATAAAACAGCTGTCATTCCACAGTAATCGTCCGTCATTCCACGTTATGAGACTTGTGTGGTGGGGGAGCGCATATGGAAAGGGATTAGTGTGTGGGATTAGGGGATGTTGGAGAATTAGGGGTGTTTTTTTGGGAGAAATGCAAGTTTTTAATGATATTTCTGTATTGATATGGCGTATAATACAGCTGTCATTCCACAGTAATCGTCCGTCATTCCATGTTATGAGACTTGTATGGTGGGGGAGCGCATATGCAAACGTATTAGTGTGTGGGATTAGGGGTAATGGGAGAAATGCAAGTCTTTTCTGATATTTCTGCATTGATATGGCGTATAAAACAGCTGTCATTCCACAGTAATCGTCCGTCATTCCACGTTATGAGAGTTGTGTGGTGGGGTACAGGTGTGGGGGAGCGCATATGGAAAGTTATTAGTGTGTGGGATTAGGGGATGTTGGAGAAATAGGGGTGTTTTTTTGGGAGAAATGCAAGTTTTACTGATATTTCTGCATTGATATGGCGTATAAAACTGCTGTCATTCCACAGTAATCGTCCGTCATTCCACGCCAAGACTTGTGTGGTGGGGTACAGGTGTGGGGGAGCGCATATGCAAAGGGAAAGGGATTAGTGTTTGGGATTAGGGGATGTTGGAGAAATAGGGGTGTTTTTTTTGGAGAAATGCAAGGTTTTACTGATATTTCTGCATTGATATGGCGTATAAAACTGCTGTCATTCCACAGTAATCGTCCGTCATTCCACGCCAAGACTTGTGTGGTGGGGTACAGGTGTGGGGGAGCGCATATGCAAAGGGAAAGGGATTAGGGGATGTGGGAGAAATAGGGGTGTTTTTTTGGGAGAAATGCAAGTTTTTACTGATATTTTTGCATTGATATGGCGTATAAAACAGCTGTCATTCCACAGTAATCGTCCGTCATTCCACGTAATGAGACTTGTGTGGTGGGGTACAGGTGTGGGGGAGCGCTTATGGAAAGGGATTAGTGTGTGGGATTAGGGGATGTTGGAGAAATAGGGGTGTTTTTTTTGGGAGAAATGCAAGGTTTTACTGATATTTCTGCATTGATATGGCTTATAAAACTGCTGTCATTCCACAGTAATCGTCCGTCATTCCACGCCAAGACTTGTGTGGTGGGGTACAGGTGTGGGGGAGCGCATATGCAAAGGGAAAGGGATTAGTGTTTGGGATTAGGGGATGTTGGAGAAATAGGGGTTCTTTTTTTGGAGAAATGCAAGGTTTTACTGATATTTCTGCATTGATATGGCGTATAAAACTGCTGTCCTTCCACAGTAATCGTCCGTCATTCCACGTTATGAGACTTGTGTGGTGGGGTACAGGTGTGGGGGAGCGCATATGCAAAGGGAAAGGGATTAGTGTTTGGGATTAGGGGATGTTGGAGAAATAGGGGTGTTTTTTTTGGAGAAATGCAAGGTTTTACTGATATTTCTGCATTGATATGGCGTATAAAACTGCTGTCCTTCCACAGTAATCGTCCGTCATTCCACGTAATGAGACTTGTGTGGTGGGGTACAGGTGTGGGGGAGCGCATATGCAAACGTATTAGTGTGTGGGATTAGGGGATGTTGGAGAAATAGGGGTGTTTTTTTGGGAGAAATGCAAGTTTTTACTGATATTTCTGCATTGATATGGAGTATAATACAGCTGTCCTTCCACAGTAATCGTCCGTCATTCCACGTTATGAGACTTGTGTGGTGGGGGAGCGCATATGCAAACGTATTAGTGTGTGGGATTAGGAGTGTGGGAGAAATAGGGGTGTTTTTTTGGGAGAAATGCAAGTTTTTACTGATATTTCTTCATTGATATGGCGTATAATACAGCTCTCATTCCAGAGTAATCGTCCGTCATTCCACGTTATTGGACTTGTGGTGGGGTACAGGTGTGGGGGAGCGCATATGCAAACGTATTAGTGTGTGGGATTAGGGGTGTGGGAGAAATAGGGGTGCTTTTTTGGGAGAAATGCAAGTTTTTACTGCTATTTCTTCATTGATATGGCGTATAAAACAGCTGTCCTTCCACAGTAATCGTCCGTCATTCCACGTTATGAGACTTGTGTGGTGGGGTACAGGTGTGGGGGAGCGCATATGTGAAGATGTCACCGGTGCCCGAGAAGCGGGCGAAGATGCCCTTTGCCGCCGTGTCCCTGGAGGGACAGAGGATGCCCCTGGTTCCTGTGCCCAGCAAGAGGGTGAAGAAAGAAGCAAGAACTTACTTACCCATCCAGCGGCGGTAAGTATGCGTTCTTTTCCCCAGGTTCTGGCAGCGGAGGAAGGATGAGCCAATCAGCGGCCAGATACGCGAGCCAATCGCGGCTCGCGCCGGCTGATGACGTCACGCCGGTCGACTATATAAGTCGCCGGGTGGCGCTATTTGGCAGAAGAGTCTGCGGCGGAGAGAGAAGGACGTCGTGGGACGTCCGGAGCGGCGAGTCAAGAACAGAAGCAGCGGAGTTCGTCGGCGGGGAGCCCTTGTAAGGGCTAAGAGCGCCCCCGCCTCAGAAGCAGCAGCGGACCCAGCACCAAACAGGAGAAGAGGCGCCGCCGGCTGGATGGTCTGGAAGACCCGGAGAAAGAAGGCATTAGACGGCGTGGCAAGTTGAGATTCCTGCGCAGAGCAGGTAAGTAGCCTCAACAATAAGTCGGGCACAAGGCCCGTGGGGACAGTAAATTAGGGGCACAAGGCCCAGGGACTTGGGCACTAGGCCCCTATGAGTTAGTGGGCCAGTAGGCCACAATATTGTTGATAAAGGGGACAGGCTCCTGTAGCAACCGGCTGGTTGGCTAGCAGCGGTGTGCTCTGGTGAGTATCGTGCAAAGTACTGTATACTGTATTTATTCTGTCTGTGCGGCGAGTATTGTTTATATTACGGTATTTTGGGGTGTGCTACATAACTGTGTCCAGGGGCAAGACGTCAGGCCCCCATTAAAGGTAGGCTCTTGTTCCCTGTGTTTTCCTGTACTAACCCGTGCTGTGGGGACAAGTGTAGTTACCAGCGTACACATAGTCAGGGAAGAACACACGTAGTTTTCCCGTCCCTTAGGTCCCTGGGGTCGCACTGGTTTCCAGAGGGGGTGACTGAGTGAGTCAGTGGCAGTGACGCACAGCTCAACGCAGTTCCAGGGGCGTCCCGTGGTTCAGGTTGAGTGTCCCAGTCCTCAGTTCCGTACAGGTTCCCTGGCGGTTCCGGAGTGGGACACGTGTTCGATACCCGGGTGCAGGCAGTCGGGCGATTCAGTTCGATCGGCTGTTCCGGTCGGCAGTCTGTACGCGGGTTAGTGGGCTGTTCCAGTGAGCCTCAGTCGGGCCTGGTGCAGCCGGTCCTTAGGATCCGTGGGTGACCCCATAGCAAGAAGGCAGCTTCTTGGTACGGCCTGGGTGAGGGGGTTAGGAACCGCCCTCCGGTTTAGTCCGTGAACACCGGCTGGTGTTCCCCGTAGTGTGTAGTGAGCAGTTCCGTTAGTGCACCACACCTAGGTAGTCATAGTTGTTTGACTTAGTTGCGTTGCCGACCATTAGAGCGTTTTTAGGGTCGGGTCGCTGTTGTAGTCAGTTTAGTTTTGTGGGTGCCCATCTTAGTCTCACTGAGAGCGCAGAGGGAGTCTGTGTGTTCCTTGTCATCCGCAGGTGTCGGGGAGGTGCAGGAGAACCGGATCGGAAGTGGGAGTGTCCCGGTGAGTATCACGCTCGATTCCCCCTTTCGGTTAGGCCCTCACCGGCAGGTGTGCGAGGTACTTGAGGCGGGACTAGTCCTGGTCTCAAGTGCCTGTAGTCCCCCGTGCCTTGGCAAGAGCAAAGTGAGGAGGCGGCAAGGGAGCTTGGACTGAGAGTGTCCTTGTTCATTGCCGTATTCTCGGACAGCCCTTACCTGGTAGGCACGGCCGTAATCTCTGTCTCTTTCTTAGAGGGACGTGGTTGGAGGTGACAAGGGTTGCGGCTTCGGATCTGCTGGGATCGGGTCGCAGCTGGGATATCGGAGGCGGACTGGAGGTGACCATCGTTTACAGGGTAAGTTCTTTTGTGTTGCGTCTGTCCTGTTCCCCGCAGGCGCTACACATGTGCAAAGGGAAAGGGTTTAGTGTGTGAGATTAGGGGATATGGGAGAAATGCAAGTTTTTACTGATATTTCTGCATTGATATGGCATATAAAACAGCTGTCATTCCACAGTAATCGTCCGTCATTCCACGTTATGAGACTTGTGGGCTACAGGTGTGGGGGAGCGCATATGCAAAGGGAAAGGGATTAGGGGATATGGGAGAAATAGGGGCGTTTTTTTGGGAGAAATGCAAGGTTTTACTGATATTTCTGCATTGATATGGCGTATAATACAGCTGTCATTTCACAGTAATCGTCCGTCATTCCACGTTATGAGACTTGTGTGGTGGGGGAGCGCATATGGAAAGGGATTAGTGTGTGGGATTAGGGGATGTGGGAGAAATAGGGGTGTTTTTTTGGGAGAAATGCAAGGTTTTACTGATATTTCTGCATTGATATGGCGTATAATACAGCTGTCATTCCACAGTAATCGTCCGTCATTCCACGTTATGAAACTTGTGTGGTGGGGTACAGGTGTGGGGGAGTGCATATGCAAAGGGAAAGGGATTAGTGTGTCGGATTAGGGGATGTTTGAGAAATAGGGGTGTTTTTTTGGGAGAAAAGCAAGTTTTTACTGATATTTCTTCATTGATATGGCGTATAATACAGCTCTCATTCCAGAGTAATCGTCCGTCATTCCACGTTATGGGACTTGTGGTGGGGTACAGGTGTGGGGGAGTGCATATGGAAAGGGATTAGGGGATGTGGGAGAAATAGGGGTGTTTTTTTGGGAGAAATGCAAGTTTTTACTGATATTTCTGCATTGATATGGCGTATAATACAGCTGTCATTCCACGCCGAGACTTGTGTGGTGGGGTACAGGTGTGGGGGAGCGCATATGCAAAGGGAAAGGGATTAGTGTTTGGTATTAAGGGATATGGGAGAAATGCAAGGTTTTACTGATATTTCTGCATTGATATGGCGTATAATACAGCTGTCATTTCACAGTAATCGTCCGTCATTCCACGTTATGAGACTTGTGGTGTGGAGTACAGGTGTGGGGGAGCGCATATGCAAACGTATTAGTGTGTGGGATTAAGGGTAATGGGAAAAATGCAAGTCTTTACTGATATTTCTGCATTGATATGGCGTATAAAACAGCTGTCATTCCACAGTAATCGTCCGTCATTCCACGCTAAGACTTGTGTGGTGGGGTACAGGTGTGGGGGAGCGCATATGCAAACGTATTAGTGTGTGGGATTAGGGGATGTTGGAGAAATAGGGGTGTTTTTTTGGGAGAAATGCAAGTTTTTACTGATATTTCTGCATTGATATGGAGTATAATACAGCTGTCATTCCACAGTAATCGTCCGTCATTCCACGTTATGATACTTGTGTGGTGGGGGAGCGCATATGCAAACGTATTAGTGTGTGGGATTAGGGGTAATGGGAGAAATAGGGGTGTTTTTTTGGGAGAAATGCAAGTCTTTACTGATATTTCTGCATTGACGTGGCATATAAAACAGCTCATTCCACAGTAATCGTCCGTCTTTCCACGTTATGAGACTTGTGTGGTGGGGTACATGTGTGGGGGAGCGCATATGCAAAGGGAAAGGGATTATTGTGTGGGATTAGGGGATGCCAGGGAAATAGGGGAGTTTTTTTGGGAAAAATGCAAGTCTTTACTGATATTTCTGCATTGATATGGCGTATAAAACAGCTGTCATTCCACAGTAATCGTCCGTCATTCCACGCCAAGACTTGTGTGGTGGGGTACAGGTGTGGGGGAGCGCATATGCAAACGTATTAGTGTGTGGGATTAGGGGATATGGGAGAAATGCAAGTTTTTACTGATATTTCTGCATTGATATGGCGTATAATACAGCTGTCATTCCACAGTAATCGTCCATCATTCCACGTTATGAGAGTTGTGTGGTGGGGTACAGGTGTGGGGGAGCGCATATGCAAACGTATTAGTGTGTGGGATTAGGGGTAATGGGAGAAATGCAAGTCTTTACTGATATTTCTGCATTGATATGGCGTATAATACAGCTGTCATTCCACAGTAATCGTCCGTCATTCCACGTTATGAGACTTGTGTGGTGGGGGAGCGCATATATGGAAAGGGATTAGTGTGTGGGATTAGGGGATGTTGGAGAAATAGGGGTGTTTTTTTGGGAGAAATGCAATTTTTACTGATATTTCTGCATTGATATGGCGTATAAAACTGCTGTCATTCCACAGTAATCGTCCGTCATTCCTCGCCAAGGCTTGTGTGGTGGGGTACAGGTGTGGACGAACGCATATGCAAAGGGATTGGTGTGTGGGATTAGGGGATATGAGAGAAATAGGGGTGTTTTCTGGGACAAATGGAATTTTTACTGATATTTCTGCATTGATATGGCGTATAATACAGCTGTCATTCCACAGTAATCGTCCGTCATTCCACGTTATGAGACTTGTGTGGTGGGGTACAGGTGTGGGGGAGCGCATATGCAAACGTATTAGTGTGTGGGATTAGGGCATGTTGGAGAAATAGGGGTGTTTTTTTGGGAGAAATGCAAGATTTTACTGATATTTCTGCATTGATATGACGTATAATTCAGCTGTCATTCCACAGTAATCGTCCGTCATTCCACGTTATGAGAGTTGTGTGGTGGGGTAGAGGTGTGGACGAGCGCATATGGAAAGGGATTAGTGTGTGGGATTAGGAGATGTTGGAGAAATAGGGGTGTTTTTTTGGGAGAAATGCAAGATTTTACTGATATTTCTGCATTGATATGGCGTATAAAACAGCTGTCATTCCACAGTAATCGTCCGTCATTCCACGTTATGAGAGTTGTGTGGTGGGGTACAGGTGTGGGGGAGCGCATATGCAAATTGAAAGGGATTAGTGTTTGGGATTAGGGGATGTTGGAGAAATAGGGGTGTTTTTTTGGGAGAAATGCAAGTTTTACTGATATTTCTGCTTTGATATGGCGTATAAAACTGCTGTCATTCCACAGTAATCGTCCGTCATTCCACGTTATGAGACTTGTGTGGTGGGCTACAGGTGTGGGGGAGCGCATATGCAAAGGGAAAGGGATTGGGGGATATGGGAGAAATAGGGGCGTTTTCTTTGGAGAAATGCAAGGTTTTACTGATATTTCTGCATTGATATGGCGTATAAAACAGCTCATTACACAGTAATCGTCCGTCATTCCACGCCAAGACTTGTGTGGTGGGGGAGCGCATATGCAAAGGGAAAGGGATTAGGGGATGTGGGAGAAATAGGGGTGTTTTTTTGGGAGAAATGCAAGTTTTTACTGATATTTCTGCATTGATATGGCGTATAATACAGCTGTCATTCCACAGTAATCGTCCGTCATTTCACGTTATGAGACTTGTATGGTGGGGGAGCGCATATGCAAACGTATTAGTGTGTGGGATTAGGGGTAATGGGAGAAATGCAAGTTTTTACTGATATTTCTGCATTGATATGGCGTATAATACAGCTGTCATTCCACAGTAATCGTCCGTCATTCCACGTTATGAGACTTGTGTGGTGGGGGAGCGCATATGCAAACGTATTAGTGTGTGGGATTAGGGGATGTTGGAGAAATAGGGGTGTTTTTTTGGGAGAAATGCAAGATTTTACTGATATTTCTGCATTGATATGGCGTATAAAACAGCTGTCATTCCACAGTAATCGTCCGTCATTCCACGTTATGAGAGTTGTGGGGTACAGGTGTGGACGAGCGCATATGGAAAGGGATTAGTGTGTGGGATTAGGAGATGTTGGAGAAATAGGGGTGTTTTTTTGGGAGAAATGCAAGATTTTACTGATATTTCTGCATTGATATGGCGTATAAAACAGCTGTCATTCCACAGTAATCGTCCGTCATTCCACGTTATGAGACTTGTGTGGTGGGGTACAGGTGTGGACGAACGCATATGCAAAGGGAAAGGGTTTAGTGTTTGGGATTAAGGGATATGAGAGAAATGCAAGTTTTTACTGATATTTCTGCATTGATATGGCGTATAAAACAGCTGTCATTCCACAGTAATCGTCCGTCATTCCACGTTATGATACTTGTGTGGTGGGGGAGCGCATATGCAAACGTATTAGTGTATGGGATTAGGGGATTTGGAAGAAATGCAAGTTTTTACTGATATTTCTGCATTGATATGGCGTATAAAACAGCTGTCATTCCACAGTAATCGTCCGTCATTCCACGTAATGAGACTTATGTGGTGGGGGAGCGCATATGCAAACGTATTAGTGTGTGGGATTAGGAGTGTGGGAGAAATAGGGGTGGTTTTTTTTGGGAGAAATGCAAGGTTTTACTGATATTTCTGCATTGATATGGCGTATAAAACTGCTGTCATTCCACAGTAATCGTCCGTCATTCCACGCCAAGACTTGTGTGGTGGGGTACAGGTGTGGACGAACGCATATGCAAAGGGAAAGGGTTTAGTGTTTGGGATTAAGGGATATGAGAGAAATGCAAGTTTTTACTGATATTTCTTCATTGATATGGCGTATAATACAGCTCTCATTCCAGAGTAATCGTCCGTCATTCCACGTTATGGGACTTGTGTGGTGGGGTACAGGTGTGGGGGAGCGCATATGCAAACGTATTAGTGTGTGGGATTAGGGGTGTGGGAGAAATAGGGGTGCTTTTTTGGGAGAAATGCAAGTTTTTACTGCTATTTCTTCATTGATATGGCGTATAATACAGCTGTCCTTCCACAGTAATCGTCCGTCATTCCACGTTATGAGACTTGTGTGGTGGGGTACAGGTGTGGGGGAGTGCATATGTGAAGATGTCACCGGTGCCCGAGAAGCGGGCGAAGATGCCCTTTGCCGCCGTGTCCCTGGAGGGACAGAGGATGCCCCTGGTTCCTGTGCCCAGCAAGAGGGTGAAGAAAGAAGCAAGAACTTACTTACCCATCCAGCGGCGGTAAGTATGCGTTCTTTTCCCCAGGTTCTGGCAGCGGAGGAAGGATGAGCCAATCAGCGGCCAGATACGCGAGCCAATCGCGGCTCGCGCCGGCTGATGACGTCACGCCGGCGACTATATAAGTCGCCGGGTGGCGCTATTTGGCAGAAGAGAGTCTGCGGCGGAGAGAAAAGGACGTCGTGGGACGTCCGGAGCGGCGAGTCAAGAACAGAAGCAGCGGAGATCGTCGGCGGGGAGCCCTTGTAAGGGCTAAGAGCGCCCCCGCCTCAGAAGCAGCAGCGGACCCAGCACCAAACAGGAGAAGAGGCGCCGCCGGCTGGATGGTCTGGAAGACCCGGAGAAAGAAGGCATTAGACGGCGTGGCAAGTTGAGATTCCTGCGCAGAGCATGTAAGTAGCCTCAACAATAAGTCGGGCACAAGGCCCGTGGGGACAGTAAATTAGGGGCACAAGGCCCAGGGACTTGGGCACTATGCCCCTATGAGTTAGTGGGCCAGTAGGCCACAATATTGTTGATAAAGGGGACAAGCCCCTGTTAGTAGGTAGTGAGGGAAGGCTCAGAGCCCACAGGTGCAAGGACACAAGGCCCTTAGGTAGGTAGTGGCCTATAGGCCATGGGAGAGGCCACAGGGCCTGGTTAGGGGCTGATTGCCCATAGTCTTAAAAGGGCACAAGGCCCTAGTAGTCAGATAGGGAGGCCATAGGGCCTATGCAGGCAGGGGCTAGTGCCCCTAGGTAGCAGGGCATAAGGCCCTAGTGAGTGGGCTCAGCCCTGAGTTAGAGAGGGGGCTGAGGCCCATGAAACAGAGCAGAAGGCCCTGGTGGTGTGTGGTAGAGGCGTGAGAGCCTCGTGAGTGTAGGCGCGGTCCTGTGTGAGGTGAGCACACGTAGTTAGGAGGTACAGTAGAGCGGAGGCTCCTGTAGCAACCGGCTGGTTGGCTAGCAGCGGTGTGCTCTGGTGAGTATCGTGCAAAGTACTGTATACTGTATTTATTCTGTCTGTGCGGCGAGTATTGTTTATATTACGGTATTTTGGGGTGTGCTACATAACTGTGTCCAGGGGCAAGACGTCAGGCCCCCATTAAAGGTAGGCTCTTGTTCCCTGTGTTTTCCTGTACTAACCCGTGCTGTGGGGACAAGTGTAGTTACCAGCGTACACATAGTCAGGGAAGAACACACGTAGTTTTCCCGTCCCTTAGGTCCCTGGGGTCGCACTGGTTTCCAGAGGGGGTGACTGAGTGAGTCAGTGGCAGTGACGCACAGCTCAACGCAGTTCCAGGGGCGTCCCGTGGTTCAGGTTGAGTGTCCCAGTCCTCAGTTCCGTACAGGTTCCCTGGCGGTTCCGGAGTGGGACATGTGTTCGATACCCGGGTGCAGGCAGTCGGGCGATTCAGTTCGATCGGCTGTTCCGGTCGGCAGTCTGTACGCGGGTTAGTGGGCTGTTCCAGTGAGCCTCAGTCGGGCCTGGTGCAGCCGGTCCTTAGGATCCGTGGGTGACCCCATAGCAAGAAGGCAGCTTCTTGGTACGGCCTGGGTGAGGGGGTTAGGAACCGCCCTCCGGTTTAGTCCGTGAACACCGGCTGGTGTTCCCCGTAGTGTGTAGTGAGCAGTTCCGTTAGTGCACCACACCTAGGTAGTCATAGTTGTTTGACTTAGTTGCGTTGCCGACCATTAGAGCGTTTTTAGGGTCGGGTCGCTGTTGTAGTCAGTTTAGTTTTGTGGGTGCCCATCTTAGTCTCACTGAGAGCGCAGAGGGAGTCTGTGTGTTCCTTGTCATCCGCAGGTGTCGGGGAGGTGCAGGAGAACCGGATCGGAAGTGGGAGTGTCCCGGTGAGTATCACGCTCGATTCCCCCTTTCGGTTAGGCCCTCACCGGCAGGTGTGCGAGGTACTTGAGGCGGGACTAGTCCTGGTCTCAAGTGCCTGTAGTCCCCCGTGCCTTGGCAAGAGCAAAGTGAGGAGGCGGCAAGGGAGCTTGGACTGAGAGTGTCCTTGTTCATTGCCGTATTCTCGGACAGCCCTTACCTGGTAGGCACGGCCGTAATCTCTGTCTCTTTCTTAGAGGGACGTGGTTGGAGGTGACAAGGGTTGCGGCTTCGGATCTGCTGGGATCAAATCGCAGCTAGGGTATCGGAAGCGGACTGGAGGTGACCATCGTTTACAGGGTAAGTTCTTTTGTGTTGCGTCTGTCCTGTTCCCCGCAGGCGCTACACATGTGCAAAGGGAAAGGGTTTAGTGTGTGGGATTAGGGGATATGGGAGAAATGCAAGTTTTTACTGATATTTCTTCATTGATATGGCGTATAATACAGCTCTCATTCCAGAGTAATCGTCCGTCATTCCACGTTATGGGACTTGTGGTGGGGTACAGGTGTGGGGGAGCGCATATGCAAACGTATTAGTGTGTGGGATTAGGGGTGTGGGAGAAATAGGGGTGCTTTTTTGGGAAAAATGCAAGTCTTTAGTGATATTTCTGCATTGATATGGCGTATAAAACAGCTGTCATTCCACAGTAATCGTCCGTCATTCCACGCCAAGACTTGTGTGGTGGGGTACAGGTGTGGGGGAGCGCATATGCAAACGTATTAGTGTGTGGGATTAAGGGTAATGGGAAAAATGCAAGTCTTTACTGATATTTCTGCATTGATATGGCGTATAATACAACTGTCATTCCACAGTAATCGTCCATCATTCCACGTTATGAGAGTTGTGTGGTGGGGTACAGGTGTGGGGGAGCGCATATGCAAACGTATTAGTGTGTGGGATTAGGGGTAATGGGAGAAATGCAAGTCTTTACTGATATTTCTGCATTGATATGGCGTATAAAACAGCTGTCATTCCACAGTAATCGTCCGTCATTCCACGTTATGAGACTTGTGTGGTGGGGGAGCGCATATGGAAAGGGATTAGTGTGTGGGATTAGGGGATGTTGGAGAATTAGGGGTGTTTTTTTGGGAGAAATGCAAGTTTTTAATGATATTTCTGTATTGATATGGCGTATAATACAGCTGTCATTCCACAGTAATCGTCCGTCATTCCATGTTATGAGACTTGTATGGTGGGGGAGCGCATATGCAAACGTATTAGTGTGTGGGATTAGGGGTAATGGGAGAAATGCAAGTCTTTTCTGATATTTCTGCATTGATATGGCGTATAAAACAGCTGTCATTCCACAGTAATCGTCCGTCATTCCACGTTATGAGAGTTGTGTGGTGGGGTACAGGTGTGGGGGAGCGCATATGGAAAGTTATTAGTGTGTGGGATTAGGGGATGTTGGAGAAATAGGGGTGTTTTTTTGGGAGAAATGCAAGTTTTACTGATATTTCTGCATTGATATGGCGTATAAAACTGCTGTCATTCCACAGTAATCGTCCGTCATTCCACGCCAAGACTTGTGTGGTGGGGTACAGGTGTGGGGGAGCGCATATGCAAAGGGAAAGGGATTAGGGGATGTGGGAGAAATAGGGGTGTTTTTTTGGGAGAAATGCAAGTTTTTACTGATATTTTTGCATTGATATGGCGTATAAAACAGCTGTCATTCCACAGTAATCGTCCGTCATTCCACGTAATGAGACTTGTGTGGTGGGGTACAGGTGTGGGGGAGCGCTTATGGAAAGGGATTAGTGTGTGGGATTAGGGGATGTTGGAGAAATAGGGGTGTTTTTTTTGGGAGAAATGCAAGGTTTTACTGATATTTCTGCATTGATATGGCTTATAAAACTGCTGTCATTCCACAGTAATCGTCCGTCATTCCACGCCAAGACTTGTGTGGTGGGGTACAGGTGTGGGGGAGCGCATATGCAAAGGGAAAGGGATTAGTGTTTGGGATTAGGGGATGTTGGAGAAATAGGGGTTCTTTTTTTGGAGAAATGCAAGGTTTTACTGATATTTCTGCATTGATATGGCGTATAAAACTGCTGTCCTTCCACAGTAATCGTCCGTCATTCCACGTTATGAGACTTGTGTGGTGGGGTACAGGTGTGGGGGAGCGCATATGCAAAGGGAAAGGGATTAGTGTTTGGGATTAGGGGATGTTGGAGAAATAGGGGTGTTTTTTTTTGGAGAAATGCAAGGTTTTACTGATATTTCTGCATTGATATGGCGTATAAAACTGCTGTCCTTCCACAGTAATCGTCCGTCATTCCACGTAATGAGACTTGTGTGGTGGGGTACAGGTGTGGGGGAGCGCATATGCAAACGTATTAGTGTGTGGGATTAGGGGATGTTGGAGAAATAGGGGTGTTTTTTTGGGAGAAATGCAAGTTTTTACTGATATTTCTGCATTGATATGGAGTATAATACAGCTGTCCTTCCACAGTAATCGTCCGTCATTCCACGTTATGAGACTTGTGTGGTGGGGGAGCGCATATGCAAACGTATTAGTGTGTGGGATTAGGAGTGTGGGAGAAATAGGGGTGTTTTTTTGGGAGAAATGCAAGTTTTTACTGATATTTCTTCATTGATATGGCGTATAATACAGCTCTCATTCCAGAGTAATCGTCCGTCATTCCACGTTATTGGACTTGTGGTGGGGTACAGGTGTGGGGGAGCGCATATGCAAACGTATTAGTGTGTGGGATTAGGGGTGTGGGAGAAATAGGGGTGCTTTTTTGGGAGAAATGCAAGTTTTTACTGCTATTTCTTCATTGATATGGCGTATAAAACAGCTGTCCTTCCACAGTAATCGTCCGTCATTCCACGTTATGAGACTTGTGTGGTGGGGTACAGGTGTGGGGAAGCGCATATGTGAAGATGTCACCGGTGCCCGAGAAGCGGGCGAAGATGCCCTTTGCCGCCGTGTCCCTGGAGGGACAGAGGATGCCCCTGGTTCCTGTGCCCAGCAAGAGGGTGAAGAAAGAAGCAAGAACTTACTTACCCATCCAGCGGCGGTAAGTATGCGTTCTTTTCCCCAGGTTCTGGCAGCGGAGGAAGGATGAGCCAATCAGCGGCCAGATACGCGAGCCAATCGCGGCTCGCGCCGGCTGATGACGTCACGCCGGCGACTATATAAGTCGCCGGGTGGCGCTATTTGGCAGAAGAGTCTGCGGCGGAGAGAGAAGGACGTCGTGGGACGTCCGGAGCGGCGAGTCAAGAACAGAAGCAGCGGAGTTCGTCGGCGGGGAGCCCTTGTAAGGGCTAAGAGCGCCCCCGCCTCAGAAGCAGCAGCGGACCCAGCACCAAACAGGAGAAGAGGCGCCGCCGGCTGGATGGTCTGGAAGACCCGGAGAAAGAAGGCATTAGACGGCGTGGCAAGTTGAGATTCCTGCGCAGAGCAGGTAAGTAGCCTCAACAATAAGTCGGGCACAAGGCCCGTGGGGACAGTAAATTAGGGGCACAAGGCCCAGGGACTTGGGCACTAGGCCCCTATGAGTTAGTGGGCCAGTAGGCCACAATATTGTTGATAAAGGGGACAGGCTCCTGTAGCAACCGGCTGGTTGGCTAGCAGCGGTGTGCTCTGGTGAGTATCGTGCAAAGTACTGTATACTGTATTTATTCTGTCTGTGCGGCGAGTATTGTTTATATTACGGTATTTTGGGGTGTGCTACATAACTGTGTCCAGGGGCAAGACGTCAGGCCCCCATTAAAGGTAGGCTCTTGTTCCCTGTGTTTTCCTGTACTAACCCGTGCTGTGGGGACAAGTGTAGTTACCAGCGTACACATAGTCAGGGAAGAACACACGTAGTTTTCCCGTCCCTTAGGTCCCTGGGGTCGCACTGGTTTCCAGAGGGGGTGACTGAGTGAGTCAGTGGCAGTGACGCACAGCTCAACGCAGTTCCAGGGGCGTCCCGTGGTTCAGGTTGAGTGTCCCAGTCCTCAGTTCCGTACAGGTTCCCTGGCGGTTCCGGAGTGGGACACGTGTTCGATACCCGGGTGCAGGCAGTCGGGCGATTCAGTTCGATCGGCTGTTCCGGTCGGCAGTCTGTACGCGGGTTAGTGGGCTGTTCCAGTGAGCCTCAGTCGGGCCTGGTGCAGCCGGTCCTTAGGATCCGTGGGTGACCCCATAGCAAGAAGGCAGCTTCTTGGTACGGCCTGGGTGAGGGGGTTAGGAACCGCCCTCCGGTTTAGTCCGTGAACACCGGCTGGTGTTCCCCGTAGTGTGCAGTTCCGTTAGTGCACCACACCTAGGTAGTCATAGTTGTTTGACTTAGTTGCGTTGCCGACCATTAGAGCGTTTTTAGGGTCGGGTCGCTGTTGTAGTCAGTTTAGTTTTGTGGGTGCCCATCTTAGTCTCACTGAGAGCGCAGAGGGAGTCTGTGTGTTCCTTGTCATCCGCAGGTGTCGGGGAGGTGCAGGAGAACCGGATCGGAAGTGGGAGTGTCCCGGTGAGTATCACGCTCGATTCCCCCTTTCGGTTAGGCCCTCACCGGCAGGTGTGCGAGGTACTTGAGGCGGGACTAGTCCTGGTCTCAAGTGCCTGTAGTCCCCCGTGCCTTGGCAAGAGCAAAGTGAGGAGGCGGCAAGGGAGCTTGGACTGAGAGTGTCCTTGTTCATTGCCGTATTCTCGGACAGCCCTTACCTGGTAGGCACGGCCGTAATCTCTGTCTCTTTCTTAGAGGGACGTGGTTGGAGGTGACAAGGGTTGCGGCTTCGGATCTGCTGGGATCAAATCGCAGCTAGGGTATCGGAAGCGGACTGGAGGTGACCATCGTTTACAGGGTAAGTTCTTTTGTGTTGCGTCTGTCCTGTTCCCCGCAGGCGCTACACATGTGCAAAGGGAAAGGGTTTAGTGTGTGGGATTAGGGGATATGGGAGAAATGCAAGTTTTTACTGATATTTCTGCATTGATATGGCATATAAAACAGCTGTCATTCCACAGTAATCGTCCGTCATTCCACGTTATGAGACTTGTGGGCTACAGGTGTGGGGGAGCGCATATGCAAAGGGAAAGGGATTAGGGGATATGGGAGAAATAGGGGCGTTTTTTTGGGAGAAATGCAAGGTTTTACTGATATTTCTGCATTGATATGGCGTATAATACAGCTGTCATTTCACAGTAATCGTCCGTCATTCCACGTTATGAGACTTGTGTGGTGGGGGAGCGCATATGGAAAGGGATTAGTGTGTGGGATTAGGGGATGTGGGAGAAATAGGGGTGTTTTTTTGGGAGAAATGCAAGGTTTTACTGATATTTCTGCATTGATATGGCGTATAATACAGCTGTCATTCCACAGTAATCGTCCGTCATTCCACGTTATGAGACTTGTGTGGTGGGGTACAGGTGTGGGGGAGTGCATATGCAAAGGGAAAGGGATTAGTGTGTCGGATTAGGGGATGTTTGAGAAATAGGGGTGTTTTTTTGGGAGAAAAGCAAGTTTTTACTGATATTTCTTCATTGATATGGCGTATAATACAGCTCTCATTCCAGAGTAATCGTCCGTCATTCCACGTTATGGGACTTGTGGTGGGGGAGTGCATATGCAAAGGGAAAGGGATTAGGGGATGTGGGAGAAATAGGGGTGTTTTTTTGGGAGAAATGCAAGTTTTTACTGATATTTCTGCATTGATATGGCGTATAATACAGCTGTCATTCCACGCCGAGACTTGTGTGGTGGGGTACAAGTGTGGGGGAGCGCATATGCAAAGGGAAAGGGATTAGTGTTTGGTATTAAGGGATATGGGAGAAATGCAAGGTTTTACTGATATTTCTGCATTGATATGGCGTATAATACAGCTGTCATTCCACGCCGAGACTTGTGTGGTGGGGTACAGGTGTGGGGGAGCGCATATGCAAAGGGAAAGGGATTAGTGTTTGGTATTAAGGGATATGGGAGAAATGCAAGGTTTTACTGATATTTCTGCATTGATATGGCGTATAATACAGCTGTCATTCCACGCCGAGACTTGTGTGGTGGGGTACAGGTGTGGGGGAGTGCATATGCAAAGGGAAAGGGATTAGTGTGTCGGATTAGGGGATGTTTGAGAAATAGGGGTGTTTTTTTGGGAGAAAAGCAAGTTTTTACTGATATTTCTTCATTGATATGGCGTATAATACAGCTCTCATTCCAGAGTAATCGTCCGTCATTCCACGTTATGGGACTTGTGGTGGGGTACAGGTGTGGGGGAGTGCATATGCAAAGGGAAAGGGATTAGGGGATGTGGGAGAAATAGGGGTGTTTTTTTGGGAGAAATGCAAGTCTTTACTGATATTTCTGCATTGACGTGGCATATAAAACAGCTCATTCCACAGTAATCGTCCGTCTTTCCACGTTATGAGACTTGTGTGGTGGGGTACATGTGTGGGGGAGCGCATATGCAAAGGGAAAGGGATTATTGTGTGGGATTAGGGGATGCCGGAGAAATAGGGGAGTTTTTTTGGGAGAAATGCAAGTTTTTACTGATATTTCTTCATTGATATGGCGTATAATACAGCTCTCATTCCAGAGTAATCGTCCGTCATTCCACGTTATGGGACTTGTGGTGGGGTACAGGTGTGGGGGAGCGCATATGCAAACGTATTAGTGTGTGGGATTAGGGGTGTGGGAGAAATAGGGGTGCTTTTTTGGGAGAAATGCAAGTTTTTACTGATATTTCTGCATTGATATGGCGTATAATACAGCTGTCATTCCACGCCGAGACTTGTGGGGTACAGGTGTGGGGGAGCGCATATGCAAAGGGAAAGGGATTAGTGTTTGGTATTAAGGGATATGGGAGAAATGCAAGGTTTTACTGATATTTCTGCATTGATATGGCGTATAATACAGCTGTCATTTCACAGTAATCGTCCGTCATTCCACGTTATGAGACTTATGTGGTGGAGTACAGGTGTGGGGGAGCGCATATGCAAACGTATTAGTGTGTAGGATTAAGGGTAATGGGAAAAATGCAAGTCTTTACTGATATTTCTGCATTGATATGGCGTATAAAACAGCTGTCATTCCACAGTAATCGTCCGTCATTCCACGCCAAGACTTGTGTGGTGGGGTACAGGTGTGGGGGAGCGCATATGCAAACGTATTAGTGTGTGGGATTAGGGAATATGGGAGAAATGCAAGTTTTTACTGATATTTCTGCATTGATATGGCGTATAATACAGCTGTCATTCCACAGTAATCGTCCATCATTCCACGTTATGAGAGTTGTGTGGTGGGGTACAGGTGTGGGGGAGCGCATATGCAAACGTATTAGTGTGTGGGATTAGGGGTAATGGGAGAAATGCAAGTCTTTACTGATATTTCTGCATTGATATGGCGTATAAAACAGCTGTCATTCCACAGTAATCGTCCG